>JAOPHQ010000004.1:165000-511941 GCA_030340625.1 Merluccius polli
CGCCACTCTGGCGAGTAATCTAAAAATTCGGCGCGATTGCCGCGGACCCGCTAGCCGCGGACCCGACCGCGCAGCACCCACCGCCATCTACAATCGCGCAGCTCCCCCCGCTTCAACAATCGCGTAGCACCCCCCCCCCCCCCCCCCCGGTCAACAATCGCTCAGCGATTGCCGCGGACCCGCCAGCAACGGACGCCAGCAACGGACCCGCTAGCCGCGGACCCGACCGCGCAGCACCCACCGCCGTCTTCAATCGCGCAGCTCCCCCCGCTTCAACAATCGCGTAGGGGACACACTCATTCACACACTCATTCACTCCCCCCCCCCCCCCCCCCTCCCGTCAACAATCGCGCAGCGCCCCTATTTTTGTCTGGTACAAAATCTGTTTGTCTAGTAAAAATGGTCATCTACTCGCCAGTTGTCTGGTAAGCCAACATTTTAGTTTCAACCCCTGGGCATAGAGCATTTTTTGATTAATTTAATAAGTAATTCTATACATTGCACACATTTCCTCCTCAACAACTTTTCAGGCTCACAAGTTATATTACTTTTTTTTTAATGTGTTCTCGAGCACACAAGTATTGTCCCCGTCCAATGCATTTTTGTTCTGCCATTACAGATAACCTTGTTGTCAAAAGTTGGTGGAAGCAGCATCAAGGATTGCACTACGAAGTGCATGAACAGGTATGTGTAATTAGTGAATTTGAATTATTTAAATAAATATGATTAAGTGTGCAGTATCAATTTAATTATAGTGGGTAATAAAGGTAAAGGGAATATGTGGAAATTGGTCCAAAATTATAAAGAATTTAAGGTACATGTCTTTAAAATGTTAAGATCTGTTGTGTAGGACTGGATGTTGATATCCCTCTATCGATGCATACCTATAAGACTCCGTGGGATGGTCAAATGAGTGATGGCACCCTTTGGGTTGTCAAGTGGGTGCCCTCCTTCTTGGGTGTTTCGCTGATTGACCCACGACACCTCCAGAGGGTTCAGCAGTGAATCCCAGCGTCCCAGGTTCACTCCCTAGATGCCATCAACTCACTTGAAGGCCCAGGTGGAGTCCTTCCTCTTAATCCACAGCCACTGGCTCCCCTTTTCAGCTGCCGTGGAGAGATCTTTGACTGCCTGCCGGTGGGCCTTCCCTCTCACTCCCATCTCTAGGAGTAGCCTGGATGTTGAGGAGGCTACAAACCCTCTGCAGCCGACTTCCACTGGGCGCACCTTTGCATTCCATCCCTGTTGTTGCGCATCGGCTGCAAGTTCGGTGTACCTCAGCTTCTTTCGCTCGTAGGCCTCCTCCACTGCACCCTCCCAGGGCACGGTGAGCTCAATGATATAGACGAGCTTGAGTGAAGCTGACCACAGAACAAGGTCTGGTCGCAGGTTGGTTGCTGCGATCTCAGCTGGGAAGCAGAGTCTCTTGCCCAGGTCTGCCAACAGCTTCCAGTCCTGTGCTCTGCCCAGCTGCCCGGTGTCTGGTCTACTGGTGGTGAGGCTGGTTAGCCTCTCACCCTCCCGAACAAAGGAAGTTGGCTGCCAACGGCATGACGAGGAAGGAAGGGCATTCACAGTTGTCCGTCGACTTTCCAGCACATCTGCAAGACACTTTAACACCTGGTTGTGCCACCAGGTGTAACAGCCTTGGGTGAGGCTGGTCTTGCATCCCACCAATATGTGCTTGAGTGTTGCTGGGCTTGGACAAAGAGGGCACTTGGGGTCTTTGGCATACCACTGGCAAAGGTTTGCTGGAGAAGGCAGGACATCGTATGCAGCTCTGATGGTAAAGCTTGCCCTGAATGCCTCCATCTCCCACAGCTCTTTCCAGGTGATCTTCCTCTTCTCCACTCCTTCCCATGCCATCCACTGACCTTGCTTTGCCTGCGCTACAGCTTGGGCGCACCTTCTTGCTTCCTCTTCCTGACGTATCTCCTGGACCACCAGCTGGCGTCTCTGAGATGTAGTGGCCTTGCTCCACGCTGGTGTACTGGTGCCAAGGCCAAGACCACTCCTCCCCTCCTGCACTCGGCCCACGATGTCCTTGTGCCTTAGCGCTGCCTTTGCCTGTTCAGTTGCAGCCAGTGGGGTCCACTTCCTCCCGGTGGCCAGGATTGGGGCTGCTTGGGCAACAAATGGGTCGCTTGAATCCAGCAGCATCATCTCCAGTCTAACTTTGGCGCACTTGTACTCCTCTGCCAGACTGGAAATGGGCAGGTGTAACATCCCTTTGCCGTAGAGCCCAATACTGCTGAGACACCTGGGAAGGCCAAGCCACTTCTTCACGTATGAGTTAACCAGTCTCTCCAGCTTTTCTACCTTTGAGAGTGGGACTTCATAGAGGGTTAGCGGCCACAGGAGACGTGGAAGTAGTCCATACTGCATGCACCAGAGCTTCAGCTTGCCAGGAAGCAGGGTTCTGTCGATGTTCTCCAGGCCGCTGGCTACCTCCTTCCTGAGCTGCTCTACTTGCTCTTTATCTTTGAGGGAGGAGTCATACCAACGACCTAGGCTCTTCACCGGCTTTTCGGAGACCATTGGAATTGGTTCCTCGCCAATGTGGAAGCGGTGGTCTGACAACTTCCCCTTGACAATGGAGATGCTTCTGGACTTGCTCGGCTTGATCTTCATGCGAGCCCGCTCGATGTTTTCCTGGAGCTTTCCTAGCAGCCGTACAGTGCAAGCCTTGGTCGTGGTGAGTGTTGTGAGGTCATCCATGTAGGCTCTGACCGGCGGCAGCCTCAGCCCAGGTCTTACTCGCTGCCCGCCAACCACCCATCGAGAGGCTCGGATGATGACCTCCATGGCCAGGGTGAAGGCCAGCGGGGAGATGGTGCAACCAGCCATGATTCCCACTTCCAGGTGTTGCCATGCTGTAGTGTACTCTGCTGTCGTCACGCAGAGCTGGACATCCTGGAAATAGGCCCTGACTTGGGTTGTGAGAGCTGCTGGGACCTTGAAGTAGTCGAAGGCTGTGAACAGGAGGTTGTGAGGGACTGAGCCAAAGGCGTTCGCTAAATCCAGGAACACCACGTGAAGATCTCTTCCCTCCTTTTTGGCAACCTGGATCTGGTGCCAGATGATACTAGCGTGTTCTAAACATCCGGAGAAGCCTGAGATGCCTGCTTTCTGGATTGACGTGTCAATCAGGTTGTTATAGTGTAATAAGTATATATTACACACTTTACATCATTGGATCAGTGACAATAACTGAATATATGAACACCTTTTTGATGCATTGCATTTTTAGGGATATAACGTTACAGCATACTGACGAAATGTGTCTTACAGGCTCATGTCCAACAGAGTAATGGCTATCTTTAACATGCTTGGAGGGGGACAGCGCGAAAAACGCTCCTTTCGGAGAACCAAGCTGTTCGAGTTGATCTTGGGTAAGACAGCAAAGATTAACATTACTAAAATTAGGTTTATTTTGCCTCCATCTATCTGAGGCTCTAACTCCTGAGTTGCTCCATTGTTTATTTTCCCATCACTCTCTTGAAGCACCGATAATGCCTACATAAGTTATTAGTAAGCAGCATCTGAACTGTGCTCTGTAAAGATGAATATAATTTTTTGGTTGTGCCTTCTTTATATGGAGTCAGAATAGTGTCATAATTCAAACCTGAAAAAAAAGGTTTCAAAGGCTTGTAAGTCTGTGTTTGAAAACTCAACACCTTGTAAAAAAGGATTTGCACCACTGAAAAAAGAGATTATAGCCTGAAAAAAAAAAGTCAAACATCTGCAAACATGATTTTGTGTTCTATTTTATCTTCTTCATCATTTTCACCAACACATTTTCAAAGCTAAAATGTTTTCACAAACACATTTTCAAAGTTTAAAAATGTTCACCAGCGCATTTGCAGAGTTTCAAATCTGACACTGTTCTAACAGTGTATTACTTTGTTTCCCGGTTTCGAAACCTTGTAAATGGGATTCTGCAAACAGCTGTTCAAACATTGAGAAATACGTTTTGAAAGGTTGAATATTTATTTTTAAAAACTTGTAAAGGTGTAAATTTACACCATTGCAATGTATTTTTTCAGAACTTAATTTTCAGCACTGACTTTTCAGAGATTTGACCACACGGGCGCAAGCTTGCGAGTCACGTGATTATTGACACTGTTCTGACGCCGTTTCGTTTTGAAACTCCTTTAGCGTCAAAGGTCTGAAAACGTGGTTCTGAAAAAAAGGAAAAAAACCTTCCTGGGGGCGGGACCATCTTGCTCTAAACCTATTGGTTGCTCTCTGCTGAGGCACAGTCCAATCACATGCGCCGTTGACCGGGCTGTGCGGGATTGACAGTGCTCTGCCGATGACAAGAATAACAAGCGACTTGCGTGGTTGATTTTGTTGTCTATTTTCTGGAACCATGGCTGGTAGACAGGCGAGCAATTTTATTCTATATTGTTTGCGTTCTAACCACCCGCGAGCCTCCTGCGGCTCGCCAAGCTGTAATTTGCAACACGTTCTCATCCCAACTCGTAATATACCGACGGTTTGTCACGCCCCTAGACGTGATACTGACGCAAAAGGTACCCTCCCGCGTCTGTGTGAAACGATCTGTGTGAAACAATCTCATAAACCCGTTCGCGGTGGTAAGAGACGAGCAGAGTCTACAGCGTCCGCTCGCAGAGCAGAGTCTACAGCGTCCGCAGTCTACTGTGAAACAATTCACTCCATAAAGGATTATGCGGGTTAGGGTTATGGTTAGCGTAATCTATCACCATGACCGGGTTATTATTGGAGTGAATGGACGCTGTAGACTAATTTGTGGCTCGCATGGCATAAATAATAGTCATACTTTGCGGTCACGTGACTACCATGGATACCTGGAGGGCAACAAACGCTGGCAAAATGGCGACGAACAACGGCCAACCAGGGGAATTGCAGCCTTGCAGATTTCCGATACTTAAATAAATAAATAACTATTTAGACCATTTGTCACAAAATGTTAAAATTAGATATGAAGAGAAGATAAACATACTCGGAACTTGTGATCCATACACAGCACCCGCTGATGTAGGTTATTCATTGCTTTGAAGCTGGCAAAGACTCTACCAGATCGTGAAACGATCTGGGGGTTCTCATAAACCCGTTCGCGGTGGTAAGAGACGAGCAGAGTCTACAGAGTCCATTCACTCCAATAATAACCCGGTCACGGTGATAGATTACGCTAACCCTAACCATAACCCTAACCATAACCATAACCCTTTTTGGAGTGAATTGTTTCACAGTAGACTGCGGACGCTGTAGACTCTGCTCTGCGAGCGGACGCTGTAGACTCTGCTCGTCTCTTACCACCGCGAACGGGTTTATGAGATTGTTTCACACAGATCGTTTCACACAGACGCGGGAGGGTACCTTTTGCGTCAGTATCACGTCTAGGGGTGTGACAAACCGTCGGTATATTACGAGTTGGGATGAGAACGTGTTGCAAATTACAGCTTGGCGAGCCGCAGGAGGCTCGCGGGTGGTTAGAACGCAAACAATATAGAATAAAATTGCTCGCCTGTCTACCAGCCATGGTTCCAGAAAATAGACAACAAAATCAACCACGCAAGTCGCTTGTTATTCTTGTCATCGGCAGAGCACTGTCAATCCCGCACAGCCCGGTCAACGGCGCATGTGATTGGACTGTGCCTCAGCAGAGAGCAACCAATAGGTTTAGAGCAAGATGGTCCCGCCCCCAGGAAGGTTTTTTTCCCTTTTTTTCAGAACCACATTTTCAGACCTTTGACGCTAAAGGAGTTTCAAAATGAAACGGCGTCAGAACAGTGTCAATAATCACGTGACTCGCAAGCTTGCGCCCGTGTGGTCAAATCTCTGAAAAGTCAGTGCTGAAAATTAAGTTCTGAAAAAATACATTGCAATGGTGTAAATTTACACCTTTACAAGTTTTTAAAAATAAATATTCAACCTTTCAAAACGTATTTCTCAATGTTTGAACAGCTGTTTGCAGAATCCCATTTACAAGGTTTCAAAACCGGGAAACAAAGTAATACACTGTTAGAACAGTGTCAGATTTGAAACTCTGCAAATGCGCTGGTGAACATTTTTAAACTTTGAAAATGTGTTTGTGAAAACATTTTAGCTTTGAAAATGTGTTGGTGAAAATGATGAAGAAGATAAAATAGAACACAAAATCATGTTTGCAGATGTTTGACTTTTTTCTTTCAGGCTATAATCTCTTTTTTCAGTGGTGCAAAACCTTTTTTACAAGGTGTTGAGTTTTCAAACACAGACTTACAAGCCTTTGAAACCTTTTTTTTTCAGGTTTGAATTATGACACTATTCTGACTCCATATCTTTCCAGCTGCTGTTAAGAAATGGAACTGCAAGGCCACAGACACAGAAGTTGAAGCAGCCATGGGTCTCCATCTCAAACATGCGCCTGCAAGGACTGGGGGCATGGGATTTTTGTCCCAATGAGTTTTTTTTTTAAATTTTGTTTTTGTTCTTGTTCTCAAAGATATAGGCTTACTTTGCTAAAAATAATAAATGTTTTGTTAATATACTTTATACCCTGAATCTGTCTGTTGTTGAAGAGTATTAATGCTTGATTTAGAGTATTCATAACTAAACAAAATATTATAGATGGATCTATCTAGCCAAATATCGCTATCCTTTTGATATGACCAAATGATACCTGCGTGAAGCTGGCCCCCCATGTTATTCAAAAATGATTAAAAACACTGCTATTCGTTTGTGCTACGTTTGTGCCGGTTTGTGCCGTAAAAAGTATCGTTTGTGCTGTTAAGGGTTTTAAGTAATTAAACTTTACATTTTCTGGCCAGTGACGTCACTCAGCCCCCCATAATTGTCCAAATTTCCCCAAAATAGTCTCAATCGTTTGTGCTACGTTTGTGCTGATTTGTGCCGTCAAAAGAAACATTTGTGCTACTTCGGTTTTTAAGTTATCAGGCTTTATTTGTTACACGCGTGACGTCACCCAGCCCCCCATCAATGTCCAAATCTCACCAAAATGGTCTCAATCGTTAGTGCTATGTTTGTGCTGATTTGTGCCGTTAAAAGAAACATTTGTGCTACTTCGGTTTTTAAGTTATCAGGCTTTATTGTTACACGCGTGACGTCACCCAGCCCCCCATCAATGTCCAAATCTCACCAAAATGGTCTCAATCGTTAGTGCTACGTTTGTGCTGATTTGTGCTGTTAAAAGAAACATTTGTGCTACTTCGGTTTTCACGTTAGCAGGCTTTATTCACCACATAAATTCATAGCCAAATAATATCAACCGTGACCGCGATAATTTGCATACAAGAGTAGCTTATCGATCTGAATTTGCGCTGTGGTGTTGATCATGCTAACCTTTAGTGAAGACCGAGCTGTCATTCTGTGCTGCAACAATCTTGGATTGTTCTGATTCAAATAGCCTAGGAGGCTACGGAGTCTCCGTTGTGTGAGAGAGCGGGGCAGATCGAGACTGAGTTTCCCAAGTCAGCCCACAAAGCTGGCGTGTGTGTCCGAGAGGGCTGCCCTCCTCGGACATGTTACTCTGAAGCCCCGGTGACGGTCTGGAAGTGTGGATTAATAAATGAAATAAAAACACAGCAGTAAGAGCTGGCGTGTGTGGTGTGTGTCCGAGAGGGCTGCTCTCCTTGGACACATTACTGTGAACTTAAGCCCCGGTGGCGGTCTGGAAGTGTGGATTAATAAATTAAATTAAAAAGAAAACAGCGGTTAAAGCTGGTGGCGTGTGTGTCCGAGAGGGCTGCCCTCCTCGGATACATTACTCTGAAGTAGGGATGGGCATTTTAAGAAATTTCCTTGATCGATCATCGCTAGAATTATCGATTCGTTATTTTTCTATAGGCTATATTAAAATTCCCGTTGGTAGAAAATACAAAATACAATAATGTATAGGCCAACAATAATACAAGACAGTTAACTTGAAGACCTACAACTGTTTAACAGTTTTAAAATAATAAATAGGCTACGTTATAGGCCTATGCGGCGCTCGTAAAAGCCGAACAATGGGCCTACATGCGCTCTTAAAGATTTGGAAACGATTCAACAAGACTAAATCTGTATTCCAATTACAATAAGTAGCCTACTTATCGGCCAACAATAATCAAATAAGGCAGTAAAAGTGGGCATTAAACTGTATAACTGTTTTGAAAAAAAGGCCGACATATGCAATCCGTGTATCATTCGTTCTTTTTATATTCAATTGAGAATCCAAAATCGGAAAATGAAAAAAACGATTTGTTATTGCCTTATTCGTTTAAGAATCTGATACCAAAAAACAAATAACGGTTTGTTTTTTGTACTTTCGATGTTATGGTCAGATCAAAAATAGGAAATGAAAAAACTGGGCCACGGGCCGAACTTGATTTTGATATTTAATTTCTCCGATTTGTGTGACCAGGAAGTCTTATATTGATCCAATCACAGCCCTCTACATCTCTTTGTCCGATACATGTCTTTTTCACTTATGGTCGTGTTGAACACAGAATCTTCCAACACTCATTTCAGAGCATCGCTGGATGCCCATCTGCTGCAGCATGGTGGAAATCTCTGCATGCGTCTTGCCAGTTTCAAATAAGTCTTTAATTAACGTATGGTTCCAGTGCGGCCATGGTGTCGATACCAAATTACTCCAAATAATACTGATTCATTTACTTACAATCACTGCGTGATTCTGTTTTTTCAGGCTTTCTTTCACACTTAACTGTTGACGAATTTGCTGCAAGCTTATCAAGTGCAACACACAAAGAAGTCAATAACTTCCTGGTCACACAAATCGGAGAAATTAAATATCAAAATCAAGTTCGGCCCGTGGCCCCGTTTTTTAATTTCCTATTTTTGATCAGAGCATAAAATCTAAAGTACGAAAAACAAACCGTTATTTGTTTTTTGGTATCAGATTCATAAACGAATAAGGAAATAACAAATTGCTTTTTCATTTTCCGATTTTGGATTCTCAATTGAATATGTAAAGAACGAATGATACACGGATTATATGCCCATACAATATGCAGCCGGCGCTCGGAAAAGGCTCGCGACAAAAAGATGAGCCACACATTTAGAAACAATTGCATGAACTATCTAAAAGCAATACCTTAGTCAGAAAACATATATGAGGCTGAACGTTTTGCTAAAATGTCACAGTTATGGAATAATTGAAAATGTTGGAGCGGCTGGCTTGACCACGCGAAACCGAGAGACGTCTGTCTTGACCGCAGTACGCGATCGGTCATTAATCAATAATCGTATTTAACCGTATAACTGCACACAACTTTATTTAAAAGCAAGCAAATGTAAAACATGTGTGTTTGTATTGTGGTGTCCGGTGTGTGTGGATGTGCGGCTCCTCCGGCGGAGCGGTTCATGTTAATACCGGAGTCCGGGAGGGTTCACCTTCACGGCGTAGTTACGAGGGATGTGCGACTATCGTCTTAGAAAATACTAAAGTGTTTTTTAAAGTTAGAAAGATATTAGATATTCAACCGATATTCACGCTCCGAATTACAGCGATCAGACACGGGGAACTAAAGCCGCGATCACCGCACCGCTTCAAGACTCACAGTATGCAACACAACGTCCTTTTGATCGATAACAATATAAATTGATCGACACATTTCTTAACGATCAATGATCGATCATCGATTAATTATGCCCATCCCTACTCTGAAGCCCTGGTGGCGGTCTGGAAGTGTGGATGAAAATAAAACAGCGTTAAGAGCTGGCGTGTCTGTCCGAGAGGGCTGCCCTCCTCGGACACATTACTATGAAGCCCCGGTGACGTGTCAGAAGCCTTTGCAATGCAAACGTCTATGAGTGCAAATAGTAGGCGTGTAATAAAGCATGCTAACGTGAAAACCGAAGTAGCACAAATGTTTCTTTTAACAGCACAAATCAGCACAAACGTAGCACTAACGATTGAGACCATTTTGGTGAGATTTGGACATTGATGGGGGGCTGGGTGACGTCACGCGTGTAACAATAAAGCCTGATAACTTAAAAACCGAAGTAGCACAAATGTTTCTTTTAACGGCACAAATCAGCACAAACATAGCACTAACGATTGAGACCATTTTGGTGAGATTTGGACATTGATGGGGGGCTGGGTGACGTCACTGGCCAGAAAATGTAAAGTTTAATTACTTAAAACCCTTAACAGCACAAACGATACTTTTTACGGCACAAACCGGCACAAACGAATAGCAGTGTTTTTAATCATTTTTGAATAACATGGGGGGCCAGCTTCACGCAGGTCCAAATGATCTATAGGCTACATTTGGTTCTATCTATACATGTCTCATGTCGGCAAAGGGTCGAAATAAAGTCACGTTGTGACTCGATGTCTATTGGACTTGTTGACGACACGGTTTGAGGTAATGTTGGCTGGAATTGGTCTAATGGTTGTAAATAGGTTTACAACCGATTTAGAAATATTTAATTATCTTCATGCAGCACAAGAATTGCTTGTTACAGGTTTGGTGGGTAGCTATACTGAAAACCGTAAATTGGGGCATATACTACAAGGTAACTGAAATGTAGCACTATTTTTTTTTCTTAAATATGTGGGTATTTAGTGTCTTGGCTTAAAAGTAAATTTCATGTAGGTTGAAATAATGTCGTCTATACAACGTTGAAACGACGTGGATTGATGTCGTCTATGAGCTGTCGAAACGACGTCGGTCAAAAGACCGACGTCAGAAAAACTTTCATATCAGCCCCTCAAATCGACGTCGTATCGACCTCCATGACCAACGTCGATTAGACCTCTGATCGGCCCGCTTTGGGGCTACGCTAATGTTATGCTAGCTTTCCAGCCCCCAGTTCGTATGTAACGTTACAAATACGAAAGCCAGCTATCCCTGAGAATTATGCCATGTAGACTTAAACAGTTAAGCATGCAAATGAAAAAAGGATAATGTCCTTACAAATACATTTTCATTTTAAATAAGAGTGTCTTTTCGGAACTCACCTGGAACTTCGACGCTTGCCAAACTTGACTGTGACCGCCAACAAATATCACCTGGTGCACATTGCGCATGGGTTGCAGGACAAAGGGATAGGGTTGTTGGGATTACGTGTTGGTGCGCAAGGAAAAATAGTTCCTAAATGGAACTTGAGTAAATGCTGGAATAAAACATTTTAGCACCTATATTGGCCATATACATGATAGCATATTGCGTTTGGAATAATAACACTTTTCAATAACACAATTAATGTGTAAACATTACCGTTCACACTAATGTTCCAAAGTTACATCGTTGTTAAGTTAAATAGCGATATAAACAGTGTTTATTCAGTTACACCACTGACAAACAAGCTTTCCTCGAAATCACAATTTCCGTAGGCATATATGTTTTCATGTTGGCAAATGGTCGAAATAAAGTCACGCAGGGGTGATAGTAGAAAAAAATCCTGAGCCTGAACTTTTTTTTTTCTGGGAGGTAAGCGGGCCCCTAAGATATATGCCCTGATCAACATAATTGTCAAGCGGGATCCAGGGGTATGCTCCCCTGGAAGACAATTTGGATAAATAGTCCCTTAAATGATAGATTCTGGTGAATTTTGTGGAAATAAATTGACAACATTCAGGCATGAGATGAACAAACCAAATATAAGCCTATATTACAGTAGCATCTTTGTGTAGAGCACCAGAGCTCTTGGGACCCTTGGCCTGGTAGGCCTGTAATCCATCCCTGCTAATACATTTCATCATGTAGGCCTAAATATGAGCATTCCTTCCAGGTGACCTATTGGCTCAAAATCAGTGCAGGATCATACTTGTTTTGTGAGACACAACTCTTACTTTCTTTTTGTTTCTTCTTTTTTTTAAAAATTAAATCTTAACATTCTTCATATTTTTTAAATAAACGTTTAATACATTTAATTTAAATACATTTAACCCACGTTTTATTTTGAAAACCGGAAGTTTCCACACGCTGCAGTAAGCTAGCGCTGACTTTCCCAGTTGTCTCAAAGTATTTGCCATAAAGTCGGAAATAAGGGCGCACTCGAGCGGCTGGGTTGACCACGCGGAACCGAGAGAGGCTAGCTTGACCGCAGTCCGGTGCGTGTGGATGTGCGGCTCCTCCGGCGGAGCGGTTCATGTTATTAGCGGAGTCCGGGAGGGTTCACCTTCACGGCGTAGTTACGAGGGATGTGCGACTATCGTCTTAAACAATACAAAAGTGTTTTAAGTTAGAAAGGTATTAGACGTACAACCGATATTCACGCTCCGAATTACAGCGATCAGACACGGGGAACTAAAGCCGCGATCACTGGTATAGTCCCGCATGTCTAGCGGTGTTTACCTGCCCAGGTGTATTGGCCAGTATGCCTGCAGCGATGAGTTAAATCAGGGCTTGTTGCGACCACGGATGTATTCGGTTTGCGATTCATGCCTTCTTATTTTGATGTTTTACTTTTTGCTCGACTAATGAAAACGTATTTGACTAAGCCTCCGTCGATCGGCTAAGCCGACTATTAGGGGGCAGCCCTAGTTAACTTACAGCACTTTATATGGACCATTATTATATTTTCAATTTATTTACAGAGCAATCCCTGCAAAGTTTTTAGGTAATAACTATAGAAGAGAGGGGGGCGTGGCATCACGATGGTGGCTCTCCATCGTGATGTCAGTCAGCCATTACGATGCACGATGTCAGACCACGCGAACGCGAACCTGATTTTTTTTTTTTTCACAGACACGTCGGTACGCCGGAATTCCGGCGTGGTGCCGGAACGCTATCAGCCCTGAGTCACGTTGTGACCCGGCGTATTTTAGACTTGTTGAATGCAGAAATGTTTGCTGGGAGTGTTTATTCGGTTACACCACTCTAAAATAAGTTTTCCTTGAAATCACCATTTCTCTAAGATTATGTTTTCATGTCGAAATGAAGTCACGTCGTGACTCGACGTCTTCTGGACTTGTTCGCTTCGACGCAGGTCAAGGAAATGTTTGCTGGGCAGTGGCACTGGGCACCGCTGGTGTTGAAACCTGAAACAAGAACCCGCATTTTAGATAGAGCGGCAAAGTACGTTAATATTACACATGTTAACCGCAGCACAGACTTCATAGAGTAAGTGGTCAGTTGTGTCACTGGTAACCACAACTAGGCTACAGAAAGTCCTTACAGTGGAGTGGAAAACAAAACTTCAGCTAGCATCCGTCACACAGCTAACTGGCTGGGTTAGCCAACAGTGGCTAACCCCCTCGTCCAGTATGCATAAAGAACTCAAATTAAAACAACTTAACTTACCGTTGATGTTGTGGACTGGACCGGGGGAGCAACACCCTGGACTGCAGCCCGTACAGCTGCAGAGAACCGGCCATGCCTGCCTAGTCCTAACTAGACCTTCGTACTCATTTCATTCATACTCATGGGCCGTGTTCCGATATCCGTACTTCCATGAGTACACTTAAACATAGTACACTATCCGTACTCAATAGGTACGCAGAGCTTCAGATGTTAGTGCTGTTCCAAATGCAATACTCTGTGGCGCACTTAACGGAAATGACATCAGCTGCGCGGCCGCGTCACCCGCCAAACAGGTGAATTCATTAGACGTTCTCTGAGCGCGGCTCCGCCTCTTCCGCTACATAGCTAAGATGGCTGCCGTTGAGTACGCATAGTGTACACCGTTGCACACTCAGCATTTTGGCCTTTTTGAGTACACATACGGGTCCTTTCAAGTACACTTCTTTTGCCGCGATCATAAGCGGAACACCCTACGTACTCAAACTAAGTATACTAAGTACGGGTAGTACGGATATCGGAACACGGCCATGGTCTAGAACTGCTATAGAGACAAACGATTTCTCACTTGAAGGCTGGTGCTGTTGAAGTTTAAAACCTATTGGCTCTGCCCAGTGCCAATCTGGATCTGCCTTAGCCAATCGCTAACGTTTGGTCGCGTCGTATTTCATGCGCCGGAAACCACGTTGCGCGCAGCATAGACACTAGCTGCGTTTCAATACTCGGTTGAGTCGCCCTCGCTCACTTGCCCTCAGCCCTTGCCCTCGGGGGAATCCCCAGCGCCATCTTAAGGGCTATTCCATTTCTCTAAAAAGCTGAAGTGCCCTTGGTGAGATCGACCCTTGAGGGCTGAGGGATCGAGTCAACATCGACGGTCACTCCAGAGCTGTATATCACCCACAATGCACTGCAGTGGTGCACGAAAAATACATCCATGCGGTGGCAGTAATGAGCCCCAAACGCCGTTGTCCGCTGTTTGTTTACCACCAAAGAATTAGGCCGCCAGTTTACGTTGACTGGTCTAGAACTCCGCTCTTCAAGCCTAGTGTCTCAAAAAGGAGGACAAATATGCGTCCGGACGCCGGACAGGGCATTGAAAAACCGGACAGTCTGGCCTAAAGCCGGACGAATGGCCACCCTACTGCGAAGTGAAGGGAAACTGACAGATTTATGATCACATTTAAGTCCTTAATGGTTATATGATTATTTATGATGCTGGCTGCTTTATATTGAATTTGTCGGCATTTTTTTATAAAAAATAAATAAATAAATTAAAAAAAAAAAATTTTAAAACACCAAACTATTTAGGGGGGCTTAAGAATATTTTAGGGGGGCTTCAGCCCCCCTAAAACAGGCCTAACAACGCCACTGTAGCCTAATTATTTTATTGTCAAACAGGACAATTGTACAGAGGATGGGTCTGCAGGGAAGGCTGACAGTAACACAGGCGGCCAAAAAATGGGATCTTGAACAATAAAGGCCATTTAAAGACAATGATGAGGATGAGGATGGTGGTGGTAACAGGCCTAATAACTATCAGAAATAACAATCTAAAACTACCCAGCAAACATTTCGACGTCGATCAGAGGTCTAATCGACGTTGGTCATGGAGGTCGATACGACGTCGATTTGAGGGGCTGATATGAAAGTTTTTCTGACGTCGGTCTTTTGACCGACGTCGTTTCGACGGCTCATAGACGACATCAATCCACGTCGTTTCAACGTTGTATAGATGACATTATTTCAACCTACATGAAATTTACTTTTAAGCTAAGACACTAAATACCCACATATTTAAGAAAAAAATAGTGCTACATTTCAGTTACCTTGTAGTATATGCCCCAATTTACGGTTTTCAGTATAGCTACCCACCAAACCTGTAACAAGCAATTATTGTGCTGCATGAAGATAATTAAATATTTCTAAATCGGTTGTAAACCTATTTACAACCATTAGACCAATTCCAGCCAACATTAGGCCTACCTCAAACCGTGTCGTCAAAAAGTCCAATAGACGTCGAGTCACAACGTGACTTTATTTCGACCCTTTGCCGACATGAGACATGTATAGAACCAAATGTAGCCTATAGATCATTTGGTCATATCAAAAGGATAGCGATATTTGGCTATAGATCCATCTATAATATTTTGTTTAGTTATGAATACTCTAAATCAAGCATTAATACTCTTCAACAACAGACGGATTCAGGGTATACAGTATATTAACAAAACATTTATTATTTTTAGCAAAGTAAGGCTATATCTTTGAGAACAACAAAAACAAAATAAAATAAAAAACTCATTGGGACAAAAATCCCATGCCCCCAGTCCTTGCAGGCGCATGTTTGAGATGGAGACCCATGGCTGCTTCAACTTCTGTGTCTGTGGCCTTGCACTTCCATTTCTTAACAGCAGCTGGAAAGAAAGACAGCTAACGTTAGCCCCGAAACGGGATGCTGCTACCCCCCCCCCCCGCTGGGAAGTAGCTTTGGGGCTACGCTAATGTTATGCTAGCTTTCCAGCCCCCAGTTCGTATGTAACAAATACGAAAGCCAGCTATCCGTGAGAATTATGCCATGTAGACTTAAACAGTTAAGCATGCAAATGAAAAAAGGATAATGTCCTTACAAATACATTTTCATTTTAAATAAGAAACTCACCTGGAACTTCAACGCTTGCCAAACTTGACTGCGACCGCCAACAAATATTACCTGGTGCGCATGCGCACGGGTTGCAGGACAAAGGGATAGGGTTGTTGGGATTACGTGTTGGTGCGCAAGGAAAAATAGTTCCTAAATGGAACTTGAGTAAATGCTGGAATAAAACATTTTAGCACCTATATTGGCCATATACATGATAGCATATTGCGTTTGGAATAATAACACTTTTCAATAACACAATTAATGTGTAAACATTACCGTTCACACTAATGTTCCGAAGTTACATCGTTGTTAAATTAAATAGCGATATAAACAGTGTTTATTCAGTTACACCACTGACAAGCTTTCCTCGAAATCACAATTTCCGTAGGCATATATGTTTTCATGTCGGCAAATGGTCGAAATAAAGTCACGTTGTGACCCGGCGTATTTTAGACTTGTTGAATGCAGAAATGTTTGCTGGGAGTGTTTATTCGGTTACACCACTCTAAAATAAGTTTTCCTTGAAATCACCATTTCTCTAAGATTATGTTTTCATGTCGAAATGAAGTCACGTCGTGACTCAACGTCTTCTGGACTTGTTCGCTTCGACGCAGGTCGAGGAAATGTTTGCTGGGTAATGTCAACTAAACTGAAAGTAGGTTAAATGTGTTTAAACAACCAAACTGTCTACAAATAAGGTACAAAAATAAATAAAGTAATTGTCTGAATAAAATATAAAACAAAACTAATAATTCTGAAATTACCAGGTGCTGGCGTATTGCTATATACGGAGACTCAAATATATGGGGTATGGTTATATGTTAGATGACCAATGAATTGGGTCACACTAACCTCGGGGCCTTTCTGCTGAAGTAAGACAGAAGCATGAGATAAGCAGAAGCGTGTAATCATAGGAGCGAAACTCCACATGATCAGAATGAGTACATTGTTGGTGACGTGCAGAATACATGGTGATAATCATATGATAGTAAAGAACAGGCAGGCTTGTCTTTGAACATGTAAAGAACAATGGGAGTCAGATAAGACGAGGATGACATGGGGAAACGTAGACAGCCAGCCTTTTGTGATGACGGTTGCATTGTTTGTGTATATAACATCTTGAGCCAGAGATATGTGTGCTCAGACTTCGCGAACTGACACACACATACTTTGTTGTTCGGTCAGGGAAATGTAGTCGGACCCAGATATATCTGTAAAACTCTGCACATTATACTGGTGTTAACAATAAAACTGATTATTTCTTAAAGCTAAACAACTTCTTCTATCGCTTCATCAAAAGAACACGCGTGAGTAGGGGTTTCATTTTTTCACTTTGAAACTGCCTCTCACAACAATTGGCCATATACATGATAGCATATTGCGTTTGGAATAATAACACTTTTCAATAACACAATTAATGTGTAAACATTACCGTTCACACTAATGTTCCGAAGTTACATCGTTGTTAAGTTAAATAGCGATATAAACAGTGTTTATTCAGTTACACCACTGACAAGCTTTCCTCGAAATCACAATTTCCGTAGGCATATATGTTTTCATGTCGGCAAATGGTCGAAATAAAGTCACGTTGTGACCCGGCGTATTTTAGACTTGTTGAATGCAGAAATGTTTGCTGGGAGTGTTTATTCGGTTACACCACTCTAAAATAAGTTTTCCTTGAAATCACCATTTCTCTAAGATTATGTTTTCATGTCGAAATGAAGTCACGTCGTGACTCGACGTCTTCTGGACTTGTTCGCTTCGACGCAGGTCGAGGAAATGTTTGCTGGGTAATGTCAACTAAACTGAAAGTAGGTTAAATGTGTTTAAATACCAAACTGTCTACAAATAAGGTACAAAAATAAATAAAGTAATTGTCTGAATAAAATATAAAACAAAACTAATAATTCTGAAATTACCAGGTGCTGGCGTATTGCTATATACGGAGACTCAAATATATGGGTCTGCGTATATTGCGCGTTATTTGGAATAGGCAATAGAGCGCTACTCCAACAACGTGTGGCCGATCCATGATTGTCAAGGCTGTCACCGGGCGAGGGCAGGTGCGTTTCATTTATCCCTTTTCCTCCTCCCCCGCCCACTTCCCCTCGGCTCTCCAAGTGGCCTCTGTGTGACGTATTACCAAGGGCTGAGGGCAAGTGAGCGAGGGCGACTCAACCGAGTATTGAAACGCAACTAGAATATACGTAGACGCCTCATAGACTGACGCTGCCTGTTGGAGCTGACGTATCAGCGCGGCCGCCATCTTGGATGGGTCCCCAGTGCGCCCCCAGTGCATTTATTTCTACTGAGGAAGGTGTATCCCCAACTACAATAATAAGCATAACTCCCCGAATTTTTACCGGATTTTCACACGGTTTGGTTTGTTACAAACGGCAGAGATTTAGTTATGATACAAGACGAATTAATAATTTTTTGTTTTGTTTTAAATAATAAGAATTATTGTTCAATCTTACTTGTGAAAGGTAATCCCACGCGATCTGGTGTCAATACTGCGCCGTAAGTTGCACAAAATACTGGCATAACTTGCTCTCCCGTTGACTCCTATGCTAGACTAGAGTGAGGAGACCCAATCAATATGGCGGCGATGCTGGGTTACGTTCCAGCACGTCATGAGGCGTCTACGTATATATGTCTATGGCGCGCAGTACACTAGCTGCGTTTCAATACTCGGTTGAGTCGCCCTCGCTCACTTGCCCTCAGCCCTCGGGGAATCCCCAACGCCATCTTAAGGGCTATTCCGTTTCTCTAAAAAGCTGAAGTGCCCTTGGTGAGATCGACCCTTGAGGGCTGAGGGATCGAGTCAACATCGACGGTCACTCCTGAGTCCAGAGCTGTATATCACCCACAATGCACTGCAGTGGTGCACGAAAAATACATCCATGCGGTGGCAGTAATGAGCCCCAAACACCACTGTCTGCTGTTTGTTGTCAGCAGACAGTGTTTGTCCACCAAAGAAGAAGAAAATTAATTAAAGGAGCCAGCACGGATCGGCCAGTGTAGTTATGCAATAAACTACACGTTGTTGCTGACAGAGCCAACAATTTACAAGTATAAGCATATACTGCTATTATAGGCTACTATTTGTCACAAATAAAAAAGAAAAATAAACTACGCCTGCAGCTCCGCTTTATTTTTTTATTATTTTTATTTATTCATTTATTGATTTGCGGCCGCCTATTGACGCAGCCGCTCTGCTTTATTTCTTTATTTACCCTATTTATTCATTTATTTAGTTATTTGCGGCCGTGGCCGCCTGTTGATACAGCCGCTCCGCTCCGCTTTATTGCGGCCGCATCACCAGGCGGCCGCAGTGGCATTTGCCCACATTGCCCAATGGCCAGTCCGTCCCTGCCTGGGAGTGAGTTTGTTTGTAACCTACTGTGTCATTGCATATGAATGTATTTCTGGGTCTTTACTTTCTTAATAGTCTACGAGACGATTCCGTATAAAATTGGCAAAGAGGGGAACATTAGAATGAGAAAAGGCATGTGTGACGTGAGACTCGCGCTCAATCCGTGAGAGTTGGCAGCTCAGCTTATTACTTCTGATTCTAGAGACTTGCTTCTTTGTTGTGGTGCTAATTTTATTTGCGGGAGACTATATAGGCCTAATGTTTTTAATGTATTTGGTGTGCATAACATAATTATTTTATTGTCAAACAGGACAATTGTACAGAGGATGGGTCTGCAGGGAAGGCTGACAGGAACACAGGCGGCCAAAAAATGGGAAAACCTAAAAAAGAAATACAAGGCAATTAGTATAAATTTGTATAGAAACAACACAATTGGCAAAACAAATTCACTCATAAAAGATTAAGACAAAACTGTGAGCATCAATGCATAAAGAATGAACAACTACATGCTTTTTTCTCATTTGAAATGCAAGCAACCGCTATAAATCCTTATAGACTACTGTTCCCTGTAACATCTATCATGACTTTAAGTGTTTGTATTATTTTCTGAACCACAATCTTGAACAATAAAGGCCATTTAAAGACAATGATGAGGACGAGGATGGTGGTGGTAACAGGCCTAATAACTATCAGAAATAACAATCTAAAACTAATGTCAACTAAACTGAAAGTACGTTAAATGTGTTTAAACAACCAAACTTTCTACAAATAAGGTAAAAATAAATAAATAAATGAATTGTCTGAATAAAATATGAAACAAAACTAATAATTCTGAAATTACCAGGTGCTGGCGTATTGCTATATACGGAGACTCAAACATATGAGTCTCTGTATATTGCGCGTTATTTGGAATAGCCTCCAACAACGTGTGGCCGATCCATGATTGTCAAGGCTGTTACCGGGCGAGGGCAGGTGCGTTTCATTTATCCCTTTTCCTCCTCCCCCGCCCACTTCCCCTCGGCTCTCCAAGTGGCCTCCGTGTGACGTATTACCAAGGGCTGAGGGCGAGTGAGCGAGGGCGACTCAACCCAGTATTGAAACGCACCTATTGTCGGTGTTTCTCAATCTGCGTACTTGTCCGTACTTGTGTTCTTGTGGACTTGTGAAACGTCATCAGTCGCAGCCCAAGTACTGTTCCAATTCAAAGTCCGCATCTAGCCAAGTACAGTCCAAATGCCCGGATGTGTTCTTGCTCCGCCCATTTTATCGAGGATGCATCGGTTGGTGACTTGTGTGGACTTGGGCAGCCAAGTATCCCAGAATGCATTTCGCGCACCAACCAGCTGCTCCTTTCATTCATTAATTCACCGACGTCCACACCAACATAAACATAATTTTCCCGCCACTAGCTTTTTATACGTAGGGCAGGCTACAGATATGTAGGCTACAGAACAATACAAATATTTATACATATTAATATTTTTAAAATGAAAAGAGGCAGGGTTGTATTTTATATCATATTTCGTTTTATTGTAAATATACATTACAGTGAAAATAACCGAAGTAGATGTACAGTCAAGACGAGCTGAGATGGTGACGTCATCAAGTCCGCTGCTAGCCTAGAACTCTAGACACCCCCTAGCGGCAGCAAATTTATTTGGCAGCTAGGTAGGTCTAGCACGGCTCCGTCGGCTTTTTGGTGCTGGAAACACCAAGTATGTCAGACCAATCACAGCGTGAGGGGCGGAGTCGAAAGCCGGGCTACCATGAAGACAGAGTTGCGATGGTTCCGTGTTAGAGGTAAACAATGGCTGCTGCTGCTGGCGAACGGCTGTCTTTCCACTCGGCTTTGGCCGCGACTCTTCAAGACTTGAAGTTAACATTTTATTTGAGAGAAGAACAAAGAACGGTACTGAAGTCTTTCCTTGAAAAGAAAGATGTATTCGGAGTTTTGATTAATTACGTAGTCAGAGCCGTCGCTCTGACTACGTCACCTTCTTCGTTGCTCTGATTGGTTGTAGCGCTATCCTATTGCGTACAGAGGGAACTTGAAAGACAACCGTTTATCCCGCCCACACTGCCAATGGAGCTGAGCCAGACCTTACATCTTTCTGATGTAGGTCTGGCTTGCCAGGCTAGTCGGCTGCTGTTCCAACTGCAGAATGACCGAACTGCGTCCTCCCGTCCTCGGGAGTTTGTACTCCCGAGTCGAACTTACCAAGTCCGAACTACCAAGTACGCAAGTCCAGGCACGTGCAGAGGGGGGGGCTATGGGTGCCCGAGCCCCTGCCCCTTTCCCTCTGAAGGACCAAAGTGCCCTTTTGAGTGGTCATTTAAATTTCCGTTATCGGCCTCGCGTCAATAATCGCGCATCAGAAATCCACCGGCAGCACCTCTCCCCCCCCCCCCCCCCCCGCTCAACAATCGTGCAACAGAAATCGTCCGGCAGCACCCCCCCCACCCCCCCCCCGCGCTCAACAATCGCGCAATATAAAGCCTCTCCCGTTTTCGACTTTGAGCCCCTGTCCCTCAAAGGGTCTCTGCACGGCCCTGGTCGCTGCCATATTGGTTGGGTCTCCTCACTCTAGTCTAGCATAGGAGTCAACGGGAGAGCAAGCTATGCCAGTATTTTGTGCAGCTTACAGCGCAGATAAAAGTGCCAGCAACCAAAAAAAGTTGCTGTGTGTGTACGCAGCCTTCGAAGGCCGCGAAGACTGCGTACTTCGAAGCATGCAGCCCCTGAATTGGGACACAGCTACAGGCCGTTTCTCAATACCAAGTACGCCAAGTTCGGACTTGCGCAGGGCCGTGCAGAGACCCTTTGAGGGGCAGGGGCTCAAAGTCGAAAACGGGAGAGGCTTTATATTGCGCGATTGTTGAGCGGGGGGGGGGGGGGGGGGGGGGGGGGAGAGGTGCTGCCGGTGGATTTCTGATGCGCGATTATTGACGCGAGGCCGATAACGGAAATTTAAATGACCACTCAAAAGGGCACTTTGGTCCTTCAGAGGGAAAGGGGCAGGGGCTCGGGCACCCATAGCCCCCCCCTCTGCACGTGCCTGGCGGCGACGCTTGGTTACGTTCCAGCACGTCATGAGGTGTCTACGTATATATGTCTATGACTGTATCTGACTGTATACAAACGGCAGATGCAGTTCTCTGGCATTAGCCTGGTTCCGCCCGCCTCCGTACTTCCGCTCAATAACTGAAATTCGCGCACGACCTATACGTCACTGTTCTCAGGCCGCACCTCCTGTTCGCTGATTGGAAGGACAAACTTGAGGGAAAAGAAATCGTTCTAACATACAGCACTCCCAGACCTAGTACTGAAGTGAAATGAAAATTGAGCGGAAGTACGGAGGCGGGCGGAACCAGGCTAATGCCTGCCTGCCTTTCACCACAAGTCCGGGGGAGGGGGGCGGGGCGGTGCGATCATTGCCGCATGATTTGAAGCCACTGCAGTGGGCGTGGTTTCCTTGGGGATTTGAATATTTTCTAAACATTTAGCTTTACACTTGGCGACCCATTTAGATTTAACATTTAGATTTAGATTTAAGATTTATATTTAACATTTAGATTTAACATTTAACATTTAGATATAGATTTAACATTTAGATTTAACATTTAACATTTAGATTTATATACAACATTTAGATTTAGATTTAACATTTAGATTTAACATTTAACATTTAGATATGAATTTAAGATTTAGATTTAGATTTAACATTTAGATTTAACATTTAAAGGGACACTAAGTAGTTTTTTTAGTAATTTATTACCTCAAATCAACGTCTTCATTCATAAATAAGTCCCCATTGGTGTACAATTATCTCTGTCAACAATCTCACTTATCCTCCTGAGCGAAGAATCACTTATCAGAATTTACATAGGACGGGCAAGCTCTATGGAGGCTTCCATGTCCTTCCGGTCTATGAACTGCCGAGAGGGACAAAAAGCACTACGTGGTACAGGTAAGGCTAAATGCGTTTTCACTCAGAGCCAGCGTGACTGTGGAACAGAGAAGGAGCTTAGCGAGACGCGCTTGTCACTTAAAAAAACAATATAAACATGAGAACATAATTCACTATCTTGCTCGAGGAGTAATTACTCATACATGCTCACACGAATGATTCAATGCAGTTTGAAGTTTGTTTGAAATAACGCACCCAGTGCTCGAAGTGGGCCGGTACGCACTTCTACATTTTACCCTTTAGCATACCGGCACTTTTTCTTGCGTACCGGCACTTGTCACAGGCTGGTCCGGGGTGGGTTAATATCCCCCCCCCCCCCCCCCCCCCCGTCGGTCGTAGGTCCGGGGTGGGTTAATATCCCCCCCCGTCGGTCGTAGGTCCGGGGTGGGTTAATATCGCGCACCCCCCCCCCCCCCCCCCCCCCCCCGTCGCTTATATGTGAATAAGGGACTTATTATTTTCCACTTCGAGCACTGAACGTACCTCATCATCCAAAACAAAACTTGATGAAGTGGTGTTTGAAGACATGTTATCATGTTGTCATAGCTTCTTGAATCTTGACTAATACCGCTTGCCGTAGTTCGAAAACGCGAGGCGCTAGAGAGCATAAATTCGTTTGAATGCAAAATACAATTTGACCACTAGATGGGGGAAAACACTACTTAGTGTCCCTTTAACATTTAGATATAAATTTAAGATTTAGATTTAGATATAACATTTAGATTTAACATTTAACATTTAGATTTATATATAACATTTAGATTTAGATTTAACATTTAGATTTAACATTTAGATATAAATGTAACATTTAGATTTAGATTTAACATTTAGATTTATATTTAACATTTAGATATAGATATAACATTTAGATTTAGATATAACATTTAGATTTAGATATAACATTTATATATAATTTTTAACATGGATTTTTTACATTTGAACATATTGTTGAAAATTACATATAACGTGTTGTTTTACATGAATTTCTGTCTCAAATGTGAGGAAAATGCGCTAAATGTGAGGAAAGTGAGCTAATGTTACACCACGTCCTGCTACACGGTCCAACACCCCCATCTAGTGGCCGATTGTCGCCACTAATCATCATTCCCCCAACACACCTGTATGTAATCGGCAATCACCATGCCCTATTTAAGCCGGGGATCTCCAACCAGCCGATGCCAGTTCGTGCTTTGGTTTACCCCACCTTGTTCCAATGATCCGATTACCCGTCTGTTGCTGAACCCTGCCTGCCTGACTACCCACCTGTTGCTGAACCCTGTTGCCGAACCCTGCCTGCCTGACTACCAGCCTGTTGCTGAACCCTGTTGCCGAACCCTGCCTGCCTGACTACCCGCCTGTTGCTGAACCCTGTTGCCGAACCCTGCCTGCCTGACTACCCGCCTGTTGCTGAACCCTGTTGCCGACCCCTGCCTGCCGGACTACCCGCCTGTTGCCGACCCATCGCCTGCTGGACTACCCACCTGTTGCCAACCCATCGCCTGCCGGACTACCCGCCTGTTGCCGACCCCTGCCTGCTGGACTACCCGCCTGTTGCCGACCCCTGCCTGCCGGACTACCCGCCTGTTGCCGACCCATCGCCTGCCGGACTACCCACCTGTTGCCGACCCCTGCCTGCCGGACTACCCGCCTGTTGCCGACCCATTGCCTGCCTGACTACCCGCCTGTTGCCGACCCATCGCCTGCCTGACTACCCGCCTGTTGCCAACCCATCACCTGTCGGACTACCTGCCTGTTGCCGAAACCCTGCCTGCCTGATTACCGCCGGCCTAGCCTGGTCGTTTGCCATTGCCCGTTATTTAATAAATTCCCTGTCTTTTATCCCGTCTCCGCCTCCCTGTGTTCAGCGTTTGGGTCCACTCGTCCCGTTCCTTAACAGTACGAACTGGCCAAACATGGACCCAGCTGACACGGAGGCTGTCCGCCAGGCGATCTCCTACCTACAGGCTCAACTGGGTTTTTAAACTCAAGTCATGACAGAGCCAAAACATGGACCCAGCCGACACATTTTTCGCCAGGCTCCTGTTTACCCACCTGGATCTCGGTGTGGATCAGGAGAGTTTCCTGAAGGAGGAGCCTGCATATCTGACTTGGCTTGCTGGCATTTGGAGGGAGGAGCCAGCCTTTGCCAAACAGCTTGCAACTGTTCGCTGGAACTCCATCAGCCCAGTGAGACCCCAGTCATCCGCTCTGCCTGAAGCTCCTTCCCCTGCTGTTCCTGGGTCTCCCGGAATTCAGCCCGGTCATTCGCCCAAGCCCACACCCGAGTCTTCGCCCAAGCCTGTGCCACGCCAGAGATTAGGGGGACTACGTTTCAGAAGAGAGGTACACACTCCAACCTCCACTGGGTCAATGGGGGCGGAGTCTTCCTCTCACCACCTCAGTTCTTCGCCTTATCGGCCCTCTTCCCCCTGGTGGGTGCAGCAGCCAGATGCCCGGGATGCCTTCTTAGGGACCCGGCTAGCAATGAGAGGGGGGTATTCCGGGACTAACCATCTGCGGCCCAGGTGGCACCCAGAGGACCATGATTATTGGTCCGACTCCTTGGAAGATACATCCGTGTCTTCGCCCAAGTCCACGCCCGAGTCTTCGCCCAAGCCTGTGCCACGCCTAAGATTAGGGGTAATACGTTGCAGTAGAGAGGTACACACTCCAACCTCCACTGGGTCAGTGGTGGCGGAGTCTGCCTCTCACCACCTCAGTTCTTCGCCTTACCGGCCCTCTTCCCCCTGGTGGGCGACAGCAGACCCCCTCAGTTCTTCGCCTTACCTGCCCTCTTCCCCCTGGGGGGTGCAGCAGCCAGAAGACCATGATTATTGGTCCGACTCCTCGGAAGACGGCTGGTCCTATGCCTGGTCTGCTGCCACCGACGACTGCTTTGCCGAGGAAGTGGTCTGCTGAGGACGAGTGGACGGAAGATGTGTGCCCAGTTCCCCTTCAAGCCTCGTCTCCTCCAGCCCTTGCTTCTTTGCAGGATCCGAGTCCCGTCGTCTGTGCTCCAGTGCCAGCTCCCCAGCGACCTCCTGCTCCAGTGCCAACGTTAAGACCAGTGCCGGCTCCGCGGCATTCACTGGCTCCAGCACTGATGTCGACTCAGGTCCCGGCCCCACAGTCGAGACCAGTTCCGGCTCCTCGTCGCACTTCAGCTCCAAAGGCCATCTCGCTGGAGTCTGACTCAACTCCTGAACCCAGCAGAATTCCGGGTCCCAGCCCCAGTCTCCAGAGTAGTGTTCTGGGTCCCAGCCCCGGTCCCCAGAGTAGCGTTCCGGGTCCCAGCCCCGGTCCCCAGAGTAGCGTTCCAGGTCCCAGCCCCGGTCCCCAGAGTAGCGTTCCGGGTCCCAGCCCCGGTCTCCAGAGTAGCGTTCTGGGTCCCGGCCCCGGTCCCCAGAGTAGCGTTCCGGGTCCCGGCCCCGGTCTCCAGAGTAGCGTTCCGGGTCCCAGCCCCGGTCTCCAGAGTAGCGTTCCGGGTCCCAGCCCCGGTCTCCGGAGTAGCATTCCGGGTCCCAGCCCCGGTCTCCGGAGTAGCGTTCCGGGTCCCAGCCCCGGTCTCCGGAGCAGCGTTCTGGGTCCCAGCACCGGTCTCTGGAGCAGCGTTCCGGGTCCCAGCACTGGAGTCCCCAGTACGCCCGAGCCAGGAGCCAACGCTCCCGGGCTCGGTTCCTCAGCAGGAGTTTCCAGCGCACCCAAGTCCCGCCGGTCCAGCCATCATCCAGATCGTCCTCCCGAGCCCACGCCAGCGACCTGCACTCCCCAGCCCACGCCAGTGACCGGCGCGCCCGAGCTGCCCCGCCGGCCCAGCCATCATCCAGGTCGTCCTCCCGAGCAGGTCATCCGGTCCAGCCATCATCCAGGTCGTCCTCCCGAGCAGGTCATCCGGTCCAGCCATCATCCAGGTCGTCCTCCCGAGCAGGTCATCCGGTCCAGCCATCATTCAGGTCGTCCTCCCGAGCCCACGCCAGCGACCTGCACTCCCCAGCCCACGCCAGTGACCTGCGCACCCGAGCTGCCCCGCCAGTCCAGCCATCATCCAGGTCGTCCTCCCAAGCCCACGCCAGCGACCTGCACTCCCCAGCCCACGCCAGTGACCTGCGCGCCCGAGCTGCCCCGCCAGTCCAGCCATCATCCAGGTCGTCCTCCCGAGCAGGTCATCCGGTCCAGCCATCATTCAGGTCGTCCTCCCGAGCTGCCTAGCCGGCATCCTGGCCATCCGCCCGAGCTGCCCCACCAGTTCAGCCATCATTCAGGTCGTCCTCCCGAGCTGCCTAGCCGGCATCCTGGCCGTCCGCCCGAGCTGCCCCGCCAGTCCAGCCATCATTCAGGTCGTCCTCCCGAGCTGCCCAGCCGATGGGGGCGACACCCGCCCTGCCCGCCCGAGTTGCCCTACTAGAGGGTTCCCGCATCCAGGCCCCCTCCACCCATCCCGGTCACGGACAACCACCCGCCCCGCCCGCCCGAGTTGCCCTACTAGAGGGTTGTTGCTGAACCCTGTTGCCGAACCCTGCCTGCCTGACTACCCGCCTGTTGCTGAACCCTGTTGCCGAACCCTGCCTGCCTGACTACCCGCCTGTTGCTGAACCCTGTTGCCGAACCCTGCCTGCCTGACTACCCGCCTGTTGCTGAACCCTGTTGCCGAACCCTGCCTGCCTGACTACCCGCCTGTTGCCGAACCCTGCCTGCCGGATTACCCGTCTGTTGCCGAGCCCTGCCTGCCTGACTACCCGCCTGTTGCTGAACCCTGCCTGCCTGACTACCCACCTGTTGCTGAACCCTGTTGCCGAACCCTGCCTGCCTGACTACCCGCCTGTTGCTGAACCCTGTTGCCGACCCCTGCCTGCCGGACTACCCGCCTGTTGCCGACCCATCGCCTGCCGGACTACCCGCCTGTTGCCGACCCTTCGCCTGCCGGACTACCCGCCTGTTGCCGACCCCTGCCTGACGGACTACCCGCCTGTTGCCGACCCCTGCCTGCCGGACTACCCGCCTGTTGCCGACCCATCGCCTGCCGGACTACCCGCCTGTTGCCGACCCCTGCCTGCCGGACTACCCGCCTGTTGCCGACCCATCGCCTGCCTGACTACCCGCCTGTTGTCGACCCATCGCCTGCCTGACTACCCGCCTGTTGCCAGCCCATCACCTGTCGGACTACCTGCCTGTTGCCGAAACCCCGCCGGCCTAGCCTGGTCGTTTGCCATTGCCCGTTATTTAATAAATTCCCTGTCTTTTATCCCGTCTCCGCCTCCCTGTGTTCAGCGTTTGGGTCCACTCGTCCCGTTCCTTAACAGCTAAATGTTGAAAATGTATCAGCTAAAAAATTGTAACCGAATTTTTACAAACGGCACCCCATACTTGCCTACCAAACTGGATAATTCCATAACATTAATGAATAAGTATTCCATATGACATAAGAAATATAACTTATTAAATGACACATAAATGCACTTCACTTGGGAATCGAACCCTTCACTTGGGAATCGAACCCAGTGGCGGTAGCGCGTCAAGACTGACGCGCTACCGCCACTCTACCACTCAAACAGGTGTTTTCTTTTACCTACAAGTTGATCAAATCCTTCCTTGACAGTTTGTGTTGGCAAAAAGCTGGGAAACACCACGAACATATTTAGCAGTGTATTTAGGCCAGCTACAACCTTGCGTATCGTAAGGCACACTGTATTTTTGCTTATATTTTCGGCATCACCAACTGTATGCAAATATGTACCCTTGGCAAAACATCACAACCGTAAGCGCACGGCTTCTTTTTGTAGCATTGCCTACATAAGGTCCAACAAGGACGATCAAATAGCGAATACCCTCTGATGAGAACCTGTATCTCTCATAAAGAATATCCTCAGGCAATGCCAAGGGATCGGATATGTCCCGAAAGCGGCGCTCAGCTTTAAGAAGCCGATCTAATGAGCACCTCGCTGCGGAACACAAGATCCAGGGGGAGGGGCTGGATCTAGGTCCAGCGGGCGGCGTTACAGAAGTGGGCGGGTTACAGAAGAAACCAGTCGTTACTATGCGACGGCGGCCGCCGCCACACTCCTGATCTGATTGGATAACTACACCACACACTTCCCCCGCTCTTTTTGAGTAGTAGCTTGCTCTTTTTTTTTTAATGTTGGACAACAAAGATATGGACCGAATCTAACACTCTGGTGCCCGCATCAGTCTGGTGGATATTGAGCTGTAACTTTTAAAGCCTCAACTAAAATAACAACCAACTCAGAATGTGTTTATTTTTATTATATTATTATAGGCAGCATGGATGAAAAAATGCACAAAAAATACTTAATTAGGCCCACACACCCACCACTGCTACCCAAGCTAGAGGCCTCCTAACCCGGGGACACATGCACCACACTCAGAAACCAGGTATTTTTTGGGGGTCAGTCTTAGATGTGACAAACTTGTCTGACCGACGAAAAATCTCTTTTAAGTATGTTCAAATGTACGTTTGTTATCGCTGCCCTGCCTGCAGGGCTCCAATCAAACAACACAAAACTCTGCGGATCACGTAACGCCGCCCGGAGCACGTAACGCCGCCCACTGGACCTAGATCCAGCCCCGGAGCACGTAACGCCGCCCACTGGACCTAGATCCAGCCCCTCCCCCTGGATCTTGTGTTCCGCAGCGAGGCCCACTTCGATCTAATCGGAAAGTCTTAGCTGAAAACCTCCTCCCGACCAGGTTTGGTTGCCAGCATAAGTTACCATGGTGATATAGCGACGCTAAAAGAGAGCGACTTTCGTATGACAGCTAACCCAGGCTTTGAGCGCAACATACCTCGCTAACCCACTCATCGAGGTTCGTAGTACACCCCCCAGCAGACAGACAGACGGATAAACAAACAGACAGACGGACGGACAGACGGATGGAAGGACGGAGGAACGGATTGACAGACAGGCATATAAACAGACAGACAGGCAGACAAGGAGGTAGCCTAACTAATGGGGGAAATTTGTATATATGCTGTACATGTGTACATGTGTGTGAGTGTGTGTGTAAGTGTGTGTACTTATAAGTGTTTGTACATGTGTGTGGACATTTCAGTGGTTAATGATGATATTAATGACAACAGTAAAACAAGTTCTGATAGGTCCACTTTGATTGATCCAATTCTAACAAATGTTCCTCATAAATTTTCATCCTTGGGAGTCTTCTGCAATGATTTCAGTGATCATTGTGTTGTTGCTACTTGCAGGGACACTAAAATCCCCAAATGTAAACCATGCATTATTTTCAAGAGGAACTCAAAACATTTTAATGAACAAGCTTATCATCATGACTTGTATTTGGTTAATTGGGGGCATATAGGTCTGTTGCCAGAAGTTGAGCTAACTTGGACATTCTTTAAGGAACATTGTGTGAATGAAGAAATGCACTCCTCGATGTCAGTTTACTGGTTTAATGACAAAGATGACCAACCTTAACAATAACGATTGTTATTGTAGAGAAATATAATGGACTTACATGAATAAAGCTCACAGCTTAATTATCATTCTCTGTAACAGGAACGCATGTCATGCTGGCAATAACGAAATGGCTGACTCCTAACTGAGCTGGGGTCCGTTTCACAAAGCAGGTTCATCAACCTCTGAGTTTAATCCTAAACGCTGAGTTGATCTACTCTGAAATAGAAAAGTCTGGATTTTCGGTTCCACAACACCGGTTTTGAGTTAATTTGATCAACTCAGAGGAGTTCCACCTAGGGTTAAGTAGCCTAGTCCTAACTAGACCTTCGTACTCATTTCATTCATACTAAAGGTCTAGCAGTGCTGTAGAGACAAACGATTTCTCACTTGAAGGCGGGTGCTGTTGAAGTTTAAAACCTATTGGCTCTGCCCAGTGCCACTCTGGATCTGCCTTAACCAATCGCTAACGTTTGGTCGTGACGTATTTCATGCGCCAGAAACCACGTTGCGCGCAGTATACAAACGGCAGATGCAGTGAGCATTAGCATTAGCCTGGTTCCGCCCGCCTCCGTACTTCCGCTCAATAACTGAAATTCGCGCACGACCTCTACGTCACTGTTCTCAGGCCGTGCCTCCTGTTCGCTGATTGGAAGGCACATTTGAGGGAAAAGAAATCGTTCTAACATACAGCACGGCCAGACCTTAGTACTGAAGTGAAATGAAAATTGAGCGGAAGTACGTAGGCGGGCGGAGCCAGGCTAAGGGTTAAGCACGTGCACCACAACCATAGACATATATACATAGACGCCTCATGACATGATGGAATGTAACCCAGCGTCGCCGCCATATTGGTTGGGACTCCTCACTCTAGTCTAGCATAGGAGTTAACGGGAGAGCAAGCTATGCCAGTATGTTGTGCAGCGTACGGCGCAGTATTGACACCAGATCGTGTGGGATTACCTTTAACAAGTAAGATTGAACAATAATTCTTATTATTAAAAAAAAAAATAATAATAATTAATTCGTCCTGTATCATAAATAAATCTCTGCCATTTGTAACAAACCAAACCGTGTGAAAATCCGGTAAAAATTCGGGGAGTTATGCTTATTATTGTAGTTGGGGATACGCCTTCCTCCATAGAAATGAATGCACTGGGGGCGCACTGGGTCCCCTGCCAAGATGGCGGCCGCGCTGCTACGTCAGCTCTAACGGGCAGCGTCAGTCTATGAGGCGTCTATGTATATATGTCTATGACCACAACTATAAAAAGCCAGCATCAATGGAGCCCCGATTCGACGAGTCACCATGGCAACGGGGAAGAGGAGGGCTACGTTTTTCACCAACCTCGAATTGGAAATCCTAATGCGCTCATATGGCGAGTTTCAACACATTTTTAGAAAGAAGTGCAACACTGCTGCTGTAGTATCCTGGCTTGGTTGATGTAATGACATGCAGTACCACCCCAAGCCACTAGAGGTGAGGGTGGACCTTTAGAACTAATGAGATGTTCCCCCGATGAGCAGGGCACGTGCATAGTGAATGACTGGCAAGTCAAGTTCGTGTTACGTTACAATAAAGACCCTGAAATGGATTACTGGAAGTTCTTCTTTATTTATACACGTTATCACATATTGGCGACGAGGATACTGGATGCGTAGTGCGGGTGTCAGATGGAAGACGGATTGAACTAGGATTGAACTAACAGAAGGGCGAATACAGGACCGAGAGTTAACGAGCACGACAGAGGACGTGAGTGAACATGAATGTGACGATAGGCACGCTGTCGGCATTTGATTCGGAAGAGCAGACTTGGGAAGAGTACTGCGAGATTATTGAGCAGTTTTTTGAAGCTAATGGAATTGATGATGGCGAGAAGCAGAGAGCTATCCTCATTAGCGTGGTAGGACCAGCCACATACAAGCTCATAAGGAACCTGGTGAGTCCGGAAAAGCCCAGTTCGAAAACGTATGATCAGATTGCTACTTTAATGAAGAATCACTTCAATCCTAAACCGAGCGAGATTGTGCAGAGGTACAAATTCGACTCGCGTTCCCGCCAGCCTAGTGAGACTGTCAGTTCATACGTAGCTGAGCTGAGGAGACTAGCTCATGATTGTAACTTTGGCACTACACTGGAGCAAAGGTTAAGAGATCGTCTGGTGTGCGGTGTCAATGACGATAGGATTCAAAGACGTTTACTGTCCGAAACTGACGTGACATTTGAGAAGGCATTCAAGATTGCTGTAGCTGCTGAGGCTGCTAGTAAAAATGTTCAAGACTTGCAAACCAAAGCACCGTTGGCATGCAACAGCGTGAAAACGGAGGGAAAAGAGAGAAAGGGAGATTGGAAAAAGAGAGAGTGCTACCGTTGTCACGGGAAACAACACAGTGCATTCGAGTGCAAGTTTAAAGAGGCAAAGTGTCACAGTTGTGGAAAAGTAGGCCATATCGCCAAGGCTTGTCGAAGTAAAAATGAAAAGAATCCACACAGAGAAGAGCGGCGTGTGCGTTCACAAGGAGCACACAATGTATGTGAGAGGCAGGATAGCAATGATTCTTCGGAGGAGGAAGAAGCATTCACATTAGCCTGCATTAAAACAGAAACCTCAATAAAGAGAATTAAGCCGTTCGAAGTAAAAGTTGAAGTCAATAGGAAGAAAGTGAATTTCGAAATTGACACAGGATGCAGTGTGAGTGTTATGAATGAGACAACGTTTCATAAGATGTGGAAAGAGAACAAACGCCCACAGCTCAAAGAAACTAAACTTTCACTGAGGTCTTATACAGGAGAGAAAATTAAAGTAGCGGGAGTAGCAGATGTGGAAGTGACCTATGCACAGCAAGTGAAAACATTGCCCCTGGTGGTGGTAAAGGGTACTGGACCTAGCTTGTTAGGAAGAGGATGGCTAGAGACTCTAAAGCTGAAGTGGGACGAGATAAAACATGTGAGAACAGAGACACAAGGGCTACAGCAAGTGCTCTCAAAGCATGAGGATGTTTTCAAAGAAGAGTTAGGCATGTTGAAAGGCATGAAAGCAACAATTAGAGTGTCTGCTGAAGCCTGTCCTAAGTTCTACCGGCCCCGCTCAGTTCCGTATGCCATGAGGGCAAAAGTAGAAGAGGAGTTAGAGAGACTACTGAGGGAGAACATTATAGAACCAGTCAAGTATGCTGAATGGGCAGCACCCATCGTACCTGTCCTGAAACCGGATGGTTCTATCAGGATTTGTGGCGATTACAAACTGACTGTAAATAGCGCCTCCTCGCTAGAGCAATACCCTATTCCCCGTGTGGAAGACTTGTTTAACACACTTACAGGAGGGAAACAGTTCTCCAAGCTAGATTTAAGTCATGCGTATCAGCAGATTGTGATGGATGACGAATCCAAGAAATACCTAACAGTAAACACACACCGTGGCCTGTTCACCTACAATAGGCTCGCTTTCGGAGTATCTTCCGCTCCGGCAATTTTCCAACGAACAATGGAAAGTTCGTTACAAGGCCTGCCTAGAGTAGCTGTGTATTTAGACGACATTTTACTGACCGGGAGAGATGAAGCCGAGCACCTGAGCACGCTGGATGAGGTACTCAAGAGATTAAAAGAAGCCGGCCTGCGACTTCACAGACGCAAGTGTGCATTCTTACAAGATGAGGTTGAGTACTTAGGTCACATCATCAATGCAGAAGGCCTGCACCCTGTACAAACCAAGGTGACAGCCATCGAAGAGGCCCCAACGCCAACCACTGTGACCGAGTTGAAGGCATACCTTGGTCTGCTGAACTACTATAAGTTTCTTCCAAACCTGGCTACACACTTAGCACCGCTTCATCAATTGTTGAGAAAAGAGGCCCAATGGACCTGGAACAAAGAGCAGGAAGATGCTTTCCAAGTATCCAAACAGATGCTGAAATCAGCCAAAGTCCTGAGTCACTATAGAGCAGACAGAGACTTGGTGTTGGCATGCGACGCCTCACCATATGGAGTAGGCGCCATGCTGTCTCATGTCTTGGAAGATGGCAGCGAGAAACCATTAGGCTTTATGTCGCGCACACTGACACCAGCCGAGAAACGATATTCACAACTTGACAAAGAGGGGTTAGCCATCATGTTCGGCATTAAGAGGTTCCATAAGTACATCTATGGGCGAACATTTACAATCAGCACCGACCACAAACCGCTAATATTGCTTTTCCATGAGAAGAAGCCTGTTCCGCAGATGGGGTCACCGAGAGTGCAACGGTGGGCAACACTGCTGAGAGCTTATGAATATAAAATCATTTACAAACCGGGCAAGGAACACGCAAACGCTGACGCGTTGAGCAGGTTGCCTCTGCCACAAACGGATGAAGAGGATGACACAGAGAAAGTCCTAATGCTGGATGTATTGGAAGATCCACCAATCACGACAGCTCAAGTGAAGCAGTGGACAACCAAAGATGCGACACTTTCTCAAGTGCTACTCTGGTGTCTGAAGGGATGGCCAAACGAGGTCGACACAGCGTTCAAACCCTACAGCCAGAGGAAGCTGGAGCTTAGTGTTAGAGATGGATGTGTACTCTGGGGGGCGAGAGTGGTTGTTCCGAAGAAAGGAAGGGAAGGCATCTTGAAACAGCTGCATGATACGCACCCAGGTATATCCAGAATGAAGGGCTTAGCACGCTCGTATGTGTGGTGGCCAGGGATGGATTCAGATATCGAAAAGGAAGTCCAGTCCTGCCACACCTGTCAAGAAAACAGTAAATGTCCAGCTGGGGCGGCACTTCATCCATGGGAGTGGCCTGAGACACCCTGGAGCAGACTGCATATTGATTATGCAGGTCCTCACCTTGGTAAGATGTTCCTTGTTATTGTCGATGCACACTCCAAGTGGATTGACGTATATCAAACAAACAGTGCAACCAGTCAAGTTACTATTGAAAAGCTAAGGCAGTGCTTTAGCACACATGGTCTACCGCAGTTAATAGTATCTGACAATGGGACTTGCTTTACAAGTCAAGAGTTTGAGACATTCCTGAAGCAGAACGGCATACAGCACAAGACATCTGCACCTTTCCACCCGGCGTCCAACGGCCTTGCGGAAAGAGCCGTTCAGACATTCAAACGCGGATTAAAGAAAACAAAAGGAGACACTTTAGAAACAAGGATCTCAAGATTTCTGTTCAATTACAGAATTACCCCACAAACTACTACCGGATTGTCACCAGCTGAGACGCTCATGTCCAGACGGCTGCGTTCAACATTGGATCTTCTACTGCCTGATGTGAAGGCAAAGATTCGTCAAAAACAACTCAAGCAGAAAGAACATCATGACACACACACCAAGTGGAGGAGTTTTACTTCTGGTGATGACGTTTACATTCGTAACTACAGCCATGGACCCAAGTGGATACCAGCGGTTGTAGATGAGAACACAGGGCCTGTATCCTATACAGTACGGACAGGAGATGGACGCATCATGAGGCGTCATGTTGACCAGATCCGGAAACGGCACGCAACATTGAGCGACATGTCCAGTCCAGAGGTGACGGTGGAGCCTTACAGTCTTCCGCTTCCAGAGCAAGCAGCGGAGGCCTTGCCTACAGACTCTGTCGTTCCAACTTCAGTAGGAGGGGAAGTGACGGAGACAGCCCAGGTTCAACCTTCAGCTGGAAATTCACCAGAGGCGAGAGCAGAACCATCACTGGTGCTGCGCCGCTCGGAGCGCACCAGAAAGACTCCAGATTACCTGAAAGACTTTGTAAGACAGTAGTGAAATCCCTCAAGTAAGAGCAAGAATGCGCTCTGGGATTCACTGGAAGGATGGTAGTCCACCCACCTTCCTAGGTAGTTCTTTGTTTCAAGGTTGTTATAAAAAAAAAAAAAAAGACCACTTGTGAACATTGCCATAGACATATAATTTTATGTTAAGTTGTAGACATTCATCCTGTGAGAGATATTATAACAGTGTTTAATTTTTTAGGAGTGTCTAGGTTGTTGATACAGTATGGCATATTGGCAATTTCACTGTTATAGTGTCAAATTAAGGTAATTGTGTACGGTGACAATTAATGGTTAAGCTCACCTGAGTAGTTTACACTTAAGGGGGGAGGGATGTAGTATCCTGGCTTGGTTGTTCTATTTCATCCCTACTGACCGCCAGAGGCGGTGCTTCAGCACTGGATGTCTCCATCTCGCGCATGCGCAGGTCGAGTGTTTATACCAACAGAGTCACCTGTGACCCCTGATGACACCTGCGAGTCTATATCTTCCGGTGACATCAGAGGATCGGTTCCTTCTCATCTTCTCGCTCGCAGGTAGAGGTATGTCAGTGAGCTTTAGCTCAACTAGGACAAATTCTACGGAACTGCTGCTCGTCGCCGGTAGCCTTGCGACAACTTGTCGGAGCTGCGGGCTGCGCCCTCCAAAGGCTGCGACGGGCTGAAACGGAAGGTTTGGCGCGGTTTGCCGCGGACACTCTTCTGAACCGGTTGGTCTCTACAACTGCCCGAGTACCGGGCATAGTGTATAAGTTTCCTTTCGAGTATTCTCTTTTCGTAAGGTTGGTGAAGGCGTCGTACTCGCTCCCTCTCCCGACATCAGCGTCATTATTACGGGCATTAGCGGTCGCGCTGCCTATTTGATTTATCGTACACCGTTGGTTGTATCGCCTAATTATAGTTCGCTTGTTGGTGAAGCCAGTGTACTCGCTCCCTCTCCCGACATCAGCGTCATTATTACGGGCATTAGCGGTCGCGCTGCCCATTTGATTTATCGTACACCGTTGGTTGTATCGCCTTTCGTTATAGTTCGCTTGTTGGTGAAGCCAGTGTACTCGCTCCCTCTCCCGGCATCAGCGTCATTATTACGGGCATTAGCGGTTGCGCTGCCCATTTGATTTATCGTACACCGTTGGTTGTACCGCCTTTTGTTGTAGCGTGGTTTGTTGGTGAAGCCAGTGTACTCGCTCCCTCTCCCGACATTTTGTACTACCGCTACTTCGTTTTGCTGGTTTTACCGGCGTTTTCGTCCGGCCCACTCAGTGCGTATTTCGCTGGCACCTGCGGTTGCGCCAGTTTGATTTTTGCTTCTCTTCATTTGTGCAGCACTGTTGGTGAAGGCAGTGCGCTCGCTCCCTCTCCCAGCATCTGTTAGGTCCTTAGTTTGTGTGTGTTTGCCGGCCATGTTCGGTGAACACTCCTGCTCGGCCTGCGTGCCTCGGCCCTGAGCACCTGAGAGAGGGGCTCTCGGAGGATTCGTGCATGAACTGCAGTTCATGCCTTGGGCAGTGCGGGCTTCCAGACTGGCTGAGGTTGAGCACCTGCTGGGCCAGGCGCCGGAGCCGGGACAGTTGACCCCAGCTCAGCAGTCGCCGGCTCAGCCTAGCCGACCCAAACGGCGAGCGGCTGAGACTGCGGGTGCCTCCTCCGGGAGGAGGGCCAAGGAGTCTAAACTGGCCTCCAAGGTGGACCAGTTGACTGAGGAGCTGAACCAGATGAAGTCCCTCGTCCTGGCCATCCGGTCTGGAACTGGTGCAGGCGATACGGGTGCTCCTGCTCCTCCTACGGTTGTGTTCGAGCCGGAGGATGATGCGCTCTCCCTGGTGGCATCAGCCACCGAGTTCGCTGACTATGGGGCGGACACGGTTCCCCAGGACACCGCCTCCGGGCACGGCTCTGGAGTGAGCTCCCGCTCCTCGGCCCACAGTGGTGGTACTGGGTCCGAGGATAATTCGATGGGTGCCATCATTCATATGGCCCTGGCCCGCCTGCAGCTGGACGTCCCGCAAGTTCAGCCGGCTCCCGCCAGCGCTTTCTTCAGGCGTGGCCCAGCCCCGGCCACCTTTACGGTGCCTCCGTCGGAGGAATACCTTAGGGAGCTGCACGCGTGCTGGAGGGATACTAGAGCCCTCTCTCATGCAACATCGGATGGCCGGACCCTAGCCGCCATGCAGGATGCAGCCAAGTTTGGCTTGGCCCGCATGCCAGCGGTTGAGCCGGCTATAGCGGCTCTCGTCGTCTCGCCAGAGGAGGCTCTGAGGCCAGACGCTAGGTGTCCTCGCCCTCAGTGTAGGGTTACGGATGACCTGCTCGCTAAGGCCTATGATGCGGCAGCACGCATGGGACGCATCGGCAACTCCTTGTCCCATCTGATGCTTGCTCTCTCAGCATCGCTGCAGGAGGCTACGGTGGACGCGTCCGTCCACAGCTTTGGTGACGCGTCTCTGCAGGCCTTCGCCTTGATGTCCAGGGAACTGGGGCGACTAATGTCCACTCTTGTCCAGGCTCGCCGCCAGGTGTGGCCGGAGAACCCTCCGCAGTGTCCCCGTGGAACCTGGGGAGGTTTTTGGGTCGGCTGCTCTGGAAGCGCTTCAGCGCACAGTACAGGCCAGACAGACTCGACAGCAGCTCTCTGGGCTTCACAGGAGTATGCCTCCTCCCAGCAGGCCAGGGGGCTTTGCAGCTCCCCCCCAGCGCCGCTCGCGGCCACAGACCTCCCCCAGTGGCTTTCGAGCCCCTCAACGGCCGCCCTTTAGGCAGCCTCAGACCTCGGATGCTGCCCGTCGTCCCCCCAGGGCCTCCAGAGGCCGGGGGACCAGGCGCTGAGAGCCCGGGGCCGGCCGTCGGCGGTTTTTCCCAGCAGCAGCTCAGTTACTGGGCTGCTTCCACCAGGGACCCGTGGGTGATTTCCACCTTGACCCACGGGTACAACATTCAGTTCCGACGCCGGCCCCCAGCCTTCGGCTGGGTCAAGATGACCATCATTCAAGACCCGGCAAAAGCTCATGCCCTCAAACAGGAGCTGTCTGCCCTCCTGGACAAGGGTGCCATCGAGCCGGTAGACCCCCTGTTACCACCCGGGGGGTTCTATTCGACTTACTTTCTTGTCAGAAAGAAAGATGGCGGACTCCGCCCAGTCCTCGACTTGAGGGGACTCAACAGATTCCTCAAGGTCCTGAGATTTCACATGCTCAGCACTGCAGAGGTGCTACGTACTGTTGCCGAGGGGGAGTGGTTTACCTCAATAGACCTGAAGGATGCATATTTCCATGTCCCCATAGCGCCACACCACAGGCAATTTCTGCGGTTCGCTTTTCAGGGCCACCATTACCAGTTCAGGGTGCTCCCGTTCGGCCTCTCCCTCTCTCCACGGGTGTTCACCAGGTGTGTGGCGGCAGCACTTTCACCCCTGCAGTCGCGGGGCGTAAAGATTCTGCCTTACCTGGACGACTGGCTGGTCTGTGCACCATCCCGGTCTCAGGTGACCCGGGACACTGCAACCCTTCTCTCACATGTGGCCCAGCTCGGTCTCAGGGTCAATTTCCAGAAGAGCTGCCTGGTTCCCTCACAGAGTACTCTCTTTCTGGGAATGACTCTGGATGCCATTACCATGAAGGCCTGCCCATCACCCAGGCGTGTGGACGACATCCTCCGCCTCCTTCTCCTCTTTCGGGAGGACCGCTGTCTGCGCCATGTCCTTCAGAGGTGGCTGAACAGCTTCCACCTGGATGCCAGGCGGCACCGGCACAGGAGACTCAGGGCGTCACGGCGTTGCCTCCTTGCCCTGGCTCCATGGAGGGAGAGGTCTTTCCTCCTTCAGGGCATGCCCATGGGCTCCATTGCATCCCGTCGGGAGGCTGTCACAATAGATGCCTCCCTCTCAGGGTGGGGCGCTGTGTGGCAGAACCGGACAGCTCAAGGGCTGTGGCCCGTACCGGACCGCTCAGAACATATCAATGTGCTGGAGCTACGGGCAGTGCATATGGCGCTACAGTCCTTTCTCCCATTCCTAAGAGAAAAGCACGTGTTGGTACGGACGGACAATGTCTCAGCCGTCTCTTACATAAACCACCAGGGGGGAACCAGGTCTGCGCGGTTGCTGCAGGTGTCCCGGGACCTCCTGTTGTGGGCGGCCCCCCGCCTAGCCAGCATGAGGGCAATATATTTGCCGGGGGGACGGAACCAGGCTGCAGACTTCCTGTCCCGTGGCAAGCCTCCACCGGGGGAGTGGCGGCTCCATCCAGAGGTGGTGCTCAACATCTGGGATGTCCTCGGCATGGCAGAGGTAGACCTCTTTGCCACAGAGGAGTCGACCCATTGCCCCCTCTGGTTCTCCTTGGCAGAGGAGACCAGCCCTCTGGGCCAGGATGCTCTCGCCCACGATTGGCCAGAGAGTCTCCTCTATGCCTTTCCACCGATCCCTCTCATTCATCAGGTACTGCAGAGGGTCCTCCAACAGGGCCACAGCCTGCTGCTGGTAGCCCCCTTCTGGCCGGGGAGGACATGGTTTCCTCTGCTGCACAGACTCTGCCACAGCGCACCGTGGCGTCTCCCCGACAGGGTCGATCTCCTGTCCCAACTGGGGGGCCAGATTTGGCACCCCGACCCTCAGCACCTGCAGCTTTGGGTTTGGCCACTGCAGGGCCCGACCCGCTGCTGACAAGGTGTTCAGACGCCGTCCAGGATACCATACTGAACGCCAGGGCGCCTTCGACCCGGATGCAGTATGCGAACAGGTGGCAGCTGTTTGCCGTATGGTGTTCAGACAGGGGTGAGGACCCCGTGCACTGTGCAATTCCAAAGGTTCTGGAGTTCCTACAGTCCCTTCTGGAGGGCGGACGATCCCCGGCTACCCTGAGGGTGTACGTGGCAGCCATCTCCTCCCGACATGCTCGTGTCGATGGCAACACCGTGGGGTGCCACAGACTCGTGTCCCTTTTCCTTAAGGGAGCCTTAAGGTTGCGACCCCCACAGGCACAGCGAGCTCCAGTGTGGGATCTGCCCCTGGTGCTGGATGCCCTGTGTCTGCCGCCTTTTGAGCCCCTGGCACAGGCGGAGTTGAAGTGGGTGTCTGCTAAGACTGCCTTTCTCCTCGCCATCACCTCAGCAAGGCGCGTCGGGGAGCTGCATGCTCTCTCTGTGAGCGAATCATGCCTGAGGTGGAACTCAGACGGCTCAGGGGTCACCCTCTGGCCGAATGCGGCTTTCCTTCCTAAGGTTCTCTCACCATCGAACCTTAACCGGCCTATCCACCTGGCTCAGTTTACCCCCCCTGCAGGGGAGGAAAAGTCAGGACTGCTGTGCCCTGTGCGGGCTTTAAGGGTCTATGTAAGTCTGACCACAAGCATGAGACGGTCAGAACAGCTGTTCCTCTGCTACGGTGGTCCTAAGAAAGGCTGTGCTCTCTCCAAACAGCGACTGTCGCACTGGGTTGTGGATGCCATCACCCAGGCATATAGACACAGTGGTCGCCCCCTGCCATCCGGGGTGAGGTGCCACTCTACTAGAGCTGTCGCTACGTCATGGGCGGCCCTGCGTGGCGTGCCCCTGCAGGACATCTGTGATGCGGCATCGTGGGCATCACCGACTACCTTCTCCAGGTTCTACCGGGTGAATGTGGCCACTCCCCATCCACTGGGTGTGGCCCTGCTGCCCACCTCTACTGCTTCCTCTCAATGAGGTATGTATTGGCATTCCTCGTGACTTTGTTGTTATGGGTCATCCAGTGCTGAAGCACCGCCTCTGGCGGTCAGTAGGGATGAAATAGAACGAAAGTTACGTATGTAACTACGGTTCTATGAATCCCGGATGACCGCCAGAGCGTCCTGTCACTCAGAATCCTTGTGGGCTCGCGAGAAGATTCTGCAGGAACCGATCCTCTGATGTCACCGGAAGATATAGACTCGCAGGTGTCATCAGGGGTCACAGGTGACTCTGTTGGTATAAACACTCGACCTGCGCATGCGCGAGATGGAGACATCCAGTGCTGAAGCACCGCCTCTGGCGGTCATCCGGGATTCATAGAACCGTAGTTACATACGTAACTTTCGATGTAATGACATGCAGTACCACCCCAAGCCACTAGAGGTGAGGGTGGACCTTTAGAACTAATGAGATGTTCCCCCGATGAGCAGGGCACGTGCATAGTGAATGACTGGCAAGTCAAGTTCATGTTACGTTACAATAAAGACCCTGAAATGGATTACTGGAAGTTCTTCTTTATTTATACACGTTATCACAGCTGCGTAAGTTTAAATGTAGTCCTTTGCAATCACAATAATATTGCAGGGGAAAAATGCTTGAATGGTAACTATTTATTTATTTCATTTAGGTGCAATCAAAGAAGCGCACTTGGCAGCAGCTTAAGATGACATTGTTCAAACAGATAAGACCTCGGCATGATCATTTTGATCATGTTTTACACTGTAAAGTAAATATTAAGTGGCTATTTGACTGTATACAGTTGCCTTGCTCAAGTGCTCTGCATCTCCGACATTGTACAAAAAACTTAAATGTATTTGCAAAGAAACGCAGTGCAACACACAATATCTGCTGGGATGTGAGAGCGTGACTACGGTTGGTAATGTTGCAAATGCAAGGACGGATTAGGTTGTGTATGTAAATGATGGACTGTGACGTGAAACGGTACCGCTGAAAAAGATAATTGTCTGGAAATGATAATTGTCTGGAAAGGCTACATCTATGGTCTGATAACCCTCTCCCGACGAATATTTAATTCTCTGCGCAGTAATGCTGCACCTTCATCCACGGGATCGTTGTCAAAAGCAGTGCTCGAAGTGGGCCGGTACTCACCGGTACACAGTACCGGCACTTCTACATTTTACCCTTTAGCGTACCGGCACTTTTTCTTGCGTACCGGCACTTGTCACAGGCTGCCGGTACTCTACTTTGCCCTAACCAGGGGTGGATCTACCGGAGTGGCGCCCCCGTCGGTCGTAGGTCCGGGGTGGGTTGATCGCGCCCCCAACCCCCCCCCATCGGTCGTAGGTCCGGGGTGGGTTAATATCGCGCCCCCCCCCGCGAAATTACGAATCCCACTATGGCCACGCCAAGCACCGCCCCACCCTGCTCCTGATTGGTTGAGCTGTGCTCTCGACTCTATCCTGATTGGTTCTACTGCGCCCAGCAAGCTAGAACATTGTTTAATCTCAACGACCGCTTAGTTTACAAGTGTTGAAGATATAGTTAGGGTTAGGGTTACGGTTATGGTTAGGGTTATGGTTAGGGTTATGGTTAGGGTTAGGGTTATGGTTAGGGTTATGGTTAGGGTTAGGGTTATGGTTAGCAGGCGCAGTAAACAATCTTAGAGTCGAGAGCACAGCTCAACCAATCAGGAGCAGGGTGGGGCGGTGCTTGGCGTGGCCATAGTGGGAAAAACAATATCGCCCCCCCCCCCCGTCGCTTATATGTGAATAAGGGAGTACCGGCACTTATTTTTTTTCCCTTCGAGCACTGGTCAAAAGGACATGTTCGTGAAAAAAGTCGCCTCCTACTGTGCCTAATGGACTTCTGAAATAGCACTGACTCTGATTTTTTAAATGATTTTTGACAGACGGCTACGCCAAAACTCGCCTGCTGACTGAATGAATGAGGAAATCAAATGGCGTGTGTGGCTGAAAGAGGGCGGAGACAGATTGAAACTCTATGTTCACACAGTAAAACCTGGTCCCGACCAGGTTAGGTTCATAGAGTCTGTTACTACGGTAACTGACCGAGAGCGTAAGTTATCTCTCTCTGTGAAACAGGCTAGAGTTACCCCTCTTTCTCTGGTTTGAGTTACCTCCCTTTGTGAAACGGAAAACTCAGCGTTTCCCTCATTTCAGGGTTAATAAACCCAGGGTTTTCACTAAACCTGCTTTGTGAAACGTACCCCTGGTCAGCTTCCTGTAATTTACTACCCCCTAGTGGCCAGTGGTAAACTCTGCAGTGAATATTGTAAATATACATGCTCCTATCAGGAAATTCAGGGTGAAGGGACGAGAAAACCCCTGGTTTTCCCCAGAGTTGTCAGATACCATCTATCAACGTAATGTGGCATGGGCCAAAGCCAGAAATAGTGATTTTTCCTCTGACTGGTCTGTTTTCAGGCAACTAAGGAACAAATGCACTTCTCTTATCAAAAAGGTAAAATCTGAATATTACTTGTCCGTCACAACTGAGAACCTCAATAATCCTCAGAAATTTTGGAAAGTGATTATGTCTTTATCTGTAATTAAAAGTCCTCAGGCTCTTCCAACATTTGTTCTAAAAGAATCAGTCCCAGTCTATGATAAATCTGAGGTCCTAAATTGCTTTAACAAGCATTTTGTATTATCTGGTTCTTTGTTTGACTCCACAGGAGCTGACTCCCTGCACAGACCCCCCAAGGTTTTCAGGATAACCCTTTAATTTTGTACCTTTTACTGTGCAGCAAGTGCATAAAGCCCTCAAAACGTTAGATCACAGAAAACCTGTCATGTATTTAATTAGCTAATGGCTTATTATATTAGGATAATAATAATAATAATAATAATAATAATAATAATAATAACAACAATAATAATAATAATAATAACAATAATAATAACAATGATAATAAAAAACATCTTAAATTATTGCAAAAAAAGGAAGAAGTATAATTAACAATGAATACACCAGAGAGAGAATAGTTGGGAAATGAGGCAGCTGTGTCTGGCAATGCATCTTGGGTGATTTATCACCCTTCCTGTCATAAGTTTGGCAAATGTCTACTTTAATAGTGAATTTTGTTGTTTTTTTGTTTTAAGATTTAATGCAGCGTTACTTCAAACTATGTTTTTGAGGCTGAATGGTAATGTTTATACCTGTACTGGACCACATTCTGAAATTCACCATCTGGGACATACTAGGACAACGTTTTCAAATGAGCCTCATCTCCGCTGAAGAGTGCTGCCTTATTCCTAACTGTGCGTTTCTGACATAACTGTTTTCACGTAATCACACAAATATTGACTTGATAAAAAGGCAATGCCTTTAGTGTAACTTCACTTCACCTTTCTATTTTATATTTATAGACCTTATAGATCTTACTAAGTCGGAAATGTTTTTTTGTGTAAAAGTCCACGGCACTATGACCTAAACATGTCTAAATCATAGGGTCTAAATTGGCTCTGTCCAGCAGATAGTGTCACAGCCTCCAATAGCAAGTACAAATATAAACACCTATTTTTAGCTCTGCTAGCGACACTGGGATACAAATGCTAAACTCCTACAGGCAACACAGAACATTCTGAGCTCTGAGAGGTAAAGGAAATCAAATTATATTTCACAATTATAACACAATAGCTGGATGGCTGGAAACTTCTAGATAATAACTTTCTAGCTATGAATGACTGCATTGTCAATGGTCTCCCACTCCACAGCAATGGGTGACTTTCAACAGTTTGATCAAGACTTCTACAGCTCAGGATATTACGTCGACGACCAGGGTCAGACACTAGCTTACACTTATGACACTTGGGATGGCACAAACCCTGAGTATCCAGAAGAGTATGTTTTTTTTAATATACATTGTGATGTTTGTAACAATAGGAATCAACATTGTGAGTGTATAATTTAACACATTCTAATGAGAACCATTCAGAATTAAGTAAAACACCTAACAAAGTTTAGATTACTTCTGGATTTTTCCATGCTTCTAACTGTGCTGTTTCCGTGTCTTGTTTATTTCATGCCTCCTATAGTGGAACAGAGGCCACCATGCCAGGCGTTTTAGATCCATCTATAGAGCAATGCTACACAGGACATATCCACCAGCCTCAAATGGGAGGAACGGGGACACTAGGAGGCACAGATGCAGATTATTATGAAGAAGAACCTCCCCTACTTGAGGGTAAAATAAGCAAACCTGCCTCTCATCCATATCAACTTGAAGCCTGCCTGTCTTATCCAAATTGTTATGACACAATAAATAGGTAGTCAGTGTTCGACTCCCAGCCAAAAGGCACTGGGTTCAATGCCCAATGTCTGCAGCCTACCTATAGGCATCTAGCAAGAGGCGCGAGGCCTAAAGGCCTGTACATGCTCAGACGACTACAGCACGCAAGCAACACAACCTGGCATCTGCAACATCAACGCCACAGCAACATGGTTTCAGAGCCCTCTCGCGTACACGTCCATCAAATCAGAGGTGCGACATCCACCTAGATGTTGCAGACCACTGATTGGTAAATTGATGAGCGGCGCTGCGTGTGCAACCTCTCAGTTGCAGGCAGGCTACAGCTAACCTAGCTTAGCTTTTATTCTAATAAACACTGAAATCTTGTAATTGCTCGACTATTGAATAGTTCATAGCATATACCAAAATAGGAGGTGTGTTCGCCAGTAATTATTTTGAAAAAAGGGGTGACTTTTTATTTTGCAATTTATTATCCACACATTGTTGGTTGATAGATCACCCTCTAGTGTACATTTAGTGTAATGATACGTTGCGTAGGAGGGTTTGGACAAACCACGCAGATGCATGTTGAGCCCTTAAAGGTCCTGTAGACAACTTTTTTGCTTTAACATATCAATATGAAGTAAATGTTGATTGCACAGTGTAATGGCTACAGAATGATGACACCATCTACGTTTAGATTGATCGTTTAGATCCCTTAGCTTCCTTATAAGCCTTGCTTTCACTACGCAGCTCTGTCTGCCACCGGGTACGATCCCCCGGGAAAAATTAAGGCTCATGTTCACTGGCGTAACAACATGATGATAGGCCCCAGTGCAACAAATTTTTTTGGGCCCCCGTGGTTGTTGACGGGGGGGGGGGGGGTGCTGCGCGATTGTTGACGGGGGGGGGGGGGGGGGGGGCTGCTGCGCGATTGTTGGCGAGGGGGGGGGGGGGGTGCTGCGCGATTGTTGACGCGTCTTCATGGGCCCCCCCCCGGCGTCTGGGCCCCGGTTGCACCGTCGATAGTTACGCCAGTGCTCACGTTATTGCACAAAGAAAACGCGTCAACCATTGCACGTGCAACCAAACCAGGAGGAATGCACATTATTACAATAGCTTTTGCCTGTTCCAAATAAAATGATGCCAATTTCACTTTACCTCCTCAGTGAACATGCTTCTTTCTTTATTATTTCAAGTGTTGTTGATCGTTTCTTTCGCTGAGATTTCCAAACAAATGCACGTCTTGTGTTGTTTGTGGTTGCTAGGCTCTGAGGAAACGGAAAGTGATCCAGTTTGTCTTTATGACAGCAGCGCAAAAGTAATACCCCTTTGAAACGCTAGGGTGGGAGAAGTTGTGTACAGCCCCTTTAACCTCTACTGCTCTTAAAGGTATAGTCAGCAGCAATCCTGATCCAATAAACTTTGTGTCAAATTCAGTTTATATCTCCCCACGGTCCGCTAGCTGTCCGTTCCATGTGTGTGCTGAAAGAAATCTAGTGTTTATACACAGCCCAGGCTCTGTAAATGGGAAATAAACAAAGTGGCTTGGACCGAGTGGAGGTTCGTGCACAGTGGAGGGAGAGGGGAGATGGGGGGGGGGGGAAGCAGTAGGAGCGAGAGTGACAGTAAATCTGCCACATGCTAATGTGCTAATTGCATTATCAAGGAGAGATGGCCGAGGAACAGCCAAAGAGGAGAAGGTCAGGAGAACTTAAATTGAAAAAGAAGGGCTATGACGGGAGACTGACGGAAGTGTGTATTTGTTTTGGTGACGAGTTCTAATCTTGCCCCAGAATCGCTGACTATACCTTTAATGACATGTTAATCGTTGTCTAAATTCACTGGAAGTTGATTTGTACAACAATGTCTGCTAAATAACCAGTAGTAAATAGTAGATTTGGAGCCCATACAGCAGATGATTCTGATCTTATATTGATAAGGGATTTTCTTATTAGTGTCCTTGAAAGTGACCCAAAAACATCGCACACAGCACATTTGCATACACTTAAAAACAATACCGATCAAACAGAATACTAATAATTTGACTTGTATCCTTTCCATACCCCTTGAAGAGCTTGGCATTAATTTTGACCACATCTGGCAGAAGACCTTGACAGTCTTGAACCCTTTCAAACCAGCCGATGGCAGTATTATGAACGAGACCGACCTGACGGGCCCCATCCTCTTCTGCATCACTCTGGGGGCCAACTTATTGATGGTGAGTCCACACTGACGTATGTTATGTAGCCTATATTTTCATTAAATCTGTAGAAGTTGCTTTAGTGTGTTTAATAGTAAGTGATGCAAAATGTTTGAACAAATGCAATATTTCCAGTTGAATCACTTATTTGTTTCATAGGGACAGTAACTCTTTGTTACTGTATACCCATGATGTGTAAAGAGCATGCTGGATTTCTGATTGATTGAAATAGATTGTTTCTGTTTTGATTATTACTTTGTTTAACCAGACACCTACTTATTTAGATTGTGGAAACATTGTTAAACTGCTTGCCCAAATAAAAAGTGCTTTATGTTGTTCTTGTAAAGCACACATTTAGCAGAAATCAAACTGCTTGGAAAACATGTTATACATGTTATATGTGTCATAGTGCCAGAACGGGGATGTGATAATTAGTGACTTCTAATTTTCTACCCATGCTCAGGCAGGCAAAGTTCACTTTGGCTACATCTATGGAATCAGTGCCATGGCCTGCATGGGGGTGTACCTGCTGCTCAACATGATGAGCTCCCTGGCCGTGTCTTGTGGCTGCGTGGCTAGCATACTGGGCTACTGTCTCCTGCCCATGGTGGTCCTCTCTGCATTTGCAGTCTTTGTCTCATTACAGTGAGTAGGCTATACTCCTTGATCACACCACATTGAAACATTGAGTTGTCTCACTTCACTCATTCTACTTGATGAGAATTGGAGTGGCTAATAATTTGTTTTGTCTTTAACAATGTGTGTGTGGATAGTATTTAAACCTGCTCAGCAATTTTGGCCTGCCCCACTTTGTTTTGATTGAATCTCTTGGTTGTCATGCATTCGGATCTATAGCAATGGCCAATAGTATAACAAATATGAGAAAATGCGAACCATGCGACTCAATCAAAACTCAATTTAATCAAAACAAAGTGGTGTGAGCAAAATTTGCTGATTGCAGCTTTAATGTATGCTTTATTAGTAGTGATTATCTTATTAAGCACAGTTTGCTGCGCCTGCCATTCATGTGTAAAGGTGTAGACACTACAGATTTACAAATTTGAAACATGAATTCTCGTAAGAATAAATGAAACACTGAATAAGACAGTGGGCCCTATCTTGCACTCAGCGCAATTGACTTTGTTCACTGGCGCTTGCGCAATTCCTATTTTGCACCCGACGCACATTGGAATTTTCCCTCGCAAGGCGCAAGTCCTTCACTTGGGGAATGAAGTTGCGCTCCGGGGGCGGTTCAGCGAAAACAGGAGGCGTGTCCCGGCGCTAACGTTCCCTGGTGCTATTCTCCACTTTCAGAAAACAATTGCGCCACAGACCAGAAAAAAACCTAGTTTAAAGTCAGTGGCGCTTATTCAGACGCTATTTTAAGGGCGCTTGGCCATAATCAGGGGGGGGGGGGATGCGCGATTGTTGACGGGGGGTGGAATGCGTGATTGTTGACGGGGGGGGGGGGGGGGGGGGGGACCGGCTCAAAAATAATAGTACACCAAATAAAAAAATACAAAATAAAATAAAAAAAATAATTACGGCCGGCCTAGTAATGACGGATGAAAGAATATTCGGCAGACTGAAAATGCGCTTCAGCTTATTTGACAGAAGAGCTGCATCATCTGTAAGCAGTGCTTGAAGTGGGCCGGTACGCACCGGCACTTTTTCTTGCGTACCGGCACTTGTCACAGGCTGCCCCCCCACCACTCGTCGGTCGTAGGTCCGGGGTGGGTTATGATCGCGCCCCCCCCCCCCCGTCGTACGCAGTACCGGCACTTATTTTTTTCCACTTCAAGCACTGTCTATAAGCAAAGTAATCTCGGTCTAATGTTAGACTACATTGCAAATAAATCACCATGCATTCATAACCTCGTGATTCAGTGAGAGTGAGGCCAAAACATCGGAATGTCTTTGTGACATTTCTTTATTTACATTTTGTCAATGGAAAATGAAAAGCTGAAAAGATTTAAACAGAAGAACTAATTATTTTTCCCTCTGATGGGCATGCGCGCGCTACGGCGGGATTGGACACGTCTGGGTCCAGTAGTGGCGATGCGCGATGTGCTCGCCATGGAACAAGCACGCCTGCATTTAAAGGGAATGTGAGCCGACGCTCTGATTGGTTTATTGCACGTTACGCCCAAACCACACCTATGACTAATGTAGCTACTTCAGACCAACCCATTTTAGATTTGCGCTGGGCGCGAGCGTCATTTATCCCGCCAGTATAATAGCAACAGCGCCCAAGATCCGCCCACAAAGCCACGTGCGCTTTGCGGTTCATACTTGCGTTTCAGACCGGCAAAATAGGGCCCAGTGTGGCAGTAGACCCTGCCACACACCACCTAAGTGGCTTTGCTGGTCTCCTCTGACACACAGGACACAGGTAGATGTTTTACACCAGTTTATTAGAGGGTTGGCAAGATGATACAGCCAGAACAGATTGAAACATGCTGTCATGACAGAGGCTCTCTCCCTGAGTGTGTGTAGTGATGGCGGGTTGATCCTGTGTGCTTTCATGCGCCACAGGTGTCTAATCAGCCTGACTCGGGCCAGGTGAGGCTGCTTAAAGCAGCTTTCAACCACACACATCACAGATTGAAAGAGAATGAAAATATTTCTTGTAATATACAATTCCTCATCTGTATGTAGGCTACATAAAGACAATTGAAATTCTCTGGAAGTCAAAAATCACATCCATAAGGTGTTATTTTCTAAGGCTGATATTTGTGTATTTATTTCACACTTTTTTTGTATCTGTTATGATTCTTTTTCTTCCAGAGGTTACCTGGGTACTATTCTAGCCTTATTGGTTGTTGGCTGGTGCAGTATGTCTGCTTCCAAGATCTTCATTTCAACGCTGGCCATGGAGGATCAACAGCTGCTGGTAGCTTACCCTTGTGCTCTGCTTTATGGAGTTTTCGCACTGCTTACGGTCTTTTAGATTTGAGCTTTCTAATTAAGGCTTTACTGGTGAACAACATCATAATATAGTAGACCATTATAGTAGACCATTTGTGGAAAGTATTTTGTTATTTTACATAATCCTGGTTTTAAAACATTTTGGGTATTTTGCCATTATTTTTAATGGCAAGAGTGAGTCAGAAACAAAACAGATGTTCAATGTATAGTTTTGAATATGATATAAACTCTGGATGCAAACAAAGAATGTATTTTAATGAATAGTACCATCAATTGGAAAGATAAACTACATGCCTCCAATAACTAGTGAAATTTGTTTCTGTGGTTACTTTACTCTTGCAGTAATTGTTTCTTGATTTCTGTATTCATGGTTCTGTCATTTTATGTCAGGGGCATGCTACAAATTCATAATTTAGAAATTAACAAATTTTAAAAAATCTAGAAAACTTTGTTTTCTAACAAACATAAACGGGCGTAGCTAGTTCTAGCAGGTCATGCGCCGCCTATCAGTATTACCATTTCATGCAATAAATGGTTTAATCTATGAAATGAGTGACTTCTGACAGAATTGTTATATCTTAATATTTTTTTAGTTGTGTTCATGTGTCTGGTCGACACAGCGCTTCACAGAGTGCTGCCGAGTCATTGACCCCTCATGTATGACTTCAGTGTAGTTTATGTTACAATTAAATGTGCATTTTCAATAAAATGTACTTGAGTGGAAGGAAGAATAAAGACGTCATTGTGCCATGCTATTCAGCTCATGTCTTGGCTGTCTCCTGAATTCTGATCTCATTCATTTAGCTGTATAGTTGTAAACAGATTGACAGGTAGCTACAATGTGTTGACTATTTTTGTTGAGTGCAATGAGCATGGCAAGAAATAAGGAATAGAGAACCAGTTATTTAATTTATGAAGATTGAATATGAATCTATTTCAATTATTAACCAACATTACTTTCATACTATTGAGTGTCTAGTAGGAAGAGTCTAGTATGCTCTTAAATTAGGCTACGTTTTCAAACCTAGAAAACTATTTACACTTTTGGATGAACAATTACTTAGCTGGTCTTTAATTGGCATGTCATGTGTAAACTAGGCAGCAAAAAAATCCGATCCATGGCCCCGTCATATGGCTTTAACGGCAATGAGGGGCATTATGACAGCACTGCCGCGCAGCCCTCTTTTCAATGAGAGACTCCAGATTTTTAGAAAACGATCCCAAGGCGCCCCCTGGATGATAGGTCTAATGGCCAAGTCCGATCTCTTTCCTAGGAATTTGGATGAATTTATAGTGTCACCTTTTATTTCCAATGTGTTTCAATTTAGGAATTTGATGATGCTTTGTGAATCACTTCCTGTAGGGCTAGAGCCACCATATTGATAATATTACATGTCCTTGAGGTCCTCTTTCATATAAAACATATAACATTATATTTCATATAACATCAAGTGTGCTTGACCCCAAGAGGTCACCTATGAATGCTTTACTTCCTGGTTGTCTAGATACCCAAATTGATCACTTCCTGTAGGGCTAGAGTCTCCAAATTGATAATTGTAGTCGTCTTTAATATTTAAAAGACCACATGTCTCTAGCTTACTCCCAAGGCATTCTAGGCCCACATAAATAATTCGTTTTTAATCTTCTGATTATTATTCCGCTTATACCATGGCCACTTGCGAATCATTAAAATGTGTTGATTCATATTTTGGGGTAATACTCTCTCAAAATTACAACTTTTAGCTCACACTACTTTTTGTGTTCCTGGCAAATGACGAGAAATATATGGGTCTGACTAATGCCTGGAACGCAATCAGTTAATATGATGAGATTCATATGGAATGCAGACGGTACCTTATTACTCCAGTAACGTAGTCCCATCGAGTGATAACATTCGAAACACCAGCATTCCAAGCTAATCAAAAAGCTTTTGTACCCTTTTCCTAAATCTGATTAATAATATGTAGGGATCTTTTAATATTGTCTTTCATGAATCTGGTTTGGTCTGTCTCACTTAAATCTTGTACTGGCATGAAAAGTCGTTGAAAGTATTTTTGTAATAACAGAAGTAAAGAGTTTATAGTCATTAATACTAATGGGTTATCTCTTTACCTTATACCTTATAATGACTTCTTTCCATGAAGGGGGAATTTCACCTTTCTGTAGTGTCCAATTAAAAGAAGACAGAAGTAGTGGCATTAATTTACTCTTACAGGTTTTATACCACTTGGATGGAAACCCATCACTGCCTGGAGTTTTATTTGCCTTAATCAGTGACCCATCATTTAGAAACATGAAAATGTTTATTACAAAAGACCAAATTGTTTTGAACACAAAAAAAGAAAATCACATGTGGATGATGAGAACACACCCAAACATTAGCTTCCACACTCTAACACAACCCTTTAGGTGTGCCTATGGATCTTGTGTTGGAGGTTGGCAAGTTGCTCCATGTTGATGCTGCTGCCACCGCACACGATCATCACAAGAGGACCCAAAGGACTTGGCAGACGGCCTTAAAAGACAATATGCTGCTAAATGTTTGCATTGTTGAGATGATCATGTCTATCATACCGGATGATAACTTTTACATTCATGTAACAGATAGCTTTGCTATAAACTGGCTTTTTAGTTGGGACCAAATGTTACCATAAATAAATAATTGCATTTAAAAAAAAATCACCTTCATCCTGCAAGCGGCGAATGACCCCACTGTAGACGGCTGCTAATGCAGCTCCACACGCCAGCTCCACCAGCACGCGCTCCTCATCTGTACACACACACATTTTAAAAAGCCAATGCAGATAGAGATGTCAACTAGTGCTTTTCCATTGTGTACACACACACACACACACACACACACACACACACACACACACACAAACACACCTTACTTGGGAGCTAGAGTTGTCTAGTTTTAATGACCCAAAATGCCCCACACTGGTAGTGATGTGTATTCTTGACAACATTAGGAATGAGTATGTTTAGGAAAGGGAAGATTTGTGAGGTCAAGAAGACCAGACATACTAGTTGCTAGTAATGCCTGTCGTCTGTTGCGTAAAACCTTGCATTGGTTGGATACATGGCTAGTCTCATTGATAGTGAAGGTATGGTTATAGTTTATATCTATCATATGACCAATAATTGTGGGTCGCACTAGCCTCGGTGCCTTTCTGCTGACGAAGGACAGAGTCATGAGGTATGAGCAGATGTATGTAAGCATGGGGGCAGCTCCTCAGGATCGGAATGAGTGCGTTGTTGGTGACATGTGTAGAGTAGATAGTGTGAGGTCAGATGAACAGGCAGGCTTGTCGCTGTACATGTAAATAATCTTTTAGATAATACCCGGAGGCGACAATCTGGCGCTGGAGTGAGACACCACAAGGACGAGGGGGGAAGACGTCAACAGCCGGAGGAGAAGAAGACAGCCCTTGTTATGACGTTTTCACTAATGTGTATATAACTTCCTGGGTCAGGGATAGTAGGTGTGCAGACTTCGTGAACTGCCACACACTTTGTTTTTCTGTCAGGGAAACATAGTCGGACCCAGAGCTCTGTAAAACTCTGCACATTCTACTGGTGTTAAGAATAAAACTGATTATTGAGTAAACTAAAACTTCTTCTATCGCTTCATTAAAGAACACGCGTGAGTAAGAGTTTCAAGAGAAACTGCTTTTCACAACAATAGGTATTTCACATGCCATGTGATGAGTAGGTCAGTGAATTCTTTCCCCAGCGGATCATCTCTCCTCATGTAGCACAAGCCGTAACAAACAGACACTTTACTCACCAAGAAATGTTTCCACAGCATGGAGAGCTTGTTGGTCTCCGACTAGTTCAGATATAATGGACAGCTCAGTAGACTGACTGTATTCAAACGCCTTCCTGCAAACTGTCTTTGCTCCAAGACATTTAGCTTCACTGTATTCAAGGAAGATGGTTTGGAGGATGAAAGAGAAGGTAACAAATGATGGAAAAAAAGATATTTAAGGTAATGTGGTGGTGTTGTTTTTATCAACTCCCCTGCCCATGACATATTTATCATAATGAAACCATGGATGAAAACAACTGTTTAAATCTGTTATAATCTGTATCAATCTGTTATAACCCAGGGAATAGAGATAAACAACAGGGAGAATGTGTAAAAGAATGCACCTTAATGTATTAGTTATGGTTTAACAGCATGATGGCATGACACCACTTTTTAATTTTCGATCCAATACTGCTAAGTATCTGCCCATACCGATACCAAGCCGATATACCAATGTTTTATTTTCTTTCATTAAAAAGCTGAATATTAACTTTGTAAAATATTAATACATTGATACATACATGACTGAACGGCATGCCATATAACATTCTTATTATCATGTCTCTTCAAAATGTACATTTTGTGGCAGATCACCACTACATAATACACACATTGACATTTTCCATCCCTATTGACATAAAACATATCTCATATACAACAAACTTATATTACGCACTACCAACATGGATATAACCCAACATAATTAACATTAATGGGCCACTTAATGGGTTTGCCTTCGCTCTGTGGATGCGTGGCCTGTCTATATGCACAGGCAGAGCAGGGACAGGTACGCTTTTCTCGGGTCCGCTAACCTGGAAGTGGTGGCTGCGGTAAACTTTTGATAAACAAATAATGAGTTTGGTCTATGGTTATGCTGTATATTGTATATATAGAGAACATAATAAATGGTTAAACTGATTTTACGGTATCTCTCTTTTGGCTGAATAGCAGCTTTGATTTCGCAACATAAGATAAGTTGGGTCAGTAAAAAAAGGATACCACATTTTAGGCCAGTATCGGATGGGGGCATCCCATTTAACCCCAGTAGAGTATTACACAATAATAAATACAAATTACTTAAACAGTAACAAATAACATTAATAGCAAAATAGCAGCTATATCTCCAATACAGTGATAAGTCACAATCACCCTTGGATAATCCTTAAATAGCCACATATTCTCACCTTGTAATGTCATCCAGCGTGACTATAGTCCCTGCCTTCACTGCAGCATTGAAACAGTCTGCTCCCACAGTCTCCAGAGCAACAATAGGTACATCCTCCCAACCCACTGCTCTGAGGCCCTGGACGACCCCACAGAGGAGCCCTCCTCCCCCAACAGACATTACCACAGCCCCAGGCTTCTGGTTCTGTCCCATGGAGGCTGCAATCTCTGTAATCACAGTGGAATGGCCCTCCCTGGTGTGCGTGTGTGTGTGTGTGCACGCATGAATAGGGTTGAAGTGGGCATTCTTAAAAAAAAAACATACAATAAGTACCAGAAGTATTGTTGGTTCTAGTACTACAGTATGACCCTCTTAAGTGTCTTTGTTTGTGTGTGTGTGTGTGTGTGTGTGTGTGTGTGTGTGTGTGTGTGTGTGTGTGTGTGTGTGTGTGTACCATAGCAGTGGGTGGTCAAATGGAGGAACATAAGTCAGTCCTTCAGTCTCCATCAGTCTGAGAGCCTCAGCATTGGCGTCGTCCCATACCTGGAGACACACAACTTCAGTTTTAAAATCTGTGTTTAGGATTGTGCCACAATAGTCAGATTGGTCAGGCATTTAGGAAAAAACTAGTCCTACGAACACATGCCTCAACACTCATCTGCACTTTCAATCTGCATTACTTTAGCACAGCCTCACAGACGACTAGTCTAGTGTTGTTCATATCATACACATTCATTGACATATCACCTATTTAACACTTGCTCTCTGACTAAACGTTGAATTATACTTATGCGCCGAATAGCCGCCATAGTACTCATGGCGTAGCCCACAGTCTGCCATCATATCTCAAGTACACCTCTCCATTTGAGAAGGTTCTATTATAAGTACTATACATTCAAGAGAGAGCCACGCTGTACCTTTATCAGATTCATTCATTTTGGATGTTTTCAAAAAGCAATTTTGGTGGTGATGGAGAATGCCAGCTTTGTGTTGCAAAACGGAGAAAACAAATGGACTTTTACATTTAGCAAAGTATTGACTTTACAAAATGTGCAACAAGTGTACTGTTTCACCTTGCCCGTTATCTTCACAGTTGCCCCCTCATCCTGGAGTTTTTGGACCACAAGTTGAGGAGAAGATGAGGGAATTACAATTGTGGCTGGCAGACCCATTTTTCTTGCAACATGAGCTGCAGCCATACCTGCATTACCACCTAAACACATTAGTATTTACTGGTTAGCTGTATAGAAAACCATACATTATTACCATTACAGCATCTCTATCGTAGGGACACATTTGAGAGTGCTTGAGAAACGGTTTGTGAATTATTGATTTTGCAATGGCTCAAATATGGCAAAATTATTACAAATGTCTTGAGGTAGTGCATAGTATTGTATTGTGTAATACAAGGCGCTATGTTACCTGAAGAACAGACTATTCCTTTGGATTGCTTTGCCATCTGCAGTAGAGAGGGAGTAAGGGGAAACAAAAGAAAGAGGAGAGATACTGGAACTGTGAAGTAAGTATAGTACATTTACATGTATATAGTACATTTACATTACATGCCTTTATCAAAAGCAACTTATAGGTGATGCTGGTATAGTTCTGATATTGGTTAAAGTATTTAATTCACACAGGAGTATACAAAAATAGGCTTTACCATGTGGTTATTTTATATAGACTTTATTTATTGAATTACTAGAATACATGCTTTATCCTGATTTATATCGTTATTGAGATATTAGGATAGAAGATTTTGGCCATATCTCTATTAGCCCTGTATTATCCTGTGCTCCCAAAATATTCACTTAACTTTTTTTTCATTCAATACCTTTGATTTGAATGTAGTACTATTAGTACTACTAGTACGCCAAGTGTCAGGGGGGCCCTACCTGCTGGCAGAGGTGGCCTATGCCACGGATTTTGAAGGAGCCAGAGGGCTGTGCGCTCTCCATCTTCAGGTAGACTGTGGTTCCTACCCGTTTAGACATGCCAACGCTCTCCAACAGAGGTGTGTTGAGGTGAAAGTGCTGCTGCATGGTTGAACAGTCAATGAGTCTCTGGAATACAATGTCAACAATCAGTAGCGGAACAAGTCAGAGGCGGGCCGGGGGGCGGGGCAAATGACTGGGCCCTTTTTGACTGGGGGGGGTACGCGATTGTCGACGGTGGGGGGTGCACGCGATTGTCGACGGGTGGGGTTCGCGATTGGGGGGGGGGGGGGGGGGGGGGCTATCGTAACACACCCCGGACCTACGACCAACGTATTGTGACAGTCCTGGACCGGCCCAAAAAATCATCCACAGCCGGGCCGCGTGTATCCTTTTTCCAACCCAGTTTAGACAAAACCACGCCCCCTTGCTAGTACGGAAGCCGCGTATGCCGACGCGAAGCAGCAGCTACCCATACTTTACTGTGTAAAAGCAGTCATTTAGTAATGTTTATATTGTTGTGAGCGCATATGGCATTCTGATCACAAATGCGAAAAGACGTAGCTCGCCTATGTGCGAGGCTATCGGCTATCGCATATCTTTAGTGTGTAAAGCAGTCAGTTTAGTAATGTTAATTTATTGTCAGTGTTGTTTCGCGTGCTTGACTGGTCACTTTCTGTTGAATATTGTAGCGATTATCTCCTATCATACCCGAACATTTTAGTAATGTTAATAAATTGTCATGACAGACAGCGTTGTTTGGTGTACTACGCCACTCTCTGTTAAAGATTCTAAGACGCGATTGTCTCCCATCATATTGTTTTATATTCTTGAATTCGTTTTGGGAGGCAATTAAAAGATATTAAAGGCAAGCATTAAAGCAATCAAAAGAAACAGACAATAAGTACAGTGTATCACAGAAGTAAGTCCAACGTCGACATTTTTTAACAAAATTGAATCTGTCTTTTCATGGGACAATCCTGCGTTAGATAACTTGAGATAACGTTAGATGATTAGCTAGACTATCTAGTATTATTATACCAACTTGGGTGCTGGCATTAATTCACATAACATGATAACGTACCAAAGAAGCTCTGCGTAGTAGTACTAGTTTCTATTGGGGTCAGTCTCTATGGTAACGCGTAACCGACTAGGGAGCTATGGATGAAGCCGTGTTCTATGGCGAGAACGCGATAACTTACCTAATTAGTATGCAAGAATTTGCTCCCTGATTGGTTCGATCCTTGAAGCATGCTATTTCCGTTTCCTACAGTCATAGCGTAGGCGGGACATTTAACAATGGCGGATAAAAAAACCGTAACCCTAACCGTAACCCTAACCCTAACCCTTAATAGATTAGGACGAACAACTACAATGCAACCTGAATCATTAAAACGCAACCTGAATCATTAAAACGTTAACAAACACCGCTCTCAAGAAGGCGAAACGCGCAGGCGCATCATGAGAACCAATGAAGAAGCCCGATTCTTAACATGTTCTGAGTACCGTGTGTTCTCGGTATCTGAAATACCTCCTAAACTGGGTTGGAAAAAGCATACACGCAGCCGGGCCAGTGTTGCCAACTATTTCCAATGGAAAGTAGCTAAAGCCTGCTCCAAAAGTCGCTAAATATCACTAGATGACATCATACGCTAATTTGCATATTAGTGACGTCATACGCTAATTTGCATATTAGTGACGTCATCACGTTGTGTAGATCTATAAAACATTCACTTCCATGTAACGATAGGCGCTGTTTCTACATAGGCCAGTCTTTACTTTTATAATCGTGGTAAAGCCTGTCCGCTGCAGGCAGCACAGCAGGTCAATGAGGCAGGCAGAGTCGTATGAGAAGGAGGATGATTATTGATGTTTTATCAACAATGAAACGGTTGGACTGGAGTTTGCTTAAGTTATGAAAAGTCGCCAAATGTGTCGCTAGACGCTAAATTTGACGTCGCTAAATGACATAACCACATAATTTAACCCTCCTCCTTTACCCGGGCTTGGGACCGGCAGACATGAATTAAGACACGCTGGCGGAGTTACTATTTTTTTTTGTTGTTGTGGTTTTGTGTTTTTTTATTTTTTTTAAATTTTTTTATACCTTTCATGCATGGAGGTCACTACAGTGTACAGCTGTTTAGAAGTGGGTTTTCTCTGTATATGCCTGCAATTTTCGGCACTGCTGCATGTAGTCCACTCTAGTGGAAGCTATTGCATCATCCTATACAAAAAAATCCCATTGGCCAGTCATTGCAATGGGAAATAGAAGTCAGTTAATCCAAGATGGCCGACAGGCAGGGAGAAAGACCAACCACCTCATCTATTTCGGTTTCTACCTTCTATAAAAAGATACCATTGCAGGTAGAAAAAATATAATTACATCAAGTAACATCTAAGGTTACATATTATGTAAAGATTTCCCAAGTTTTGATTTTATATTTGGAGGAAATACCAATTAATCATGTGTCCACTCAATTGTACATCATGCATCACTCGCTATATTTCAACTTCAATTCATATCAAATACTACCAATGTTTTTCTTGAAAATAATTCATATCCTGTGATGTTTTGGCTGTAAATCAACTAATTTGTTTTTATTATATATATATCCATATTTTATAGAGCTCAAAAAGACAGGCATGCAGGGTAGTTGAGGAGTTTCCAGCCTCAAGTGAGGACGAGTGTGCTTGTGGTAGCAGTGATGAGGAATGGCTGCCAGTACAGACAGGTGCAAGCAGAGAAGTAGGATCAAGCAGTGACAGTGAAGGTGAGGAGTCAGGAAATGTTGCTGAGGGAGTTGAGGCTGAGGAAGAAGTTGAGGCTGAGGAAGGAGTTGAGGCTGTTGAACCTGAGGAACCACCACCTCCCAGAGCTCAGGGGAAAAAAGCCAAAGAAAAGGGTGTCAGAAATGTCTGGAAAGCTAAGGATAACCAGTTTGAGGGAGACCTGCCTCCTTTCTTAGGAGAGAGCAAGATGAATGTTGAGGGAACAGATCCAATAGATTTCTTCATGCATCTCTTCACCCAGGATATGATCGATGACATTGTATACAATACAAACCTGTACGCGTTCCAGAAAGGAAAAGACAAGCTGGCATTGACCTCAGAGGAGTTCAAAACTTTTCTTGGAATAAATATGGTAATGTCAAATGTCAGATACCCAAGATCCAGAATGTACTGGTCATCAGAGACAGGACTTCGTCTTGATTTGATATCCGATGCAATGCCAGTGAACAGATTTGAGCAAATTTTGAGTTACATGCACTTTGTTGACAACTACTCACTGGACCCTGAAAATGCTGACAGGTTTGCCAAAGTCAGACCAGTCTTGGATGGACTCAAGAAAACCTTCCACTCAGCACTTGATCCAGAAGAATTTCAGTCGGTCGATGAGATGATGTTTCCCTACAAGGGACGCCTGTCTATCAAACAATATATCCCAAAAAAACCCAAGCCCTGGGGAATGAAAGTGTGGGTGCGAGCAGGATCCTCTGGGTACATGTACAACTTCGAACCTTATCAAGGTCCAGCTGGGGGACGAGGTGAGATCAGTCAACTGGGAATGGCTGGAGACGTAGTCATGCGCCTTTGTGAGGACATTCAGGACAAGAATCACAAGGTGTTTTTTGACAAATTCTTTAACACCATTCCCCTCCTTCAGGCACTGGAACACCAGGGGATCTATGGCACTGGCACGTGCAGAAGCAACAGGCTCCATGGAGCACAAGAAAAGCTGAAAAGTGAAAAGAAACTCAAGCAAGAAGGAAGAGGATCTGTCTCTGTCGTGACCAATGCGCAAAACATCACTGTCACCCGCTGGTTGGATCGTTCAATTATCCACATGGCCTCTTCCTGCGCTGGCCTGTCCTTAACAGATGTGGCACAGAGATGAAGCAAGAAAGAGAAGAGGATGATCAATGTCCAAAGGCTGTTTTCCGTGAAGCTGTACAATCAGCATATGGGAGGAGTAGATGTCATGGATCAGTGTGTCGCAATGTATCCCCACAGACGCAAAAATAAACGGTGGTACATCAAAGTGTTCTTTCACTTCCTTGATGTCACAATTGTGAATGCCTGGCGCCTCTATAGACTGTCTGGAAATGAAGCAAAGGATCTTCTGCACTTCAAGGCATCGACAGCTCGTGCTCTCATCAATGCAGGATCATTGAAGATACGCACCAGAGGCAGACCCAGTGCCACTCCACCACCAGCGAAACGGAGAGCAATGTCCAAGGTCCCACCTGAGATCCGGTATGTCCCTGGAAACCACTGGCCCCAGCTCAAGGAAGCAAAAAATGCCAACAGATGCCAAGATGCTGCATGCACACGAAGAACCAAGTACATCTGCATGCAGTGTCTTGTAGCTTTGTGCCCCGGATGCTTCGCCAGCTACCATAGGAAATAAGCAATAAGCTTAGCTATTAGGAGAGAAGATGCTCAGTTCAGAGACTGGACAGTTCAGAGACTTGACAGCAATATTATCCTCAGTTCAGAGAGAATATATCTGTATTCTCTAACCTTGTTTTACCTTGTTTTGTGTAAAGATTAATAAAAACGCTTAGTAAAAAAATACTGACTCAGTTTATCAATAGAGCTCAAATAGAGAGGCCTACAGGATAGTGGAGGAGCCACCATTCCAACATAACACCAGTGGCGGCTCGCCCATAGAGGGCGCTGGGGCGCCGCCCTCCCACCGACCTGCCTGCCTGTTTTTATTTTATTTTTTATTTTTTTATATAATCTCTCATTTTGAAAAGTATATATATTTTTTTAAAGAATCGGTGTTAATTACATGCTAATAATGATTTTACTTCAGAACTCTCCAGAATGATATCTGCATTCACTGTCACGTTCAACGTTACGTTCACTGTCACGTTCAACGTGGTGTAGGCTAGCCAATAGGCTGTCTTCCCCGGGCGCCAGTTTGATCAGCACAACAGTGCTGGAATTTAAGCCAATGGTTCTCCGGTTGCTATGCAAAAAAATATTTATTTCGCCAATCAGCGTCGTCAAATTTTATAGCTTGGGGGCGCTCTGAAAAAAATCCCTTAGTCGGCGCGTAGCACGGCAGTGACGTTAAGCGTGTCATCGTCATGAGGAAGATGGCTGCCGTTAATGACACTGGCCAGTCGTCGGAAACTTCAAACAACTCATGGGTAAGTTAACGTTTGTTTTCCTCATAAATAAACGCATTGTAAAGCCCATGAGTTGTTCTAAGTTTCCGACGACCGGCCAGTCTCATTAACGGCAGCCATGTTACCCATGACAATGACACGCTTAACTTCACTGGGTGCTACGCGCCGACTAGTGGTGTGTAGACTGTATTGCGTGAAGTTACAGACAAATCGTTTTTACACACGGATCGCATTTGCAGATCTGCATGGCAGAAGTGTGCAAAAATCCACGTGTAAACACAGGGGCAGCGCGTGACAATGGTTCCCCAGTGAGGAGGACTATGAGAGGGGGAAGACCGCCAGGACGCATTCTGGAGCTCATCAACTGTCTTCCAATCCGTGAAAAAAAAACATTACAGCCTCTCACTCTCTCTCTCTCGTGCTCTGTCTCTCACTCCTCCCTCAATTGAATTAGCTTTATTGGCTGTCTCTGTCACACTCTTTCATTCACTGATTGACTCACTCATATACACACACCATGTTTCACACACATTTGCCATTAAAATATTGATCTCAATAGGAACATAACTGTATGTTTGCTTTGTTTTGCTTTGTTTTGTTGTTTCCAAGTTCTGAGCTGGATTACTGTGTTTCATACTATAGCTAAAATGTTAAAATTATCTTTCTTTTCATACTTGGTTGTCCCACCCTCTCTTTGAGAGCCTTCTCTCTCTCTTTCATTGTATCAACACAGACTGTTATCCATTATCCAATTGTCAATTTGTCTACAGTGAACTTTAATCAATCCCCAGCTGTAGACTACATATCTTTAAATAACTAGATTGTTGTATTACCTTTTATAATTTATCTTTGTGTTTCAATTCAATTCAATTCAATTTTATTTGTATAGCGCCAATTCATAACAGAAGTTATCTCAGGGCACTTTTCAAATGGAGCAGGTCTAGACCAAACTCCTAATAACATTTACAGAGACCCAACAGTACCACCATGAGCAAGCACTTGGCACGGGGGCAAGGAAAAACTGCCTTACTTTCTATCTGGACACGGAGTATAATAAACATTCAACTTGTTCATTATCATTACCTGTGAAACTGTTGATTTCTACATGGCAGTTAAATTAATATTGTCTTTTTAGACCATTGGTATTGACTGGTTTGAGTTATTTTATTGGTAGGCAAGGGACATGGGCATTGCCATCATATATTTAGGGGGACGCAATTGACCAAATAGCGAACAATAAATATGAGTCTGTGTGAAACATTGAAATTTACCCACACACAAATTTATCATTGTGAATGATTTGGGATCTCCAGCTGGTCACCCTAAAATGCACCAGAATGCAGGAAATCACATTTACAAAATTCAAAATTTTCTGGGGGAGGACCCCCAGACCCCCCCCCAATATAGAGCCCCACCTACAGTATTTTTCACCAGCCGCCACTGCATAACACCATGTTACAACTGTATAAATAAATTACAACTATACCTAAACAACTACCATGCTATTACATTAATGTTTTTTTACAATACAAAATGCATGAAGTCCACATGAGTGGACAAAAAATATCTCCTTATAGAATAAACGTAAAAAAAAAAAAAAAATTCAAACTTTGTTTTATATCCCTAAGGATGTATAAAAACACTTAGGAAAAAATCCTGACTGAGTTTATCATAATGCATGCATGAAAGGGTTAACGAATGTCCCAGTTAGGACTTTTATAAACATTATGAACTTCTGAACTTTATTTTAACTTTTAAGACCCACCCTCCCCTCCCTGCCACCTGACACACACACACACACACACACTAGTGTTGTTCCGATACCAACATTTTGACTTCGATACGATACCTGCCATAAATACCTCGATACTGAACCGATACCACGGTGAAAATCTAAAAAATCTGGAAAAAAGATGAATAATGGTCCAGGGGGGGGGGGGTGCTGGCGGAACGTCTCGGTTGCGCGATTGTTGAGGGGGGGTGCTGGCGGAACGTCCCGGTTGCGCGATTGTTGAGGGGGGGGGGGGGGGGGGGGGCTGGCGGAACGTCCCGGTTACGCGATTGTTGAGGTTGGGGGGGGGGGGGGGGGGGGGGGGGGGGGGCTGGCGGAACGTCCCGGTTGCGCGATTGTTGAGCGGGGGGGCTGGCGGAACGTTTCGGTTGGTGGAAACCGGGACACTTTAGCGTCCCGACAGGCTTTTGTCGGGACTCGGGACACGCAACTCAAAATCGGGACTGTCCCGGTAAAACCGGGACGTCTGGTCACCCTAACTTAAGCATAACTTGCAAACGCTATTTAATATTCTATTAGTTCTGGTAATGTCATGGCATATATGCCGTTTTGTTATTAAATATTTCTAGGTAGGATAATAGGCTACCTGAATGCACTCAGTAGAACCCATACCCTACCACCAGTATGTATAATGCGGCCACGTTGCGCGGCGGAGTTTTCTAAACTCAGTACTGTTCACCTTAACAAGCCGGGGACTGACCTGCTGTTGCGTGTGGCTGAGTGCGCGAGCTGAGGAGGAAAGCAAGTTAGGCACGCCCACTAGCCCTGCGTGCATGGAGTGTGACCAGAGAATGACCGATTTGGCGCAGCTCGCTGCACAGACACAGAACGTTACTTTAAGAGAAGTATCGATACTAAAAAAAGAACGTGTCGCATCGTTTTTTGCGTTAGGGTATCACGATACCTTTCAAGTATCGGTATACCGTCCAACACTAACACACGCACTCACAGAGATTAAAGAAACACTAGGTCATCAGCATCGTCACCCTCTATGGCAGATTCAGCAGCTGAGGGACCAGACTTGAAAGAGTAAGCAGCTGATGTGCCAAAAAGCTGCAAAACATGATCAGGTAGCTTGTGTTCATAGCAAGCCTCACCAGACAGCTTCAGGCCATAGCGAATGTACAAGATGGAGTTCAGGGTCTGCAAGGACATCCGATTGCGAAGTTTTGTTTTAACTACACTCATCTGACTGAAGACCCTTTCAACCTCCGCATTTGAGTGTGGCAAAGACAAAACAGACACAGCTGCCATAGCCAGTTCTTTGAATGGGTTGACATCAGCTGCATCCCTAAATCTCCATACCTCGCTCCAAAATCCAAGGGTGTTTTGGACCTCATCCCATTTCTTGAGATGAATAGTGAGCCATTGCTGGACAATCCTGTCTATGTCCACAGGTGAGAAGCCAAGCAGCTTGGCTATCCTTTCCATTTCCGCAGGGCTCTTGCTGTGCTGCATAGCTTTGTCCACATTGAAGACTGACATGTTCTGCAGTGCTTCAATGTTGTCTGGCAGTCTTGCCCTCAGCTCATTTGTAAGCGAGACAGTAAAGGCCACACACCGTTTTCGGATGTTGTCATCATCCTGAAGGTGGAGCTCAGCTGCCTTACTTTCAAAAAGGTAACCAAGCTATGGTTTAGCATTGATGTATCCATCTATTGGCCCTTTGAGCACATCAACATTAGCCAGTGGGTTCAACACCCTGCTGCTCACAGACTGGATCAAGCTGACCAAGCTGTCAAGCAGTTTAAGTGGATCGACCTGGTCACCCTCAAAAGCCTTCATGGCTAGCTGGACCTCACCTAGGATTGACTTTAAAAAAGTCAGGTAAAGAATGTTTTGGGGGTCACTAAACATGTTGTGCAAGACCTCAGCCATGTAACAGTGTTCACTTGACTTTGTCACTGCAAAATGATGCTTTAGCTCCTCCCACTGTTTCAAAATACGTGAAACCGCAGGTTCAATGGACAGCCAACGTGTGGCACAGACCTTTGTAATTTGGAGCGGTTTCTCTCCACAGTTAATTGTTTCATATATGGCCTTGTAGGCCTCCCTGCACTTAGGGGAAACTGAAAACCATTTGTAGGTCTCACGTACTAAATACTCCACACTACGGGGGAGGGTGTCATTGGATGCGTGAGTCACTGCTAGCTGTAAAGAGTGGCACACACAGCGAACAAGTACCAGGTCTTTGAGGCCATGCTCCTCCTGCAGCACCTTATGGACCCCATTGTTGATACCTGTCATGACCGAGGCATTGTCCGTCCCTATTCCTATGAGTTTACTCTTTTCGAGTCCACACTTGCCTAGGAATGCCACAACAGCACAGGCAATTGACCTCGCATCTCCCCCCTCCAACTCAACGAGGCCCAGAAACGTTGACAGTACAGTGTGCTTGGTCTCACTAAAATATCTGATAACAACCCCCAGGTATTTGGAGACACTGATGTCAGTAGCCTCATCAAGGAGCAGACTAAAGCTGCTCACACCCACGTCGGTCACTAATTTTTTTAGGAAATATGGCGCAATCACACCATTGATCATTTCAGTGCACTTTGTGCGGTGCATTTGAAAATGAGTAGCAGCCACTGAATCAGAAAATGCTACCTTGCATGCCTCTCCTATATGGTCACATGCTAGCATAGAGCAATGCTCTGCCATGACTAGGGCCATTGTGGCCTCTGCCCTTTTAGCACCATCGACTTTCTTTAGCATAAATGGGATGCTGCTCTGATTGGGAGCATAAGGCTTAGACTTATCGATATTTTTGCGTGGCCGGGTGCTTTTTAATGTCGCACAACTTAGCATAAAAATCTCCCTTGCAGTACGAACAGTAGGCTCGTGTATCGTCTCCAATAAAAGGCTTTAACCAACCTTTGAATTCAGGATTGGATTCCCACTCCTTTCTGTACTTTTGCTGGTATAGCTTCTTAGACATGTTTGGGAATCAGAGAACGCTTGTAGAGAGAGAAATGTGAAATGTCATGTGTAAAGAAACGTGACTCTCAGCCGTTAACATAGTTCCCGTCTCTGTGTGGCGCACACATTTCAGCCTATCACTGAAACAGGAGCTGCGCGATCGCTGTCTGATTTATTTACTTTCATTTTTTTAGATTAGATTAGATTAGATTCAACTTTATTGTCATTACACAAGTATAAATACAGGATAACGAAATGCAGTTTAGTGTCTAATCAGAAGTGCAAAGAGCAGCAAGTGCAATAAATAAATATGTACAGTATGTGCAAAATACGTATATACAGTATGTGCAATATATAGGAGAGATATAGAATATAAACAGTATTAACAGTACTATGTGCAATATACAGGTGAGCAGTATAAAAATTATAAACAGTATAAACAGTATGAATGTATGAGCATAAAACTGTATAGTGCAGTATAAGGAGGTATTTTGCGTCATATATCAGGTCAGTGAAGGCGTCAATAATTTAATACAGAACGGAAAATGGCAGGAGATAGACAGGATTATCTGACAGATCTGTAATGCTCGCTTGTAGTTTTTTGAAGCTAGCTATTATTTTGTCCGAGCTCAACTAGGCTACTGCGTGTAGTGTTCGAGCAGCCAGAATCCAGACCGCTGTCTCGCAATCACTTCCACTACACTGAGCAGAGCTTGCAGTCGGGAGAGACAGTGCGAGGGAGGAGGGGCGATGGGCGATTACATACACAGCCGAGCTCATTCTGAGAATAGTAAAATAGTAGAATAGTGCATCCATCAGTCTCCAAAACTCTCCAAGAGCGCCAGAAAAGTAGCTAGATTTGTCGCTAGTCGCTATTTTTTTTTAAAAGTCGCTGGGGGGGTCTGAAATCTCGCTAAATATAGCGACAAAGTTGCTAAGTTGGCAACACTGAGCCGGGCCCCTAGAGACCCGGGGGCGGCCACCCCCCAGCCACTCCTGAAGCCCCGCCCCTGTCAACAATGTTTATTCACAGCCTAAGTTCAATCATTGACAGAACACAAATAGGCCTATATAGGCCTTTATTGTTTATGGTACATGAGCCTGCAGGACGTCAGTAAAGTTGGTTATATTATATATTTGATATTCGTTTTTCTACTTTCAATAGCTTATGAATCTTACTGCATCTCAGTGTGGTATGCTAGCTGCACCGTGGCGGACAAGAAGAGGTTGCAGAGGTGGTCAAAACCGCACAGAGGATTATCGGCCACCCTCTGCCCTCCCTGGACTTCATCTACGCCTCCCGCTGCTCAAACAAAGCCAGGAACATTTAGCGGGACAGTTTGCACCCAGGCCATCACCTGTTCAACCTGCTTCCCTCTGGACGGAGCTACAGGTGCATTAGGTCCAGAACTAACAGACTGAAAAACAGTTTTTATCCCAAAGCCATCACACTACTGAACCAAAATAGACATTGACAACATACAATCATATCTACATACACATATACATACATATTATTTATTTATTTATTATTGCTAGACCCTATTCTTTATTTGTATCTATATTTTTATACTTAACGTTGGAACGGAATGTCGGCACTGGTTGTTGTTATTGTGTATTATTTGTCTGTCTTTTTATGTGATGGCACTTTAAGGTTTTGCTTTTAATTTCGCTGTACAATGACAAATAAACAAATCTATCTATCTATATGGTTCAATTGGTTAATAGTTGTAATCGGGGGATGATGAAGAACAATTGACATCCTTAGTTTGATTTCCATTTCTGAGATACTTATGTAATGTAACGCAAAGAAATGGCAAAAGCTTTCCTATGTAATCACTGAGAGGTCCAACATCTATTTTATTTTTGCCATCAACATCTCAACTACAATTTACAGATTCGAATATCCACCGAATATCAAATATCCAATATGAAACACACTTTACTGCTGGTATTATCCGTCACCTCAAGAAGTAAACAGGTTGAAAACAGTCAGCACAGAAAGTGCCGACGTGATGAACATTATAGGATCTGCATGCCAACATCGACTGACTGAATGCAGGAAATATGTTGCACTGTAAACATTACCACAGACGACCACTCACATCGCAAATAGTTTCCAAGTGTAGAGTTGTTAGAGCCTGTAATAAAGGCCGGTGTTGTACGGTAGAATGTTATCGTGTTAACTTGTGAGGAACGCCTACCTGGAACCACCCCGGTAGCACCCACTTTCAATTTGATGATCAACCACAGATGACTGCTGCAGATTCGTTAGTTAAGTTCAGTTGGTTCAATTTGATGGTTGTGCATTTCATTCTATTTGTAAATAAAGTTCTACTAACACATGTTACCCGTGTCTGAAAACATCATTATGTGTAACAAGTCGAAAACTATTGCCAACACTCAAACACATAAAAGCAACCGAATTAGAATAGTGTTCCAAACGGGACTTGAACTCAGTCATAAGTAGTCTCAAATGTGAAGGCTATCAGCGGAATATGCCCTATCTTGTTGAGCTATACGATCGCTGCTTCAACTCTCAGGCAACAAGACTTCATATAAATAATAATAATAGGAATGTATATTATTGATAACAAGTTAACACAACGGATCATGGTAGATGGTTATCGTGTCAAATCGTGACATAGGCGGACCACGTCAATGTTTTGCAAAAGGTCAGATCATTAGGCCTACTAAAACTACAAGAGAGATCAAACGGCCAAATAAATAATGAAGCTAAAACACACACACAGGGCTATATTATATATATATAGAGAGAGAAAAATAAATATTAGCCTATATAGGCCTACAAAGAACACAAAACGAACCATAAATTGGGTTAAACGTCTCCGCTCATGGGTAACGAACTCGCGTGACTTTGACGCAGAAATGTTCTAACGTCCTGGCCGTAATGTATTACACCACACGATGTCAACCTGTCAATCGGACAACATCGTTATATTAAACCCTACATCACTCAAGTCTTTAGTCAACAGGAATGTGAGGGACCGCCGCGGTCACCCCATGCGGGGATGAGGCAGGCCAGAGAGGCAGAGGCAAAAAGTCGAGGATGGCTCATAGATAGGCAAACGTGATATTTATTTGTACAGTGCAGCTCCCCAAAATCCCAAACAAAAACTGATCAAAAGAAAATAAAGATATATAAATATATATACATGCATGACCACTAGCTACTTTACCTTTTACACACTGGCAACCAAAGGAAAGCATAGTATAGCAACCTGGAGTTTCAGTAGGAAGCCTCACACCAAGCATTACCTACCCCTCACTCTACCAAACATAGAATGAGGGCCATGTTAAATAGCCCAACCTTCAACCCAAGTTGGACCCATGATTGACAGGTGGTCCATACTATTACACAGGGGTTCCCTAAACCAAGGTGGCTATACAACATATATTAGCCCCATTCATACATGTTCAAAAATGACTGAAAACACACTCACAATTCCCCATCACCAACACAATACCATATTAACAACACCCCCGCTAAAATACACATTCATACATGAAATACCCAACACCAAACACCCCTGTACACAATGACAGTGTTCCCCGCTCAAACAGCCGTTCAAAAACCCTGCTCCCCCAGTGGCGCGGTTTCGCTTAGGAGAAGGTTCAGCTGATGGGCGTGTGGTGCGTGAGTAGAGTGTATGCATTTACGGAGGGGAATGAAAGTGAATATTGCTGAGGTGCTGAGGCATAAAGTGGGTACCTGCACTAATATGCCGTGGATGTTGTGGGTGAGTATGTAGCAACCGGGAGAAATGTTTATGAATGTGGAAAGTGAACGTAACATGTTTTAGTGACCGCGATATACACGCGAGTGTTGCCACGCGTTCAATGGCGGCTCACCGACACCAAACATTGGCGTCTCCCTTCCCAGTGCCCACAAGCACTGGCGCCGCCAGCCGGAATCCTGTACGCACTGTGCGTACAATTTTTTTGGTGAAAAAAAAAAAAAAAGCAATTGTGGAAAAAAAAAGAAGCAATTTTATTTATTTTGAGGGGGTGTGATGAGGGTGTGACAAAGATGCTTGTTTGTAACAGGCTAAACGTGCTGAGCTCGTTGATTGTTAACCAATCACTGGAGGCCTAACGTAAAAGCCAATGATTGTCGTTTACGTCATTCATCTGTCACTTTTTGATTTCTGGCGCATATTTAGCTACCTACAGTCTATGATATTTACACTAAGCTATGTGATGATTACGCCCGGTCCAGCCTATAGAAATGTCAAAAAGACAGTTGAGCCTTTTCCAGGCATTTGAAAAAAAGAGATCCAAACCCACGATCACAAACACGCAGCAGAGCAGCGATAATGAAGGTGCTACCAGCAGTCAGGCAGGACGTGAAGACGAGGTAGCTAGCTATGCTTCTAGCTCTTCTGCCTCTTTGGCGGTTGCAGCCGCTGTCAGTGAGGGTCCAAGCCCCGAGCCCGCCGAGAACACACGGCAGCAGCAAAGGGTGGTCAGTGCTGCTGCATATGAAGATGACCTTGGCTGTGTTAAGGCTGATGAACTCAAAACGACATCCGATTCCGTTAAACTGAAAGCCATACAGTCCAGATTCAAGCCCCCCAGAGGGTGGGTACCCCCAGCTAGAGTCATATGTGGGAAGCAGCGGAAAATACCGGAGGAATTTTTTTTTCGCGTCATCTCGCTTTCTTTTTTCTCTCCTCTCCTTAGCTCCAAACTCACTCGTCTGCACCGCGATTATTAACCACAGTAGCCTATAGTTTTCCACACAACAGCCATATAACTCATGTCAGAATAACAACAGTCTCGGTAGATTAATGGACATTTTAATCTGTTATTTCACTAATACTGAAAACATTAGATTAGTATTTTTCCATTTGTTGTATTTGCCGTTCCTGTGCGTACTTTGAAATTGAACCCTGGCGGCGCCACTGCCCACAAGCATTTCCCCACACATTACCCAATATACAGTACATTATCAGTGCGTGCGTGTCTCGCTCTCTCTCTCTCGCGGCTACAATGCGATGTCGGGAGTACATCGCATTGACGCATTGAGTACATCGCAACCAGCGCGGCTCATACAGAGTCCATAAGCGCGAAGAGAGGGGGAGAATTCACCTTCTCACAAGGAACTACACAGTTTATCCATGTTAACTTGTGATGATGAGCCACTGAGTAACCGAGGCCATTTAGCGTCGTTGTGGCGACATAGGCAATTTCCAGAGCGCAGATCTTTGGGACGAGTGATAGGTTACATTATTTGGTCAGTGTCCTCTTTTTTGTCATTGTTATATAGTTCGTTGTATATTCGAACTGATAGTAACCTAGCCTATGTCTAGCTAGCCCACAACAACACCTCTGCTACATCTGCGAGTGCGGTTGACAGCTTCATCGAAAGGATAGCTTTAGCCCACCATTGTAGACTACTTGTAGGAACATGCGTTCCAATTTTCGGTGTGATATGATGACAAATGAATGGGAAACAATGGCTTGAACAAGGGATGTTGTGGTAATGTAAGGACTGGGTAAGCAGTGATCAGCAGTGATGGTATATGACGTGCGTTAGGCTGGCCTTTAATATGTTTGAGGACACCAACAACATGTTTAGCCTACTGATGGTGGATTCTCAGATGTTAAGTTCATGTTAGTGGTAGCCTAATATGGTGTTGATTAGTGGTATATTGTGAATTTGGATAATGCATAACAGGTTAGATAAAGCAATTGGTTAGTTGTTTATGTTTAGTCTCCAAACCAGCCTCCATCTATCATTGTTACTGCTAAAAACTGCCTTTTCATATCTTCACACTGGGACTTTTTAGTCTCGGACTATGATTTCACCAGAACTGGGTCACTATAAGGCTTGCAATATTGTCGCAATGTCAAGAATATAAACGCACTGTCTGAAAAACTGACCAGATTGCCAGATTGCCACAAAAACAAAATAATAAAAAGATGGCTGTAAATTATGCGTTTATGGAGTCTTTCTTCCAAAAGCAGATAGGACATTTCATTATCCTATCCTATCTCCCACAAAAAAGACTACAATTCTGTCTTTTCACATATTTTCTTATTGTATTACTTACTAAGTACCTACTTACGAACAAGGTGCCATGAATAAATTGGTATTCATAATTTCCCAGGTGCATGACATAATAAGCAAACAAGGTATTTGGGCTGACACCCTAGTGCCAAATGTGCCCATCATCACACACCTTCATTTTACAATGAACCACTTTCCTTAACTAACAATCTGCCCTGGTGCCATAATGTTACAGAGCACAGACTTTTTTCATTATGTTAATCCATTCCACAAGCTTCCTCATTGACTTCCAATTATCAAAGGAGGATACTTGCCTGAAGGCATTTTGCTCGTTGGATAATTACCAGGTGACACAATGCATATATATATATATATATAAACCCCTTGGCACGCAGTTCAGATTTGTTGGGAGTAAGTCGTATTGAAAACATGGATCCAAAATTAGTCCAAGAGTTGGTGGAGTTTTTGACAGACAAAAGCTTTCCTGCAGCCTCAACTGCAAGTCAGCGCTATCTAATTAAAAGGAGAGCAGAGCATTTTTTAATGAAGGGTAAGAGCCATACATTTCTAAGACATTCAACTCACTACTTCTACAGCATACTAATTTCTTGAACTATATTGATTTAGATGGGCAACTTCATTATATAGCTCGCCGGCGAAAGAGGGGGGCCCACCTGGCAAAGGTGGTGACCTCTCCTGAGGAGGCGAATGTCATATTCGTCGCATTTCACGCCAGTGATCAAGGGGGCCATTGTGGCATGGAGCGGAGCCGTGATGCCATCGGACAGCGATTTTACTGGCCTGGTATGGAGAAGGACATTCGCAAATGGGTTAGTAAAATCTGTGATTGAAGTGTATATGAAATTGTGTTGGATAAAAGGCAGTGAATCTCTTCACAATAGGCATGATATTCAATGAGTTATCTATAGGTAGCTGAGTGTCCTGCCTGCCAGGCCAAGAAAATATCCATCAAAAAGAAAAAATCCTACATCCCCATCGAGGTGAATTCTAGATCGGCTACTCTTATAGTATTGTATGTAATGTGCTTGCCCTATAACATACAGTCTTTCCCCAGGTCACCGAGTGTCTTGAGTTGGTGGGGATGGACCTCATCGGGCCACTGGCTCCCAGCCAGAGTGGGAACACCTACATTTGTGTGATGGTGGATTACCTCACTAAATGGACGGAGGCCTATCCCCTAAAAAAAAAGACTGCAGAGTTGGTGGGGGAGTGCGTGATGGATTTTTGTTACAAATTTGGGGCGCCCAAGCGCATTCTTACCGACCGGGGCAGAGAATTCGTAAACAAGGTAGGAGCAACTTGCCATGCTCTCCTCCTAAATTCTATGACATTAGTCTATCACAATGTTCATAATTTTGTTACAGCTGAACTTCTCCCTATGCAAGAAGCTGGGCATTGAGCGGAGTTTATGCAGCCCTTACCATCCCCAGACCAATGGGCTGGTGGAAAGGATGAATGGCAGCATTCAAAGGTACCAGCCTACTGTCCCACAGAGGTGTTCAGGACTCACAAAGCACTAAACAAGGATTTGTATCTTACAGGGCCCTGACCAAGCTTGTGGGGGACAAGCCAACAACTTGGGACCAGTTCCTTCAGCCCACCATTTTTGCGTTAAGGACAAAAAAACAGTTTACAACCGGGTACACGCCTTACTTTTTGATGTATGGGAGGGAGGCAAGGTACCCGGTGGAGATCCCTGAGACCTATGAGGTAAAGTAAGATTTTCATTACAGTCTGAAATGTCTGAAAATCAAGCTCTCTACCATGTATTGTTTTGTTCTTGCACAGGTCACCCATGAGCAAGCGGAGGCACTGGCTGGTGCAGAAGTGCCGTCGCAGAATGTCCTGTCCCTGCCTCAGCACTATGCGCTTGCTGTGGCAAACATTAAGAGGGCCCAGGAGAAGGTCATTAAAAAGCGGACAGAGGAAGGCCTGGATGACGGCCTTAAAGTTGGCGACCGGGTCCTCCGTGAAAACATCCGTCAGGAGCAGAGGAAGGGGGGGAAGTTGGAAAGGTCCATGTTGGGTCCATACACAATCACTCGGCTCGAGGGGAAAAGCGCCGACCTGATGCCTGACCGAGGCAACATGAGCCACAGGATCAATGTGGACCAGCTGAGTCTGTATGTGGATCCCACTCCAAGGGTTCCACGTAAATGGCCCGCACAGGCTCCAGGGGCCCCAGTTGAGCCCCCCCACCATGGAGGATGACCTCCCATCACTCCCTCCTTCCCCCACCATTGAGGATGAGCTGTTATCCCTCCCTCCTTCCCCCACCATGGAGGTTGCCTGCGCATCACTCCCTCCTTCCCCCACCATGGAGGATGAGCTGTTATCCCTCCCTCCTTCCCCCACCATGGAGGTTGCCTGCGCATCACTCCCTCCTTCCCCCACCATGGAGGATGAGCTGTTATCCCTCCCTCCTTCCCCCACCATGGAGGTTGCCTGCGCATCACTCCCTCCTTCCCCCACCATGGAGGATGAGCTGTTATCCCTCCCTCGTTTCCTCATCATGGAGGATGACAGCTCAACACCCACCCTTTCCCTCAGCAGTGAGGATGACTGCCCATCACTCCCTCCTTCCCTCAGCAGTGTGGATGACCCACTTGATCTGTCCATCCCCAGTGATGCTCCATGCTCCAGTGCAAGCATGGTTGCTGAGATCAACTCGGAGATGCAAACCTGTAAGTACTGAGTGTGTAGAGTTGTTGCATTTCACCAGATACACAAGTGGCTGATCAAATCCCCCCCCCCCCCCCTCTCTGTTTATTCTACAGTGATCCAAAACATTTGGGCTGGGGAGAAGGGGGGGCTATTCTGGTCCAAAATAGGCCCCTACAAAATATTCTCACGGAATATTTGCGAACATCTTGGACCAGGCAAGCTGGTGGAGAGCGAGGTATATAGATATTAAACTGACTGCATTGTGTCCATGTGACTTCCCATTTCTATGTTATGACCTGTTCTTGCCATATAGATCATCAATGCATATTTAGAGTTGCTGGTGAGGAGGCATTCAGATGGAAAGGCCCTCTTAATTGACTCATATGAGATGTCCGCCATTTGGAAGGGGACATTCAAAGGCCTCAAGAAGGTAGGCTTATTGAAGAGTATTAATTAACAGTAAAAACATATGTTTTCACTAAACTTGTAAACTCCATTGCTTTCCCAGCTGGAACCCCAGGTTTATGACGTCCTGGTAGGAGCTGTCTGCTCTGAAAATCACTGGACGTTAGTTGTAAGTGACATTCAGTTCATACCAATGACAAACAATGTATTACAGTAATATATGATTTCCCAAATGCAGGCAATGTTTCCCAAAGAAAAACGGTGCCTTTACTTGGACCCTTTTGGTGCCAAACCAGAGGGAATTCAAAAATGCATCGACATTACCAGGTATATATATATATGTGTGTGTGTGTGTGTGTGCATATAATATAATGTAATATAATCCAATCTGTTCAGATTTCAATGGCAAAGTTGATAACACAATGTTGTTGCTCTGTTCCGTATGTATAGAGCATTCATGAGGCAGAGGGGCATTCATCAGTCCCGCTGGTCTGGTGCAACTTTGCCACATCCAGTACAAAACGACATGACGTCATGTGGGGTTATTGTTTGCAAAGTAAGCAATTTTGCTTGTTCACTTTTTTATATGGCTATCATGATTGAGCTTGATGAATTGTCTAACAGTCTTGCTGTGAAAAAGCTTGCAGAGTTAATTTTGTTGGTCAAACAAACTCCATTCAGCGTGGATGCAGAGGGCATCTTGGCCTTAAGGATGGAGATTGCTGAGCAACTCTTCAGAGGAACTGGTTGGTATTTCATGTGCCCTATACAATGGTGTTTGTGGTGAACAGAACATTTGCAATAAGTGCCTCTTTATTTCCACAGATGACATTTCAGAGCTCTGCAGGATATGTGGCACAGAGGACGCCCATGACCAGTGGGTAAGTGCACTTATTGCAAAGATGGTAGTTGTGTCTGTACTCATCCCAAAATTAATGTTTTGTTTCTCTTTGACAGATTGAATGTACCCGCTGCAAGGGTTGGTGCCATATTACATGTGCTGGCAATCCAGATCTGGATTTTTACTGCCCTGCCTGCCAATAACCATTGTGTGGTGGTATTTTTTTGGTGTTTTTTTCCCCATAGTAACAGCCATGAGATGGCATTTCTGTTCATTGCCACTAACAGCTCCTTTTCATATTTGTGCTTGGCCATGAGATGGCATTTCTGTTCTTACTCAGAACATGTGCCACTAATAGTTCCTTTTCATATTTGTGCTTGGCCATGAGATGGCATTTCTGTTCTTATTCAGAACATGTGCCACTAATAGTTCCTTTTCATATTTGTGCTTGGCCATGAGATGGCATTTCTGTTCATTTTCATACCATGTGCCTCTTACAGTTCCTTTTCATATTTGTGCTTGGCCATGAGATGGCATTTCTGTTCATTTTCATACCATGTGCCTCTTCAGTTCCTTTTCAGTGATATGTATATGGCCTCACCTGTGTATTTGGCTGGTGTCGTCGCTTTCATCCAATAAACTGGGAGTTGAGAATTCTGTGTTTTCACTTTTGATGTTAGTAGGTTATTTAGGATAAAAACAGGTGTGTAGGCTATCATTCTCTGGCATGGTTTACTAGCCTATAGACATTCAACAAATGTAACAATACATTTTTCAGGCCTATAAGCCTTTGGTTACAATGTTTGAAAGTTGGAACATTTCTGACCATCCTTTTGATTCATGCACAAGCCACTTATAAAAATGAAACATGGAAATTGTGAATATGTGAATATGTGGTTGTTTCTGTTTACTTTGGACGGTTGCTTAGGAGGTGTGTTTAAACCATTTTTTATGGGCAAGCAAATCTAGACAACATTAACAATCAGAATTCTGCAAAAAATTACCAAAATAGAAAGGGAAGCACAGGCCTATCTTCATTGAATGTGATTTATTTTACAATTCAGACTTATTGTAGTAATCAGCTCCCATAAAATAACAACATTTAACACAGCTTTTCCCTTTTGCCCCCCTAATTTTCTAATTTGTGCACAGTGAGTGCAGCTATAGTAGGCCTATAGCCAGAGCATCCTGTGAAGGCTATGGGAGCCTATTTGATATGGCCAAGGCGGACTAAACTAAAACTTCTGCAATTTGTGTTGACTTGCTGTTGTAGCAAGTAGCCTACTAGGTTAAGACATGGCTAGATGGATTGTATAGAATGTTGGCCCTACATTGACAAACCTGTGACTGTGAATTTGTTCTAATGAAATATAGGCCTATGGGATGCTAGTAGCCTACTAATAACGTTCGGATCTCGCAAGACTTTGGCTAAGTTCCAATACACAATGCGTCCATTCGCATTAATAATTGCTATTTTGAAAACAGGTGTCTGTCCTCCAATCGCTATGTCGCTGCCGTGGCTTATCCTGCTCGCGCATCATTTAGCCAGCCACCAATGTGAACCTCAAAGTTTAGTGTTCATATCCCGGTGGGAACGCCAACCACGAACAACTACATAAGAGTGCTTAGGCAATCTAAAAAAATAGTTGTTTGGTTACAAATGAGGCTATGTTGAAACGCAGACAAATCGTGTTTGTAAGCCTTTATTTAACAAAGTGATCAAGATTTCAAGTGAGGTAGGCGTACTGGCGAATCTGCGGTGTGGGTATCTGCCGGTGAGTTCAAATCTGCACAAAAAAAGAGGCGGTTTGTCCTTACCGACTGTGTCATAAAAAGTGGGTTGTACCGGTTGTACCCAGTGGTTTCAGAATGCGTTTCTGATTGGCTTATCACAACTTAACATGATAACATTCTACCGTACAACACCGGGTTATGCTTTCCGCACGGACATGAGCTGACGCGGAAACGTGACGAGAAAACGTGTGGAGCTGTTGTACTCCGTGCGGGTTTCTCCTCGCCTCTTCCGGCACAATGCCTCTTCTTTCCCTACATTTAAAAAAAAAAAATCGCGCCAGGAATGATTGGCCCTCTGGCTGTCACGATGATCTGTCAGTGTGGAGTCGTACAGATGCCTGTATTTTCTCACTTCTGCCACCAGCAGCTGCTCAAGCCCACAGTTCTTCATATTTTGTCCGCACGACCGCGCAGTTAGAAAATATTGGGTGCGCGCGCGGACAGGCGGAAACCCGCCGCGCGCGCACGGGACCTCGCGAAGGGGCGTGTCTGCTGGTGTGATGTCACCACCCTCGCGGATGCGTCAAGCATAAATCAAGCTTTACACATACAAAATAAACAAGAATCACTATGCTTATTGTTTGCGCCTACAACGCGTTATTAAACGGATGAATTACAATGATCCAAGATCAACCATTTCATTAACCGTTTTATAGTCAATATTACGCTTGTCATAGAAGTTTCACAGGAAATGCATAATCTGTTATGACTAGCAAAGTTGAACATGGCATAGCAAAGTATGCAAAGTATGAATACTGAATAAAACCCAACGTTTACCTTGGGCAGCAGAGCTGCTGTACCACGGAGCTGCTAGTCGGTGCAAAGCTCTCAAACTGGGACTGTTGCTGTTCACTTAATATCGTGCAGTAGGCTAGCAATTCTGCTTATAGCTAACCACGACCCCCCCCCCCCCCACACACACACACACACACAAACACACACACAAGGAACAAGTCTACATGGGCTTTATTAGTGTCAATTCAATAGTTACAGGATAGTGTAGGCCTACACAAAATAGCTAACGATACAACATCCAAAACAATGCATCATTCTGATAATGGACATGTGCATCCTGTAGGCCTACATGTAGCCTAGCATGTACACAACATGCTAGGCAACATTATGTGTTCACACACATATCAAGTGTGAAACAAAACCGAGTCAGGTACTTTTAATTAATAATAATAAACATACAATATAAGTGCAAGACACTTATCAAGTGCAAGTGTCTTGCAGTGGATACAGGCGTTTAAGATGGGTTTTAGCCATCTTGCTCAAGGATGCTTACAGGAAGTTGAACATTGGGGATCAAACCTAGAACCTTCCGGCTGGGACCGGGAGTCAAACCCCCTAGCCCCTACAGTATTCTGCCCATTTTCTGATACTTAAATGTTAGTCGAATTACTTAGTTGCCACTGTGAAGTTTGATATTAAATAGTAATATAGTAAGTAACATAGCCTATTCATCGTGTGGACCACAGCAGGTAGGCTACTGGGGTTTTTCTGCTGACATCACATGATCATGGTGGTTGTGGTCAGTTAAATATTTCCAGAGTGTCTCTTTGTAGATAATACACAAGTGGTTTTTATTGCTTCCCGTCAGACAAAAGATGAGAAAAATGATTGGATACTTGGCACATGCCACAATGTTGGCCTGCCAAACAAATGCTCCCAAGCATGATGGGTGAAGAATATGTCTGTAAATACCTCTATACGCATATATACACAAACATGCATAGCATATAAAAATAGATCGGATTTAGAACTGCGCAAGCAACAAACCTTTTGGTTAAACCTGCAGGACTTTCATTTTAAAACATCAAGAACACAATATCATAAAATGGTTTTCATCCAGGCCATTTTCTATTGTTTTTTTTTTAAAATTTCTCTTTGCTGCTTTCTTCACACCCTGAACGCCATATAAACACTTTCAGTATCCTTGATGATGTCAAAACATACCAAGACAAACTTAATTCTTTCTGTCAAAATATACCCTTTTCACACACCTTTTCATGCCACTTTCATGTACCAGGTCATGGATAATGGATAGACTTCATGTCTTCGCTAGTTTAGTCGACTACCGGTGTCCCGGTACATGAAAGGAGCAGACCCATAATTAGTGTTATGAGTGACACCTGTGTTTCCTATGATGACGACTGTGAAAAGGGTCTATTAACTCTAGTGGACAGAACCTGACTTACAATCAGACATTCAACAACACTTGCCCGCCCTCATCTCTTTTCTCTCTCCATCTTCAGTATCACAGTGACAAGTCACATTATTTTGAACCATTAGAACTTGATCTGGTTGTGGGTGGACAATATAATATCACAATGGTCCAGTCCACTGTCCTCCACAATCAAATGCTTATTCACTTTTTTTCACTCTTTTTGTTTTTAGGTTTTAAGATGAGCATACCTTAAGTACAAATAGAAGTTGTTTTCTTGAAAAGCCATGCTTCTTTGGAAGAAAGTTACTGTTGTTGCATATGGACCCATTGAGCCATCAAGCAAGAAACGATGCAAGTAGAATAGAATATGAACATTGCATACGACTGTCAAAAAAACAAATTCATTCTCACAACATCAGAAAACAGCACAAGCTGTTGAAAAAATAAAAGCCCATACTCGGTATCAAAATAACATTCACAAATTCCTGACCTCCATCTCATTCTGTCCTGACTTCTTCTCATCCTGCCACTGACTTGTTCTTCTTTTTAACATTCTACACTGTCTATTGCTGCTTGGTTTGCTCCAACGTGCCGATTCATTTGTGCAAAGTTCAGGTGGTCCAGGTGCTATGCCAGGGACCGCTGTCTGGGCTTGATCCTTGGATAGAGCTAGACGAGACGACAGCAAAAGAGAGATGTAGGGATGAGAGAGATGAGAGAGAGACAGAAAAAGAGAGATGTAGGGAGAGAGAGACAGAAAAAGAGAAATGTGGTGATTAGAGAGAGACAGAAAAAGAGAGACAGGGAAGAGGTGCATGGTCATTATGTTTTCTAGGGCATTGTTTTCAACCTGTGTTACGCGTACCCCTGGTGGTACGCGAGGGTACTGCAGGTAGTACATGGGATTTTATTCTTGAAATAGACACATTTACAATAATAGAAAGAATAATGTAGATAATTGAAAATAAATATATTATAATATTGTTTAGTAAATATACCATTATGGCTTGTTATTATGTAAATAATAGTATCGCATTCCATCATATTTTTGTGTTTTGTGTTCATTTAAACACTTAATAAACTCACTGGACGCATAAGCAGCGTTGCTGACTTTTACTTTCCACTGTTTTCCACTGGCCATGGCCTTCTTGCAGTAATACTTGTGTATAAAGGGGGTGCTGGCACTCTTTGCTCAGCCGCTGCATGTGTATTTAGCTATTTTTTACATTATGCATATGAGGTGGTCTGCAAAAAATTGATGACAATTTAGTGGTACAACTAAAGACAAACGTTGGGAACCACTGTTGTAGGGGATCTATAGACATTATGCCCAAACAATGTGGTAGCCAAATGCAGTTAATGTGACAATTGTGATTATGTTAAACCTGCTCAATTAAAATATCAGAAATAGAAAGTTTCTCAAGAACAAAACGTGCTCATCCATGAGTCAATCCATCAAGGGAATCTTTCTCTATAAATTGTTTTCTTCTGGTCCACTTTTTAAATTATATAGCTATAACTGTAACTTCCACTAAACGGTTGCTAATGGAAAAAAAACGTACATAGTGCAGGTTTAAGCCCTTCTGGGGCTCAAATGTGTTGTGTTATGTAAACCTACAGTGTTTTTCCAAATACTGAGTTCCAATCCTCTAATCCTCTTTCCAACCCTAAATCAATATGAGGACATTTGGCTGCTTTTGATAGTGAAATTGTTTGGAGCAAAAATGTCTGTGGATATTATTCTAGATACACTTGTTTTCAAGGCACCTGAATAACTAAACAGGGAGGCAGATAATAACTCCATCTTGCAGAGTAAATGTTTCCCATGTTGTTTTGAGCCAACCTGGAAATCTGGATATGTTAAAGAAAAACCAAACACCCTTGTTTGAACTAATCCCCACCCACTATCAAAATAAAAAAAAGGCTTCTGTCCAACTCCTGGGAGACATTTAGTGGTGGGGCTATGTCGCTGTTCAGGATTTCGCTCTCTTGCACTCCCACGACTCGCTCCAGTCAAATTTGGGGTGTGTGGCCAGAAAGTTTGATTGATGTTTTCTGGTAACCCAAAACTTCCAATCACAGGTAACGCATGCAATGAGTGTGTATAACCCATACAGTGCAATTTGAGTCCATATTTACTTGCATTTAAGTGGAGATTCGGACCAGGATCAATCCATAGCACTATGATGTAACCCACTACATCACTTTTCATCTAAAATAAGTTGTTTTAGGGTTTGGTTTTCCTTTAATAAGCATGATCCTGAATTACAATAAAATTAGTACAGTCAGCTGGCACGTGTGTTCAGTTGTGTGTTATTATCACTGTGTGTGTGTGTCACGTTACGACATTGTTCCATTACCCCCAGCAGATTCCTGGGCACATATCCCTGGCGGTCGCTGAGTCGCGCCCACCACCACTCCGTCTCCACGTCGTCAGATCGTCGCAGGATGGTGATGGCCTCCCCCTCGCTGAAGGTCAGCTCATCGGCCTGCTGGGAGTTGTAGTCCCAGAGAGCGTAGGCGGCGCCCTTGTTCATCACGCCGAGCTTCTCCTGCACACCTGCAGTCAGAGGGCTGTTTTAACACCTCTCTGTTTATCTGGCTGATGAGGTCATTAGTCGACTGGTCAGTTACTGTTGGGTGTGTGTGTCTGTGCGTGTGAGTGGGAGTGAGGGAGAGATTGCTGTGACCCTTTAACCTAATTTTTAAATATTAAGTGTGTTCATATTTGGAGAACCTTTGAATACAATCCATCCAACTGAAGCTCTATGTCTCCTTCCACCTTAGCATCAATCCATTCATAGCCATCTATGCATCCATCCATTCATTTGTCCATCTATCTAACCATCTAGCGATTATTTCAGTCATCTCAAACGATCTCTACCCACCATAAAGGAACTGGGAGCACTGAGCGTAGCCCTCCTCCATCTCTTCACATTTGTCCGCTGCTGTTTCCACATCACTGATGGTGGTAGCAAAGATGGCTGCCCCAGATTCCACCAGCATCTTACAGAGCTGTACGCTATTACAAGAGGCAGCACAATGCAAAGGTGTCCTAGAGGTTTGGAGGGAGAAAGACATGATAAGCAATGGCGCTTATAAACACAAACACAAAAAGTGGACCTGGCCATAGCATAATACAGTTAGCCATAGCATAGTTAACCATAGCTTAATTAAACTGACCATCCATCACTGTCAGCGGCATTGACGTTTACGCCAAAATCCAGGAGGAACTTGACAATGTGATGGTGGCCAGCACAGACAGCGTTATGTAGCGGTGTTATTCCCTCATCATTGGGGGTGCTGGGATTCTCAACCTGAGAAGCAAGTGAAGCAGAGTACGGACCACAAGGGAACAAGGAGTAGAGAGAATGAGTATGATGGAAGAGCGATTTCACAATACTAAACACTGAAAGGTGATTTTATAAAGAAGATATATTTTTGCGTGGTGATATTAAGACCACAGTGTTAGAGTTACGATGGTTCTTGGACCTGTATATGATGATCAATCACTTGCCTCATATATGATTCTCTGGACCAGGTCAAACTCTCCCTCCAGCGATGCGTCCAACAGAAGTGCGAGGGGGTTGAACTTCACCCTCAGGCCATGGCCTGTACGCTCTGACATTGACTTCTTCAAGTTGGTGCGTTTAACCTGGGAAGATGTGTGTTTGTTTGTGTATGTGTATGTGTGTGTGTGTGTCTGTGTGTGTGTGTGTGTGTGTGTGAGAGAGAAAGAGTAGGAAGGCGACAGAGTCAAAGATACAGGACATCAAGGAAAGGACTTTTAATTGATTAATTAGACCTGCACTATGTAAGTTTTCCCATTAGCATCCTCTAGTGGCTTGTGTTGTATCTACAGTTATAGCTACAGAATTACATTTTTACCATGGTTGGGGGGGGGGGTAGCCTAGAAATCTAGACGCCCCTAGCGGCAGCAAATTTAATTTGCAGCCAGGGGGTCTAGCCTTTTGTCGTTGTTTTGCGCTGCTGGAAACAGAAAATCTGTCAGGCCAATCACAGCGTGAAGGGCGGAATCGGAAGCCGGGCTACCATGACAAAAGAGTTGCGACGGTTCCGTGTTAGAGGGAAACAATGGCTGCTGCTGCTGCTGCTGGCGAACAGCTGTCTTTCGACTCGGCTTTGGCCGCGACTCTTCAAGACTTGAAGTTGACATTTTCTTTGAGAAAAGAACAAAGAACGGCACTGAAGTCTTTCCTCGAAAAGAAAGATGTATTCGGAGTTTTGATTAATTACGTAGGCAGAGCCGTCTCTCTGACTACGTCACCTTCTTCGTTGCTCTGATTGGTTGTAGCACTATCCTATTGCGTGCAGAGGGAACTTGAAAGACAACCGTTTATCCCGCCCACACTGCCAATGGAGCAATGCCAGACCCTACATCTTTCTGATGTGGGTCTGGCTTGCCAGGCTAGGGGGGGGCGGGGCAAAAGTGGCCCAGAATAAATCAATTTATGGAAAAAAATTCCCTGGATGGATGACTTGTGGATGGACGTGTTTTATTCTTGAGAAACTTTCTAGTTCAGATATTTTTTAATGGAGTAAATAGCTGCAGTAGAAAAGTAACATAGTGCAGGTTTAACTATTAATTAGGCAGCAATATAAAAATAATTCTGGACACATTATGGAGGAAAATACTTGTAATAAGGATTATATATTGTAAATATGTTTAGAAGGCAGATGTAAATTTTATGCAGGGTGAGCGGGAGCGGGAAGTGTGATAAGATTGTTTTATGTGTATGTGCATTTTGTGCAGACATATATTTATGCCTCTAACAGTGTAGGTTTCCTGGGGAAAAGTAGTTCTTAATGAGATAGCGGTGGGGCGTGGTCTGTTCTCCCTCTACCTGGGCTGGCGGTCTGGGCGATGGGGCTGAAGGAGATGGTTGAATGTGGCCCACAGGGCTGTGGGCAGAGCTTGAACCTCTCTTGCTCTTGCTATTGTTCTGGTCCTCTGGCCTATCACACGGCGGAGAAGGACTGGGTTCTGGGGGCAGGGGCACGCAACCCGCTGGCGTTGACGAAGCCACCGCCTCGCCGGCTGTTTCTACGGAGACAGAAGGAGGGGGTGAACGATGGATGTCTGCGTTCAGGTTTTGGTTTTCGCCCCCCACGGTGACACCGTGCTTTGTCTCCTCCATTTCTACTGTGTTTCCATTCTCAGAGTGGATGTTGTCCATCTCAGGCAAGGGGCTGCCAGGTTGGTAGAATGGGTTGCCTGGAGAAGATAATACATGAACCATGATTGCAGTCACAATGCAATGCAAGTTCTGTACAATCATTTTTTCATCAATTACTATTTTGTAAAATATTTACAGAATTCAATAAATCCCCAATATCTTGTCAAATGAAATATTGCTAATGCAATAGTTTAATTTACTCGTGGATAATTTAGTAACACCAACGATAACTATGAGGGGCTTCGTGCCTGACCATGAAGCCCTTCTCATTATGTTAAATCAATGAGCTATACATGTTGACTGTGTAGTATATCCATAATCCATCCATAATTATAATCATCATTACTACTATTTATGCCTCACCTGCCCCTCCTTCAATGCCCCCGGCCAGAGTGTTGAACCTAAAGAAAGGCAATGACAAAACTTTATTGACACTAATGTAGGATCTTCACAATCAAGTAAGCCATGAGAGAGGGTTTAGAAAGCCTCAATAATAATTAAATAATAATAATGATCATATATCGGCATGAACCATCCTAGCTTCCTGCTTTGTATTTGTGTGATTATGTTGGGGCTTACTATGCCCATTCCACATATACGTCTAGACACACCTCTGGTACAGCAGTTTCTGGATGTTGGGCCCCTGGGGGCCCTCTGGCTCTGTGATGGAGCTGCGCTTCTTCAGGGGCCGCGGGGCATTGCTAAGGCGACGGCGCAGAACCTCGAGGTCAGCATCGCTCTGGTAGCGCAGTGGGGCGTGGGCTGTTCGGGGGGGGGGGGGGGGGGTGAGTAAGTACAAACAACTGTGAGGCCCTCTACTATTCATATTCTGTATTTAGATATAGTTTCTGTATTTTCAATTGTTTTACTTTTATTTAAAACATGTTATATCTCTTTAAATTGTGTCTACTGTGCTGTACTTTCTGCTGGGCCCTCTTATTGGTATTATTACATTTGTGCCAGTATATGGAAAGTGATCATCATCGGCCAATCGCAAATGGCAATCCCAATAACCTGTGTTTCAACAGGGATGGTGCAAAGTAAACATTTTTGTGTTTTGAGTTTTGGATCCACTTCTCAGTGGGCTGGGCAGCACCTTACCTACTGGAGTGAGCTTGGTTGGGCTGAGAGGACGGGGGATGCTGTCCACACTGGGAGGCGGGAGGAGCTGACCCTCTACGTCACCTTCACTTAACCCTCTGACCGTCTCTCTGTCCACTTCCCCGCCCACTGACCCTCCTCCACTCGACTGGACGAAAGGTACTGGGGAGGGGGAGGGGGAGGACAGAGGGAGGAGGGGTTTACCGTAGACTGGGAGACCAGGAGGGCAGACAGACAGAAAGACAGACAGATAGAGAGACGGAAAGACAGACAGACAGACAGAGGAAGACAGAAGAAAAGTAAGAAAGTAAGACAGAAAGAAAAAGACAGAGAGGGACAGGTAGTTATGAATATAGAATGTGGTCTAATCTTCAAAATATTAAGTCAAACTCTGAATTCTTTCATTTCTTTAACCTTCTCGGCTGAAAGGTGCATTTGTTATGAGTGTGTGTGTGCATGCATGTGTGTGTGTGTGTGTGTGTGTGTGTGTGTGAGTGTTTGTGTGTGTGTGTGTGTGTGTGTGTGTGTGTGTGTGTGTGTGTGTGTGTGTGTGTGTGTGCGAGAGAGAGAGAGAGAGAGAGAGAGAGAGAGCGCGCGTGTGTTTGTGTGAACAGTCTCTGTGTACCTGCTTTAACTGTCCGGTTGTTTAGGGAGCCGTAGTTCTTGGCCTGGGGGTGCTGCAGATACATGCTGTAGATGGAGCTGCTGATCATGGTGGCCGGGCCCTTTCTAGGGGACTGGGGCCTGGATGGCTGGTCCGGGACATAGGGGCGCACGGCCACAGCAGGAGGGGGTTCATGCCTGTCTGACTGGGGAGGCAGCGGAGAGCTCTGGGAGGGAGAGCTGGAGCCTTGGAACAACAAGACATCTTGTACAGTAAACACAAAACTACAAACTGTGAACACAGTACATTGGTAAACTCAAATACAGTTTAACAATTGCATTGTTAAAGGTGCTGTAGGTAAGAAATGATTTGATTACTTGTTAGAAAGGGCATAGCCATCCATCAGCTATTAGTGAGAGAAATACACTGTGATGACCTCTGTATGAGCCAATTTTGGCTTTAGACCGCTCCAGGCTAATTTCTGACCAGTCAGGAAATTTGTTCCCTGATTGGTTGTGGGAATCCATATTGCCTGTCAATCACATTCGTGCACACGTTAAGTTAATGGGACCTTTCGGTCATTATTTGTCATTCCCATGTTTGGGAACAAAGTTTCTTCTCTGCATTTGACCCATCCTACTATAGGAGCAGTGGGCTGCTTTGATCAGTGCCCGGGGAGCAAGTTGGGGCTCAGGGGTTAGTGTCTTGCTCAAGGGCACTTCGACATGCAGACAGTTTGGAAGTGGGGATCAAGGGGATCGAACCGCCGACCCTACGGTTAGTGTCCACCTCCTCTACCTACTGAGCTACTGCCGCTCCCTCAATCCTGCCCGTTATCATCTCAATGGCGGAGAGTGGGAGAGGGAGGGAGCAGAGAGGGGGGAGGTGCATTTTTTTGGGTTGCCCTTTTCTGCTCTCTCTCTTTACAACTCTCGAATCTTAACTACAGCACCTTTAAAGAAAGAAATTGTTAATAATCACACCATTCACTACAATCATCCATAGTAGTAACAATATTACGTCGTAAGATCAAATAGTATCATCACAAATGACGTTCATTACTTTGAGTGGATGTTGGGGCAGCAGAGATCCGTTGTTTTTGATGTGAGGAAGAAAATGAGGAGGATGAGGTCAATGGTCTGGAGGAGGAAGAGGAGGAGGACTTGGAAGCTTCCGCCCGACGCCAACTCAGTGTGCCGGGGGCAGAGCGGGGCAAGGAGCTGCTGCCGCTGTGGTTCCCTGCTGCCTGGTGGGTCGCACTGGGGTAAGTACCGTAGCCAGATGGTTGCTAGAGAGAGAGAGAGAGAGAGAGAGAGAGAGAGAGAATCATATTCGGTAGCCTTGTCATATTACAAAATAACAGTAATCGGTAATTTACATAATTATGTTATTAAAGGGTTATCAAGATGTGCATTAAGCTTCAGGAAACACTATTTGGTGTGTAGTGGATACATCCCTCTGTTATTCTGCTTGTTTTACATTAGATGCTTGTTTAGATCCTGTCCATCACTTTAATTATATCAATTAATTTTGTATAAATACTTTTGTCTATTTATGTGCATTTTGAGAATGAAATATACATTATAGATGTATATGTTGTATGTATAAGATCTTTATTACTTATAAGTACTTAGACATTCCTTAAAGTATGTTCAGCAAACACCACTTCAGGGAAATACAAGACCTGCCACACTCACTTTAAAACTTGAAAATGAGCTGTTAAGTGTTACCTGTACCTGCTCTGGGCTCGCGGCCCTCCAGTCAGATGCACTCTTACTGATGCTGAGCCAGGACGCATCATTAGCTATGGAGAGAGGAACACAGACAGGATTCTCTTTGATGAGAACTACAAAAGCAAAAGGACTACAAAAGCAGTGTTTGCCGCTAACAATACTGTATTAGTGTTACTGTATGCAGTAACACTTCCCTCATCTCAAACCAACAGGACTTTGGAAATAAGTCTTTATCAGGAAACATTGTGGAAAACAATGGTTAAAGCATGGCAAACAACATGTTAGTGTAATGCTTGCCTAAAAAAAGGAATTCACACATTTTTCTGACTCCATTTTTTTATATACATTTTTTATATATAAAATAAAATATACCAATTTTCCTCATGAAATTGGACAATTGGCTTTCAGATTTGAAGCAATCATATGAAGTAACTTGTGAACTAACAATCCAGTTCTTGGAGCAATAGTATCAATATGAATATTCTAATTTAAAACATGATACTATTGCATTTGATATTCAAATGAGTATATGTCCTTATCTCTATTGAATGCCAAAGTTAGAAATACCTATGTGATTTTTGACATTCTTACCATTTAAAACTTTCTACCTTAACTAAAACATTGTTATACCATGGCCCGGGTGAATACTTGATTCTGATTGACTGGAGAGGTGTGGATTCTTTTTCGATAACATGCACAGCTATGACGTGATCGTCTTATCACCGGTCTAAAAATGAATGCACTAAATTAAATGTTAGTAACTCTCAACTTGGACCAGACTCGTGGGGAATACGCTTAGAAAGCTTCCCCGTTGCCCATTGTTAACATCGTCTCTATTTACTGGAGTAATAAGGTAACGTTGCCATGTCGTTACTAAGGTCATCTCTATTTACTGAAGTAATAAGGTAACGTCCGCATTCCATATGAATCTCATGTTAACTGACATTAGGCATTAGTCAGACCCAGGCATTAGTCAGACCCATATATTTCTCTCTCATTTGCCATTTGTTTACAGGCACACACAAAGTAGTGCAAGCTAAAAGTGGCCATGGTATAAGCGGGATAATCCACTCCGAGGTGTGCATGCAAAATAATGCACTTTGCGGAGGCAAACCGGTTCTTAGCCCCTGTGTCATGCATTATTTTTCGATACATGCACACCTTGTTGTGGAATATCCCCTACTTAATCAACAAGGTTTGCACATAACTAAGTTATAACCATCAGAGCTGTTAATAAACTACCCCCTGGGTGAACCCATTAGTTTCAACATTTCTTCTCAAACATGTATCAGTCATAACCTGGAACTCCCACAAAAATGCCCACCCACCTCAATGTCTGACTTCTCCTCTATTGATTCTGAAACTCTTCTTAAGACCATACATAACCTAAATTCCTCCACCTGTTTACTAGATACTCGCCCTACCAAATTCTTAAAAACTGTGTCTCATCTTCTATCATCTGATCTACTCCTGATCATAAACACATCTCTGCAGTCAGGATCCTTTCCTAAATCCTTGAAGATGGCCATTGTGAAACCCCTTCTTAAGAAGAGAAGTCTAGACACTTTAGTTCTTAATAACTACAGACCCATTTCCAATCTTCCTTTTATTGGAAAGATAATTGAAAAAATAGTTTGTATTCAACTGAGTGAATTTCTGTCCACTAATCACTGCCTTGATCCTTTTCAATCTGGCTTTAGGTCATATCATAGCACAGAGACGGCTCTTATTAAAGTTTTAAATGATATTCGCCTTAACACAGACTCACAAAGAGCATCAGTGCTAGTCTTACTGGACCTTAGCGCAGCGTTTGACACAGTGGACCATGCCATTCTTCTCCATAGACTGGAACACTGGGTTGGGCTATCAGGCACAGTTTTAGACTGGCTTAAATCATACCTTGAAGATAGGAGTTTCACTGTGACTATTGGTAACTGGTCCTCTTCATCCACTCCACTAACATGTGGTGTCCCCCAAGGGTCCATATTGGGTCCTCTACTCTTTAATCTGTACATGCTTCCACTTGGACAGATTATTCGAAAGTACCAGATTTCATACCATAGTTATGCAGATGACACACAAATTTATTTATCTCTGTCACGCAATGACTCAAACCCACTTCAAGTTCTATATCAATGTCTTGCAGATGTCAACATATGGATGTGTCAGAATTTTCTCCAGCTTAACAAGGAGAAAACTGAAGTGATTGTATTTGGTAACAAAAAGGATAGGCTTGAACACTTTCTAACAAGGGATTCCAGGTTAAGACCACTGTAAAAAACCTTGGAGTCCAAATTGACAGTGACCTCACTTTTAACAACCATATCAAGTCAGTTTCTAAATCAGCTTTATATCATTTAAAAAACATTTCAAAATTAATAAGTCTCATGACAAAATCAGATCTGGAGAAGCTCATTCATGCCTTTATATCTAGCAAGCTTGACTACTGTAATGGTCTCCTTACTAGCCTACCCAAGAAAAATATCAGGCAGCTCCAGCTGATCCAGAATGCAGCTGCTAGGGTCCTTATGAAAGCCAAGAGGTCAGACCACATCACACCCCTACTCAGAACTTTACACTGGCTCCCTGTCAGTCAAAGATTTTAAAGCACTGCTGCTTGTTTTTAAATCACTAACTGGGAGGGGGCCCACTTATCTTGTAGACCTCCTCCAATATCACACCCCCTCTAGATCTCTTAGATCCCAAGACAGACTGCTTTTATCAAAACCAACTGTCAGAACCAAAAGCGGTGAAGCCGCCTTTTTATGCTACTCAGCTATGGAACCAGCTTCCCATCTCAATTAGAACTGCACCCTCAATTGATAGCTTTAAAACCAGTATCAAGACCCATCTATTTTCTGTTGCCTTTTCTTAGATCATTTTTCTGCTTCATCTGTTTCATCTGTTTCTTCTATTCTACATTGTTACCTAACATTTTTTCTAACTCTCCCTTATGTAATACATTTTATTCATTTTATTTTATATATTTTATATTTTGTCTTGTCTTCATTTTACTGTGTAAAGCACTTCATTTTATTTATGTAAAGCACTTTGGGTTGGTATGAAATGTGCTATATAAATAAAATTGCCTTGCCTTGCCTAGTTCTAAAATCTAAAAATGCAATTCATTTTGCTCGAACTGACAGAAGTCCACAAAGCATTTCTCACAATATAATGTTACTACAGTATGGAATCATTCAAGTACCAACACTGTCATAGACCTGACCTAATGGACAACTGCTTTGTATTTGGTCTGATTGAATTGTTTCTGGAAACATGCTGAAGCCAGTCAAAGCATCGCAGACACAATAGTACAATGAGCAAAAGCTCTTCAATATGGTCAATATGTCAGTATAAGGAATCAATTCTCGATTTTGATCATGTTTTTAGTATTGTAAGACAAATCTAGTTATCTGGCTATTTGTTATTTTTGTTATCCAACACATCTCTCTCATTGTCAAAAAAAGATGATTATTTAAATGAATTATTCTTATAATGGAGGACCAAACAAACTAGTGTTTAAATGAAGATGTTATATTATTCTACTGTAGAACCAATCAAAATGGTTATGGACTCTATGCACACTCCTCCTGGGGACTCACTGTTGTTACTGTTGCCCCCTTGTGGTGAGCGGGGCCCTTCCCCATTCTCACTGGCTGGCGAAAGGATGATGTCTAAATCTGACACTTTCCATTGGCTGGAAGGCTTCCTCAAGACACTCCCCTCTTCCTCTGAGTGGCCAGACCCACAACAAACACGTTACCACCACCACCATCACCACCACCCACAACACCAATATCATCATCAAATGACATCCACCACAAAGTCATAAACAACAACAACTACAATAACAGCATAACACAAAGAACAATCACAACAACAATGACAACCACCACCACCACCACCACCACCCCCACAACACCGATCACATCAGTATCACAACAACCAAGGTAAAGTAGGTACATTAAGGTTCACACATCCACAACATCAACAATACCATATAAGGGAAGCGACAGACAGACAAAAACAATTAGAAATTAGCAGGTGGATAAGAATGTGTACATTTACCTTTAGACATTGTTGTTAAAGTATTAACACAAAAACATTTGGTGATATATTATACTTTTTTAAAGTTGCTACTTGTTTAAAGGCAATATCTTGCAAAAGCAAAAATAATTTATAATAATAAAATATTGTTATATTGATATACATTATTTATGTATGTCAATGTATGTAAGCTAATGGTTATTAGTGAAAAAAAAGTATTTTAATTTGTTCTTAAAGATGCCAATCCAACAGTAACATTTAACAAATAATACAGGCTAAAACACTTTCACATTGTTCAGATGTTTATTGGTGATGTACAACACACCCCAGGTCCTATTTGACTGTTTTGTGTAGTATTTCACTTTGCTGCGGCTAAACTTGGTTTCTGTAGATGCTACTATGTCACACGGAGACTTCAGTTGTTATAATGGGGTTTAATAGGAGAGTATGTCTTTAAATCGCTGTAGCATCAACCATAAGTAACAGATATTCCTTTATTCCCATATGACAGCAACACAGGAGTTCTGTCTCAGAATCAATGCATATTACATTTTGCAATGTTCCTATGGTGAGATATCAGTAATTTAGGACACACATTTTTGCTGGGCCAGCAGCCTCGTAAATCCAGAATGCACTTCAGCTTAACAGGCTTGGTGCATGGCCATGATCTCTGTACAGCTGCCAAGACCCTCGTTGGAAGAGGACATGGCCTGGTATTCACTGTGAACCTGGCCAATTTGGACTGTTCTGGCAGCGGGGAGCACAGATATGGCCGATGCATCTAGGTTTCGACATGCGGCCCCGGACTAGTCGGGCAGCGATTTATTGGATATACCTTTTCCTTTGAGCATTAACTTGCTAGCCTCAGCGATAGCTGTATACTGAAATGTTCACCAAAGTATTGGCTACAACTAGTTTGGGACTTTGAGTTTTTCAGAAAGCGAGGGGTACAAGATCGAAATCCAGCACCGAAAAACTCTCATTGAGTGTTCTAGAATGCACCACAAGTTATCGTTGCCACGGTAGCTCTCCCAGCCGAGTCACCAGCTGTCTAATCCCGTGGTCGAAATTTGATCACCCGTGCGGCGTAATGCATCATAGTATACTGCCAAATGTCTAGCTAGCTACATTTGATTCATTTATTCGATTTATAAATGTACAATTTACAGAATGTTGCCTCCTGATGTTGAGAGGGTAGAAGTCAGAGATGGGAGTAAGTCCCATACATGCAAGTCTCAAGTAAGTCACAAGTCTTAGCCCTTAAGTCTCAAGTAAGTCCCAAGTCATCTGTAACAAGGATCAAGCCAAGTCATCAAGTCAAAAAGCTAATGTATAAAAAGGGATATACAGTACTTTGTCTCAACTAAAAAAGTGTTTTCAAATGTCTGTATTTCACCAAACCTGTTTTTCAGAGTCAATATCTTTAAAAAAAAAAAGAAAAAAGAAAACATAAGCTGATAAATTAATGAATCAGCTCAACATGAATGAAGTTCAAACAGCTTTTTATTATTTCAAAAAGAAGCAACGATCACATGACTGTATTTTGACATTAATTTTAACCATCACTATTTATCAATGGAATCATGTTGGTTACCATTAGACGCAGGATTTTTTCGTGAATGAAAAGAAACATTGGAACAGTTAGAATGTGCTTAATTCAACAAAAATGTGTGTGTGTGTGAGAGAGAGAGAGAGAGAGAGAGAGAGAGAGAGAGAGAGAGAGAGAGGGCAGTGAGTGAGAGTGTGTGTGAGTGAGTGAGTGTATGAAAGTGAATGAGTGAGTGAGTGAGTGAGAGAGAGAGGGGGGGGGGGGGGGGGGGGGAGAGAGAGAGAGAGCGAAAGAGAGAGAGAAAGAATTACATGTGGCCCACGGTTTAATATATTCACACTACTACGTTTTTGTAGTAGTGTGGATGTAGACTGAGAAGAGCTATAGCGATACAGCCCGGACCCGCGACCGGGGGGGGGGGCGAAAGGGTACAGGGTCATTTCAGTTGCGCGATTGTTGAGCGGGGGGGGGGGGGGGGGGGGGGTGCTGGCGGAGCATTTCAGTTGCGCAATAATTGAGCGGGGGGGGGGGGGGGGGGTGCTAGCGGAGCATTTCAGTTGCGCGATTGTTGAGCGGGGGGGGGGGGGGGGGGAATATATATAAACCCAATCGCAAAGGGCCCCTCTGGGCAATTGCCCAGGTTGCCCATATGGTAGATCCGGCCATGGTTAAAGCGTTAAAAAATTATTGCCGTTAATTCCAGAAATTAATCATCTCGCATTAACGCGTTAATTTTGACAGCCCTAATATTATCATATCAAGTAGCCTAGTAATGCAGTGATGCAGGCATGGCTTGTCGCGTTGCGTGGAAGATGGGTTGCCAGGTTTGTTGATATGCTGCAAGGAGCACTCACGCACAATAAAGCAATGTTGATCTAATAATTTATTTTTTCATTTTAATTTTTTCTAAATTATTTAACAAGACTGCAATGACATGGCAAGTCATATGACTCAAGTCTAAGTCAAGTCACAGGTCAGGAAGGGCAAGTCAAAGTCAAGTCAAGTCTTTTATTAATGTTGATCAAGCAAGTCACAGGTCAAAAATCTGGCAACTCGAATCCGACTCGAGTCAAGTCATCGACTCGAGTCCCCCCATCTCTGGTAGATGTCATTCTGGGTAACGTAGGAAATTAGCACACTGGAGCAGATTGCGGGAAGAATGACATGACAGCCAGTGACAAATTGCAAATAACGATAAAGTACAATATTACACATACCGGAAAAATATACCTGTGAATAAATATGTGGAGTGTGTGAATGACAGCAGCACCTGGCCAGAGTCACACTGTTTAGACTCTGAAGCTGGGTGAGGCTGCACACCTGTGGTGCATGAACAATCAAGGCAATCAAGGATGAACCAGCTATCACCACACACTCAGGAGAGAGCTCTGTCATGATAGCATATTCCATCTGCTCTGGCTGTACCATCTTGCCAACTCTCCAATAAACTGGTTTGTACAAACATCTACCTCCGTCTTGTGTGTCAGAGGAGCCCAGCAAAGCCACTTAGGTGGCTTGTGGCAGAGTCAACTGCTACAGAATAGTAAATCGATGTTACATTTTATAACGTCACAGTGTTTTAGCCTGTATTATCCCTTTAAAAGGACACAGCGTGGCTCTTATGAAGTTAGAAAACGCCTTTTGTGAAACAAACGAATATTAGGGTTAGGGTTCCTACCAACCTGAGTGGGAGCGGATTTGTCCAAACGGCGTGTGTTTAGGGGAAAGGTCTGCCTCAGGTCTGCCCCCTGCAGGTACCTGGATGTAGGGGCAGACTGCAGCCACACGTCCTGAAACACTGCCCATACCACCTCCTGAGTGGTGGCAGGACTGAGGAGAAGGGGGGCCACCGCCACTCATACGACTCAACTAGTGTGAGAAGAGAGATGAATAATGAAAAAAAAACTCTCTTCTATAAATCCTTATTTATTGTGTGTAGGTTTATGTATAGGTGTCCTACATGCCTCTGCCCTCTTCTTGTGCAGCCGCTCTCTGAGGTCTCCGATGCGTTTGTCCATGACGGTAACCTGTGCGTTCCTCTTGTTCAGCAGCTCTTTGTTGTGGGCCAGGTTACTGCTCTGTTCCAGGTTCTGACGGTTGCGGGCCTAAAAACATACAGCATGGAGTACAGCATGAGTACAGTGTGTCAACAGAGTAACATAATTGTGATTGGCCTCCCTCACCCCAAACATAAGCGCAGGCTTGTGCGCGCACACACAAACGGTAAACCCACGCGAGGCACAATGACACCAAGATGCAGATAGAAGCGCACTGCAGTGATTTCAGTTTTATTGGACAATATTTCACACTATTAGATCGCTGATATTGATATTCAACAAGTTTTTTTTCCCAATATCAAGGAGATCGTGTGACACTGGGAAATATGTGTGAAACATTGTCCAATGTGTACTCTTTAAAACAAGAGTAAGGGACTGTACGATATTTAGCGGGGGGGGAGGGCCGGTCGCCAGACGATCGGGTTAAAATTGTTCTGCCTGGCCCTCCCCCCTGGTAATTTTTTTTTTTCCGGGGCCCTCCCCCCGGCTCAAAAAAATTCTCCTAGGCCCTCCCCGCTACGTGAATCAAATAAAATTGGTCGGAAAATGACGTTTACAAGGTTAAAACGGCCACATAAGCACACATACACACACACGGGTACACACGCAGCAAGAGCAGGGGTTTATGCCACGCTGTGCCTTGAACTTGAGAATGGGGACAAGCCTGCTTTTATCAATGTTACGAGACTCCCCCAATAATTTCACAACTTGGCTGATGACATTGTACCTTATAGGCTATTATAAGACAAAACACAAGGGTGTTCGTGATTGTCAACGGGAGGGGGGGGGGACCGCGGACTGATGACGGGGTTGTGCGATCGTAACCACTGACGGCGGGGGGGGAATAAAAAAATAAAAAAGGTGCCGGATCCACCGTTGGAGGTGCCGGAACATATTCCGGCGTGTTCCGGCCCAAATTAAGCCCTGGATACTGACGCCAAAGGTACCCTCCCGCGTCTGTGTGAAACAATCTGGGTTCTCATAAACCCGTTCGCGGTGGTAAGAGACGAGCAGAGTCTACAGCGTCCGCTCGCAGAGCAGAGTCTACAGCGTCCGCAGTCTACTGTGAAACAATTCACTCCAAAAAGGGTTATGGTTATGGTTAGGGTTAGGGTTAGGGTTAGCGTAATCTATCACCGTGACCGGGTTATTATTGGAGTGAATGGACGCTGTAGACTCTGCTCTGCGAGCGGACGCTGTAGTTGGGATGAGAACGGGCTGCGGTTGAGTATGTGGGGATTTTTTCGGTCGCAATTGGGTTTCAAATTTTTAAAAGTGGTGGGGACAAAATTCAAATTATAAATAGTGGTGGGGACATGTCCCCCCGTAATCGACGCCTATGTATGTGGTGCAGTACTTTGGCAAAGGAGACGTTCACTTCCTTACAGGCTATCCTATCTTTCATTTAAACATCAAACTCGGCATGAGTCATGACGATTGCCCCCCCATAAAATAATTTTCCTCGGCCCTCCCCCCAGGCCAAAAATATTCTCCTGGGCCCTCCCCTAAGGCTTAAAAAAATTATCCTAGGCCCTCCCCCCCTGACGACCGGCCCTCCCCCCCCGGTAAATATCGTACAGTCCCTAATCTGAAATAAATCGTCTCTCAATGAGCTATCGAGATTAGAAGGCAAAAAAGGGGGAAAATTGAACGTCAAACTGAATTCATCACCGTGGATATAATTGTGTGTTCTATCTGTCTGAAACAGACCGAATATATTAAATGTCTTTTAAATGAATCAATCACATTTTATGGCAGGCTATAATATAAAACTAAATACAATAACAATACAAAACATCATCATCATCATCATCATCATCATCATATTGCCAATGGCATTATCATTATATCCCAACATTGCACAACAAATGGAAATAGCCTAGCTAAGCAGGGCATATACCTTTTTTTGATACGGGGGCCAGGGCATTGTAGACTACTAACCTGGTAAGCCTAGTAATCATAATTATATATGAGTTGATATTCTCTCTCTGTCTCTTTGTCTCTCTCGCTCAGATGAGACACAGATGAGAGAGGGGATGCTGAGGTGCAGTGGAACAAATAATATATATATATATATATATATATATATATATATATATATATATATATATATATATATATATATATATATAATTTGTATATTATACTGCTTTGGTTAGATAAATAGCTTAAGTCATTTATATGGCGATGGTGTTCTGTGCTGTTCAGCTCACCTGCAGCTCTTGGTACAGTTTTCGTAATTCCAGAGCAGCAGGGCCGGTTGTGGGCATTCCCTCCTGGAAAGTGGGCTGTTCTTGTGAACCGGTGGGCGGTCCTTGCTGTAACATGGTGGGCTGCAGCTGTAAATGACCTCTTCTGAGGTCTTCCAATTGCTGAGTCAACTGAGTCAAATAAAATAATGAAATAGCAATACAAAAAAATAAAAAAGCATTATTTCAAAGACCTATGTATATTTTTGCTTAAAATGTAACCTTTAAACATCGACAGCAACTGTCTGAAAATGATATAGCTACAACTGAAGCTACAACTCAAGCCACTAGAGGTTGCTAATGGGAAAACATAGTGCAGGTTTAACCAAGCGGTAGTGTGAGGTAGCAATCAAGGTATCTTGACATTAATCATGCGTTTTGACTACCTGGTCAACTCTAACAACTGCCGACTGCAACTCCGCCTGCTTCTCCTGGAACAGGCTGCTGACATGATCTATCTCTGCAACTACAGAGCAACAGAGACACAGAGAGATAGAGAGATATAGAGAGAGACACAGAGAGATTGAGAGAGACACAGAGGGAGACCCAGAGAGAGATAGAGAGAGACAGAGGGAGACCAATGCCAAGATGTAATTGATGTGGACACACACAGATTGCATAGAAATGACACAGGAAATCACATAACTTTCTTTAATTGTTAATGTGGTATTATTGCACTTTAGTTCATAATAATAATATAACGGGATAGGAACCTATGTGTTGGGGGGAGGTTTTAGTCAGATGCACGGGAAGTGTTAGTCACGTGGGTTTTGAGGCTGCGGGTCATTGAATAAAGTGGTAGTCAGTTAACAGTGAACTTGCATGTGTTATTATCCAGTGAACACGACATGGTGTCAGAAGTGCTGTTATACTGAACCAAGGAAAAGTAGAAGACGATCCACCTGGAAGGAAATGCAAAAAGGAGACCGGTGAGCGTCACAGATGAGTGAAAGTGGAGACGAGCGTAGTGGGGAAGGAGCTAGCACGATGGCTAACACGCACGGCGCTACGTTTAACATCCAGCCACCAGAGCCCTTTGATTTTTCCAAACCACACGAGTGGCCAAAGTGGATACGTAGATTTGAAAGGTTCCGCCAAGCAAGCAACTTAACAGCAAGCTCCGACGACAATCAGGTGAATACTTTGATTTATTGTATGGGAGATGAAGCCGACGATGTGTTAAGAGGCTTGAAGCTAAGTGACACAGACTTGCGCAACTACTCTAAAGTACGGGAAGGCTTTCAGTCGTTCTTCGTGGTGAAAAGGAACATTGTATATGAGCATGCACGATTCAACATGCGCAAACAAGAAGAGAACGAGACTGTAGATGCGTTCGTCACTGCCCTGTATGCCCTAGCTGAGCACTGCAATTATGGAACGTTGCACGACGAGCTACTCAGGGATAGGATTGTGGTAGGGCTGGCAGATAAACGGCTCTCAGAACGTATGCAGATGGAAAAAAATCTAGACCTGGAAAAAGCCATTGATATAGCGAGAAAATCAGAGGCAGTCAAAAAGCAGCAAAACACATTGAGGAGTGATACCAGTGGTGTAAAGCAAATGGATGCCTTCTCTGTGGACAGAGTTTTTCAAAAGAGACGGCACGAAGAAAGAGAAAATCCTAAATTCAACAAAACCAAAAACAATGGTGCAATGCCATTCAACAGCCAGGGCAAGACCACAAAACGTTTTCAGTGCTATAAAAGTGGAGGCACTTCACACCCCAAGCATTAGTGTCCTGCCAATAGTGCCAAGTGCCATTCCTGTGGAAAAATGGGTCACTACCAGCGTGTGCCTTGCAGGTAAAGCTGTGCATGGTATCGAGGAAGAGGAGAGTGAGAGCTTCTTTCTCGGTTGTGTTTCATCCGATACAGATCCATGGACTGTTGATATTGGCATAATGGACAAAAATGTCACTTTCAAACTTGACTCCGGAGCAGATGTCACTGTCGTTTCACAGACTGTTTTAAACAACATTTTTTCTGACACACAGCAGCCTGTTCTCCAGAAAGCAGAGAAACTCCTGTATGGTCCAGGACGAAATCCTCTGGATGTGTCGGGGTTCGTCAGACTGTAGCTGAGGAGAGGACTTACACAGACGGCAGAGAAGGTGTATGTGGTCAAAGACCTGAGAACGCCCTTGCTCGGGAGGCCAGCCATTGTGGCCATTGGTTTACTCATCCGTGTGAACAGTATAGAGAGGGAGAACATCAAGGCATGCTATCCTAAACTCTGCAGTGGCTTAGGTGAAATACAACAACCATACGCCATCAAGCTTAAGCCCGGTGCTGTGCCATTTTCTGTGAAAACCCCCAGGAGAATTCCTATACCATTGGTTGGTAAAGTCAAAGAAGAGCTCCAGCACATGGAAAGCCTGGGCGTCATCAGCCATGTCGAGGAACCGACTGAGTGGTGTGCCGGCATGGTGGTCGTGCCCAAGAAGGATAAGGAGTCTGTGCGTTTGTGTGTGGATCTGACCGGCTTGAACGTGTATGTGTGCCGCGAAAAGTACATTCTATCGTCAGTAGACCAGAGCCTTGGAATGCTTGCTGGTGCGAGGTTTTTCAGCAAACTGGACACCAACATGGGGTTCTGGCAGATTCCGCTGACGAAGGAATCATCCAAGTACACCACATTCATTACACCCTTTGGGCGGTTCCATTTTAACCGCCTCCCCTTTGGTATCGCCTCAGCACCCGAACACTTCCAGCGCATGATGGCTGAGGTCATTGAGGGGCTAGAAGGGGTGGTCTGCCACATTGATGACCTACTGGTGTGGGGACGTGACCGGGAAGAGCATGATGCTCGACTCCACGGCGTGCTACAGAGACTGGAGGAAGCAGGCATCACCCTTAATGTGGACAAATGCGAACTCTCCACAAGTGAGGTAGTCTTCTTGGGCCACATCATCACATCCGCCGGCATCCGCCCTGTCCCAAGAAAGACAGAGGCGATCATGGAGATGAAAGAGCCCACAAATGTCGGCGAGTTGAGGAGTTTCCTCAGCATGGTCAATCAGCTGGGAAAGTTCATTCCACAGCTAGCAGAAACAGACAAACCACTCCGTGACCGCCTCTCTAAGAAAAACTGTTGGGTCTGGGACGTGGACCAGGTAATGGCGTTCGCATCGCTGAAGAGAGCACTGTCTTCTCCTCCGGTCCTTGCTATGTATGACCCGAACAGAGACACCAAAGTGTCTGACGATGCATCATCATATGGGCTGGGTGGCGTTCTTCTTCAAAAGTGGGAGGAGGAATGGAGGCCTGTGGCTTATGCATCGCGGTCACTAACTCCAACTGAGCAACGGTATGCACAAGTGGAAAAGGAGGCTCTTGGCCTCACATGGGCCTGTGAACGGTTCAGGGATTTCCTCATAGGGAAACAGTTCTGCATGGAGACTGACCATAAACCCCTTCTCAGCCTACTTGGAGCACAAGCACTGGATCTGTTGCTGCCGAGAATCCAGCGCTTCAGGATGAGACTGATGCGGTATTCATACTCCATTGTGCATGTACCAGGAAAATCACTCTGGACAGCTCACCTGTGAAATCACGCATGTCTACAGAGGAACAGGGGCTGATGGAGAGCACCAACATTTATGTAGACGCTGTCATAGAAGGACTACCTGTAAGTCCCATGTATGTGGAAAGTCTGAAAGAGCAACTGAAAGGTGACAGTGTCTGCTCACGTGTCATGACCCTGTGCACAGAAGGATGGCCAGCACATGCGAAACAGGAACCTGCACTGAAAAACTACTGGCCAGAGCGAGCTATGCTCACAGAGAAAGACGGCTTATTGCTGAAAGACACAAGGCTTGTTATACCTGCTGCAATGAGGAACGATGTCTTAGCGAAACTGCATGAAGGACATCAGGGTGTGGAGCACCCGCGGCGCTACTATTGGGCCCGGGTGGGCCTGGGCCCACCCATTTAAGGCCCGGGCCCACCCATTTTGAGCTATCACTATAGTGAGTAGTGAGTGATTTTCATTCTAGCTGTTCATCCAATAAGCAGCCTGAGGAAAGCTTTGAGTGAAAGCTTCTCAGCCAATCAGCGGCTTCTACCCTACCCCTCTCCCCATCACGTCCTCCCGTAGCCAAACCTCACAGGTAGGCTACTGAGTCGCTGTCCTCAGTGCCGCAGAAAAAGCGCTGAAACAGAGATAAAGGGGTTCCTACGGAAGCCGAGTACGGCCGTGATTGCTTATCATTTTTTAGGCCTGTTATCTCAAGATCACAACTTAATTATCTCATTATCTCGACATAACGAACATGTTGCGTGTCAAACACCAACCCGGCAGCTCCACACCACTCCAACATCAGCCATGAAGCCGGCCAGGGCCTCGGATCTGGTTCGCAATGAAGCGGACAATTGCGTCAGGCTCACTTAAGCAAACTCGCCTATAAAGTTGGAGTCTGGCTAGTCTTCTTCTTAACTGACGAAGACTTATATGAATCAGTGTCCGGGCGGATTTTCGAAATCGTCCGGGATTTTGTTTTCAAACATGCAACATCGGAATTTCCATTGCGTTCGCTCACTAGTCCCGCCCTCCCCCTACTCAGTTCTGTTGGCTTTGCTTTGAGTGGCAGTGAGTAGGGGAGTTACCTGCAAACGGTCTGACTGTAGAGCTACCGTCATTGGTCCATAGCCTTTTCTGTGAGCTTTTAATTGGTCAGTCTGCACCTCAGTGGCGCGAGCAGCTTCCTTGTTTATCAAAGAGAGCGCAGATACCGGCGGCGTCTCTGCAGCTAAGCCGAAACGTAAATGCAAGTTTGCGGATAGCCTACTACTTTTTTTGAAAAGTTTTATTTTGTGCCCATACAAATAATAATTTTTTTTAGGTTATTGTTTTATAGGGACAAACATTGCAAACGTTTACTTAAATGTTTACATCTCCCCCCCCGCCCCGAATTAAAATCTCTATACAGGCTGCCGCCACAAATACAATCTGATTCTGTGGGAAACACTGTGAATGTTGTCCATAATAGAAAGACACAATGCCATTTCGGCTTGTGTCAGTCCTTGATTAAAGTAAAATCGTGGTCTCTCCTTCTGACATTGTCAATTCTTACTGTAAGAACATCAATGGGGAAGTCAAGTTGCGATCTCGGCAAAACCATGAATTTGCTATCTCGAGATAGTGAGATAATTAAGTTGTTATCACAAGAAAACAGGCCTAAAAAATTATGAGCAACCACGGCCATACTCGGCTTCCGTAGGAACCCGTTTTTTTTTTTTTGGCTTATTTTAACTGGCCCATCCAGTTTTCTGGAGGCCCACCCACAATCAAATTCCTGGCGCCACTAGTGGTGTGGAGAAGTGCAAAAGTCGTCTGTCTGTGTGGTGGCCTGGTCTCAATCAGCAAATAAACAAAATGGTGCTCAACTGCAGAGCATGCATACAAGAGTGACAGAATCGCAAGGAGCCACTCATGCCATCAGAATGCCCAGAAAGGCCATGGCAAAAGTTGGGGGCGGACCTGTTCCTCCTGGGGAGCAAAACCTACCTGCTTGTGGTTGATTACTTCTCCAGGTATGTTGAGATTGCACAGTTATCACACACCAGGTCCACCGATGTCATCGTCCATCTCAAGTCGATTTTTGCCAGGCATGGTATTCCTGAGGTCCTGATGTCTGACAACGGGCCGCAATTTTTTGCTTGCTTTGCAGCCTCGTATGGATTCAGACACGTCACCAGCAGCCCAAGGTTTCCGCAGAGTAATGGTGAAGCGGAACGAGCAGTGCAGACTGTCAAAAACCTGCTGAAGAAGGCAGCAGACCCCTACCTGGCTCTACTCGCCTATAGAGCCACACCCCTTCAGAGTGGATACAGCCCAGCTCAACTCCTTATGGGTTGGCATCTTCGCACCACAGTGCCAATCCTTCCCACTCAGCTGGACCTTGCACTGCTTGATGGTGTAGCTTTCGCTATGGAGGAAAGAGAGAAGAGGAGGTCAGACGCTGAAACCTACAACAGGCGTCACCATGTCAAAGCTGACGGCGGGAGAACGGGTATGGGTAACTGACACAAGGACATCAGGAACTGTGCTTCAGAACCATTCCACTCCAAGGTCCTACTTGGTGGATCTACCCCAGGGGGTGGTGAGATGCAACCGCAGTCACCTGATACCTCTACATACACCTACAAAAGACAGAGGTTCTCCAACACAGCAAATACCAGAGACAACTCCTGAGCAGGCTCCTGTGACACCTGCGGTGACAACTCATGTTTCACCTGCAGAGACTCCTACTCTCAGAACCAGGTCTGGGAGAGCTATAGTTGCACCTGGTCGACTTAACCTGTGAACCAAAAAAATAAAAATAAAAATAAAAAGATTATACTGTGTTACTGTGTACTGTTTGTGTTTTAGTTTTGTGCACTTGGGAGTAATTCGAATTTAACAGTATTTTGTTTTGTTAAATAATCTGCCTTTTTTACTTTGTTCTTCCTTACAGGATTCAGATAGGGACAGACCTTTCAACAAGAGGCAGAATAATCCTCTAAGGTCTGATGAGACAAAGGCAGTCTACCCTTTGTTCTCTAGAAAGGGGAGATGTGGTATTATTGCACTTTAGTTCATAATAATAATATAACGGGATAGGAACCTATGTGTTGGGGGGAGGTTTTAGTCAGGTGCACGGGAAGTGTTAGTCACATGGGTTTTGAGGCTGCAGGTCATTGAATAAAGTGGTAGTCAGTTAACAGTGAACTCGCGTGTGTTATTATCCAGTAAACACGACAGTTAAAATGCTAAAATATTTGGTTGGCAATGGTTGAAAGGAAACTAAGGGCATTTTCACATTAGGTACAATTGCGTCATACGCACCTGATTACGATTGCCCCCCCTCCACTCCCCCGCCACTCAGCGTTCACATTAGTAATGTTGTTCTGAAGTACACGTGCGTATCTACACACTCTGATACAGTGGGTGGTGGTGTGCACCTCGTTGGTTTGTGAGTCACCAATAAACACAAAGAAAAAGAAGAAGAGTAGGGTTTGTTTGCTTATGTTGTCGCTCCAGTGTAGAAAAACGCAATTGCAAGATCCCAAACCCATACAATGGAGTCGGCCTTCGCATAGCGCCTACTATTGTTGATATTTTGGAGACAATGTCAAGAACGACCCTCTCGCCTGCAATCCTAAGATTGGCACGTGCTGCGCGCAGATGCTGATATGCAGCGGTTCACGTCCGTGTTTTGGTGCAGTAACTTTCACACCTGATGCGAACCGTACCTAAGTACACATGAACCATACTCGAGACTGTAAGATATTCCAGTCAACGTACACACTTTAGACTTGGAGCCAAATGCAACGTTTATTGTACTGCGCATGCGTACATACAATACTACGGGTAATGCATTAGGACAGAACAGACAAATCAAACTCAATACATTACATCTCCCTTCTTACAAAGAAAAGCATGTATATAAAAAATAACTCAGATATACTGTTGTATCATTAATTATCATTAATTATCAAGTATCATTAATTAACTGATTTCATGTCAAATTAACCTTGACATCCATTTCTGTTTTGTTTTAGGTCAGTGACTTAAGTAAACATGTAACAAACACATAATGCTTTAATACTCAACATATTAAACTTAAACTTTTGTTCACACTGACTTGGAAGGAGAGGTTACTAGCACTTCACTTCCATAGGTGTCTTTACCACACCTTGTCCCTCACTAACTTGTAAATCACTCATAAAGTCAGTCTGTCGGGCGGCTTGACAGTTCTGCCTCGTCTAGTGATGTACAGTTCACTTGGCCGGGCCTGAGCTTTGCTCAAGGGTTCTCTGGGAGGCGAGCGAGGCTGTCCAGCTGGAGTGGGGGACAGCTGTTCTTTTTCAACTGTCTGTTCGTTTTCAGCAGTCAGCTCTGGTGGTTCGGTGCATACCTCCTCGCGTATCCAGTGGCGTGGGCGGTTGGCGGCTGGAGTGCTTGCACGAAGGTGTTGACTGTTGCGGCGGTACTCCTTGTTTCCACTGTCCACAACATAGGATCGTGGGGCAATGTGCTGTCTGACCACAACTGCCGGTGACCATGTGTGGCTACCAGGATGAGGCTGCATTCTTACCTCATCACCAGGCTTGAGAGCAACTCGAGGTTTGCCTGCTCTCTTGCGGTCATAGTACTTTTGATTTTCCTTAGTCTGATCTAGCAGACGCTTGACTTTCAGTGGGTCATAGGCCGTTGGTGCAAGGAGCTCACGTGCTGTAGGCAGCTTGTTGCGTGGCCTCCTTCCCATGAGCAGTTGCACTGGTGAAAGGCCAACTGACTCAAGGGGAGTGGTTCTGTAATCCAGTAGCGCAAGATGCTTGTCTGGTGCCTTGTGCCAGAGCCTCTTCACTGTTTGCACTGCACGCTCCGCTTCACCGTTTGAGTGTGGTGTGTGTGGGGAGGACGTGACGTGTAGGATGCTGTAACTCATGCAAAAGTGTTTAAACTCCTCTGAGGAGTACTGTGGGCTAGAGGCCTGCAAGCCCGTCGGGATCCGACGGGCCCCGACACAATATGCAAATTCGGGCCGGGTACGGGCCTTAAATTCAATAAATAGCACGGGCTCGGGTCGGGCTCGGGCTTGACACTAGTAAAGTTGGTTTTATGTATTCATGATTTTTTCAATTATAATGTCAGAATTCAGCCAGACGCGAAGTGAGGCGGACCTCGCTAGCCATCCACCGTGGACGCGATTCTCTTCCTGCACAGCGCAGCGAAATAAACAACCAGATGGACTGTAAATAGGTTTGCCTGTGTTTTTTGGGGGGGATTATTTGGACCAACTCAAAGAATGTGAGTGTTTTCAGTTACTTTGTACTATTAATAGGCCTGTGTTGAAAGCGGTCTATACTGCACTTGTTGCCTTTATTAGGTGAGCAATAGCCTACAATAGTTTGATTGTTATTTAATAAATATTCAATTCAAAGTGATTCAATTCCTTTATTTATTTACACGGTGCTTACTAAGTTGGCTATGGACAAGGAGCTCATGTGTGCTGCTCATTTATCTACTCCCGCGGCGCATACAGATTTACCGATGTCATATAGCCTATAGGTCTATCCTGGCTGTCCTTTACATGCTGCTTTTGCGACATCCCGTTATTTCGACATTGAGGTCTAATTAAATTCATGAACGCTTGTCTTTGCAAGGGTTAATCGTGTGTTAAAAGTATTATTTGTTTATTTGTTCAAGTCGGCTTTCTGAGAAACTATTACGCAACCGAAGTGTCGGGAAACCATCATGTCTAAATAGCGGACCCTTTTAGTCGGGTTCGGGCTCGGGCTCGGGCTCAGTAATTGCTTAATTTGTCGGGCCGGGTCGGGTTAGGGCCTGATTGCCAGAGGGCCGGGCCGGGCCGGGCCTGAAATTTTAGGCCCGTGCAGGCCTCTACTGTGGGCCATTGTCGGTCCGCAATGTTGCTGGGATGCCGTGCCTGCCGAACTGCGCTTTCATTGTCTCTATGACAGTGCAACTGCGCGTGTCTCTCAGCACATTCACTTCAATGAACTTTGAGTAGTAGTCCACAAACAGTATGTACTGTTTCCCTTCAAATTCAAAGAGGTCTGATGCTACTTTCTCGAAGGGAATTTCAGGTGTTTCTGTTGGTTTGAGTGGTTGTCTGGGCAGTTTATTCTGGAAATCTGCACACAAACTGCAGTTTCTAACTACTTCTTCAATTTGAGCACTCATACCTGGCCAGTAAAGGGCCTCACGCGCTCGCTGTTTGCTTTTTACTATCCCCAGGTGTGATTGGTGTATGAGCTTCAGCATGTGCTCACGCATGGTGGGGGGCACTACTATCCGCAGTCCTTTGAAGAGGAGGTCATCGGACATTGTGAGCTGACTTCTTGAGTCCCAATATGGCTGTACCTGAACGGGCACCTCACGTCTGTGCTCTGGCCAACCACGCTGGATAACCTGTTGGAGACAGCTGAGCTCTTCTTTTGTGCGTTCTTTGAGTTCTGCGTACTTTTGATCACTGACGGAGACAAAGTTCAACATGGAGATGCACTCCAGGCCATCTATCTCTGGTGTATTCTCGGATAGCTGTGCTCTGGACAGTGTGTCCGGGAGCTCCATGTCTTTTCCTCTTCTGTATTTTACAGTGAGATCATACCACTGCAAGCGAAGACGCATTCTCTGGATCCGCATCGGTGTCGACAACAGAGATTTCTTGAAGATGTCTTCGACAGGTTTGTGATCGTTATATACTGTGACATGTGTCCCAAATATGTAATTATGAAACTTAGTGCAGGCATGGACAATTGAGAGTGTCTCCTTCTCGATTTGCGCATAGCGCGTTTCTGCATCGGTAAGTGACCTTGAGGAGAAAGCAACGGGCTGGTCATCCTGTAGTAAGACTGCTCCTAGTCCACTGCTGCTGGCATCACTGAATATCACTACAGGCTTTGCAGGATCGAAATACTTAAGCACTGGGGGATGTGTGCACAGCTCTTTTAATTTGTCGAAGGCCTGTTGCTGTGCTGGCTGCCATGCAAACTCCACTTCTCTTTTGAGCAGCTGCCGCAGCGGCGCGTCCACTTCACTGAGGTTAGGGATGAACTTTGACAGGTAAGTAACGAAGCCCAAGAAGCGGTGGACAGCATCTTTGTCTGACGGTGGTGACATTTATTTTTATTTAACCTTTATTTAACCAGGTAAAACCATTGAGATAAAATCTCTTTTTCGGTGGCGACCTGGCCAAGAAGGCCAAGAACATTACTGTTCATTTTACACGTCAGAGAATGCCAGGTAAAAACAAACATATATACACTCGGACAAGTAAAAACAAACATATATACAAACAGGTAAAAACAAAACATATACATATCAACCCAATCTCACACCCAACACATATTGAGGCCTGGTCACTGACCCATGTCGTCAACATTTGCAGCAGAAGGTACCCCCGTAGCGTCGCTCCTGGACGACTCGCGCCGCCCCATAGACCTGGGGGGTATTACACAAAACTAGGATACATAAATCCAGGATAATTGAGTAAGCGCGGCTTGGACTATTCTGCTCGGCGGTATCCTGGCTTATTCGGTTGCACGATTGCCAAGCCAGGATAAATAGGCGCGGCTAAATCACGTCAGGTGAAGCTATAGTTGGGATAAGCGGCTTGAATAGACCTCGCGATCGCTCACAGAATCACCGATCGGAACATGGCGTTTCATACGTCACGGCCGTTGAACAGCTCCTTATTGGATACCCGACCCAAGCCCGACGGGACCCGAGGGGACCTGACGGTACTCGACGGGCCGGGTCGGGTTTGGACAGATATTTAGAAATGATGCTCGGGTTCGGGTCGGGCTCGGTGACGTCTGCGCGATTTGAAATGTGCAATTTAAAACAGCTTATTATGCATGGTAGCCAATGGGCTGTTTCACATGTTGCAAAGGTTCGATTGTGTGATTAAAATACATTTTATAAATAGGACATAAGCATGTTGCAACCCAGTCTCATATAAAAACGTACCCTGACTACGTTGGTCCAAAGTGCCACACGTAGAGGGGTTTTCCCATGGTTTTGCGTCCAAGTCACGTGACTTTCAAGGTTCACGTGACTTTTTCAGATTCCACAGGACTCCCTTGTGATGTCACTCGGATCAAAACCTCGCCCACAACATGTCTGAGGTTGATTTGCTGATCAACACATTATTCCGTGGCAGCGGGAGAAACTAATGTTGACAAAGTGACGAGTTACGATCGGATGTTTGTCCGCTGTTTAATTTTGATGGTGTGTGGGCATCCGTCCTGTGGTTAGTTATTACTCCTGTATCAGAGCTATAGAGTAAACAACTCTATAAACAACTCTATGTTTACTCTATAGCTCTGATTCCTGCACCATGTTTCAATGACGTCAGGTTGCTAGGGGCTACGGCTGACAGACGCCACCTGTCCCATTGGGAGGACCTATCAGCCGGAAGTACTGTCCTTACTGTACTATTGTTTGTAATGTCATAAGTGTTGACAATAAAGTTTGTTAAAAAAACAACAACAACAACTATTATTGTCCCACACCACAATGTATGTCCCACAATGTTAACTCCAAACAATTAATGGACAAACAAAGCAGCTGGAAACACGTCTAAAAACACTTGAAATAAAATGTAGCCTATATTTATATGTTTACAACATCAATCTCCCTATAATATGAACAAAATATGATCAGGTTATACTTTCTCTCTTGAAAACGGGCAAAACGCTAACCCTAACCCTAACCCGGAAAATGAATTTAAAAAACTACAAACGTTCGGAAAATGCAATACACTGAAGTGTGCGGCGCCATGTTTTTTTCCGCCATGTTTTTTGTAGTTCTAAAATGTTTAGTTAACGTTTTCCCTATTATGTGAAAATGTGTCAAGGAACTTCGCAAGTGTATTATATGTTTTAGGGACCGGGGAGCACATTTATTTCGTCAGATTTCATTTTTACTATTGTTAATTGGGTGAAATCTGGTTTTGACCTTACCCAGTAGCGCCCCCTGATGGTTTGGCAAAGGCCACAAAGGCCATGATAGAAGAAGTCAAGAGCTTTCCAAAAATGTTTTCCCCATGTTTGTATCACATTGTGTTGCTTTTCTGTAAGCCTTTAAAAGAGCCTTAGGTTCAAGGTTCAAAGGGCATTCCTGGGGAGCAGGAACCACCCAGAATGTTCACAGTGGCAGATCTGTACTCTGCAGCTCAAGACCTTTCCAACGATGTCTTCATTGTCATCCTACAACAAAGTTTCATTTTTATCTTGCTCACTGCCAAGACACTTACTGATGTGTACTTTCTCACAGCCTATATAGAGCCAAGATGGATAAAATCACTAAAACATATTTTAAGGGATATTTAGTGGCAAAATGTGTTCAACATATTGATGGTGACCTTATCCTTAGTCATGCTTTTCAATTTGGAGCAGTTTAGACCCCATTTACCCCTTAAACTATTTAATGTTTCATATCAATATTTCCATATTACTTAATATGACCATTTATAACCATTGTGTTCCCTTCCCCAGGGCTGACAGGATAGTACATAATATGGTAATGCAAATGTATGTCTGTGCAGTTACATTTTTACACACAGTTGTTTTTAATTGACCAAGATATGAGCTTTTGAAAGAAAGTAGGCCTGTGCCGTATGCAAAGGGCGTTAGAACTACAAAAAACATGGCGGAAAAAACATGGCGCCGCACACTTCATTGTATTGCATTTTCCGAACGTTTGTAGTTTTTTAAATTCATTTTCCGGGATAGGGTTAGGGTTAGCGTTTTGCCCGTTTTCAAGAGAGAAAGTATAACCTGATCATATTTTGTTCATATTATAGGGAGATTGATGTTGTAAAAATATAAATATAGGCTACATTTTATCTTGGTCAATTAAAAACAACTGTGTGTAAAAATGTAACTGCACAGACATACATTCGCATTACCATATTATGTTTTCACCCAATTCACCCAATTAACAATAGTAAAAATGAAATCTGACGAAATAAATGTGCTCCCCGGTCCCTAAAACATATAATACACTTGCGAAGTTCCTTGACACATTTTCACATAATAGGGAAAACGTTAACTAAACATTTTAGAACTACAAAAAACATGGCGGAAAAAACATGGTGCCGCACACTTCAGTGTATTGCATTTTCCGAACGTTTGTAGTTTTTTAAATTCATTTTCCGGGTTAGGGTTTGGGTTAGCGTTTTGCCCGTTTTCAAGAGAGAAAGTATAACCTGATCATATTTTGTTCATATTATAGGGAGATTGATGTTGTAAACATATAAATATAGGCTACATTTTATTTCAAGTGTTTTTAGACGTGTTTCCAGCTGCTTTGTTTGTCCATTAATTGTTTGGAGTTAACATTGTGGGACATACATTGTGGTGGGACAATAATAGTTGTTGTTGTTGTTTTTTTAACAAACTTTATTGTCAACACTTATGACATTACAAACAATAGTACAGTAAGGACAGTACTTCCGGCTGATAGGTCCTCCCAATGGGACAGGTGGCGTCTGTCAGCCGTAGCCCCTAGCAACCTGACGTCATTGAAACATGGTGCAGGAATCAGAGCTATAGAGTAAACATAGAGTTGTTTATAGAGTTGTTTACTCTATAGCTCTGATACAGGAGTAATAACTAACCAACAGGACGGATGCCCACACACCATCAAAATTAAACAGCGGACAAACATCCGATCGTAACTCGTCACTTTGTCAACATTAGTTTCTCCCGCTGCCACGGAATAATGTGTTGATCAGCAAATCAACCTCAGACATGTTGTGGGCGAGGGTTTGATCCGTCAGACGGAGTGACATCACAAGGGAGTCCTGTGGAATCTGAAAAAGTCACGTGAACCTTGAAAGTCACGTGACTTGGACACCATGGGAAAACCCCTCTACGTGTGGCACTTTGGACCAACGTAGTCAGGGTACGTTTTTATATGAGACTGGGTTGCAACATGCTTATGTCCTATTTATAAAATGTATTTTAATCACACAATCGAACCTTTGCAACATGTGAAACAGCCCATTGGCTACCATGCATAATAAGCTGTTTTAAATTGCACATTTCAAATCGCGCAGACGTCACCGAGCCCGACCCGAACCCGAGCATCATTTCTAAATATCTGTCCAAACCCGACCCGGCCCGTCGAGTACCGTCAGGTCCCCTCGGGTCCCGTCGGGCTTGGGTCGGGTATCCAATAAGGAGCTGTTCAACGGCCGTGACGTATGAAACGCCATGTTCCGATCGGTGATTCTGTGAGCGATCGCGAGGTCTATTCAAGCCGCTTATCCCAACTATAGCTTCACCTGACGTGATTTAGCCGCGCCTATTTATCCTGGCTTGGCAATCGTGCAACCGAATAAGCCAGGATACCGCCGAGCAGAATAGTCCAAGCCGCGCTTACTCAATTATCCTGGATTTATGTATCCTAGTTTTGTGCAATACCCCCCAGGTCTATGGGGCGGCGCGAGTCGTCCAGGAGCGACGCTACGGGGGTACCTTCTGCTGCAAATGTTGACGACATGGGTCAGTGACCAGGCCTCAATATGTGACGAGTTGGGTGTGAGACTGTGTTGATACATATATATGTACACACACACACACAGACAATACACACACAGATAGCACACTACTACTAAAAAAAAAACTTGTGGAATCGCTCACAAGGAGAATAAAACATACGGAAAAAGAAATGAGATTACCTACACATCTGTGCAAGAACAGACTGTGGTCAATAACTCTGTAATCTGAAGTTTAAACCTCTGCAGTGAAACTAAGGAGGCCAGCTTTAGTCGACTTTGAAGGTTGTTCCAGGACCAAGGTCCGAAGTAGGATAAGCTTCTACGGCCAGCCTCGGTCCGCACTGAGGGTACTGTACAGCGCAACCAGTACCCTCAGTGCGGACCGAGGCTGGACATGCCACGAACAGCTTCCATTTTCGCTGGGTCCGGCTTCAGACCACCAGCTGTTATCAGGTGTCCCACATAGGGGACAGAAGACTGTCGTATGTGGCATTTGTTAAAGTTAAGCCTCAGGTTGTAGCTTGTTGCTTTTTCGACCACTCTCCGCAGAATTGTGTCATGCTCTTGTACTGTGGGGGCAGCTATAAGGATGTCGTCCATCACGTTCACAGCTCCCGCGATGCCCTCGAGCATCTGGTCCATGATGCGCTGGTAAATTTCAGGAGCGCATTTAATGCCGAAGGGAAGTCTAAGCCACCTAAACCGACCTATTGGTGTGTTGAAGGTTGTGAGGAAAGACGATGTCTCATCCAACTCAATTTGTAGAAATCCTGATTTTGCATCTAGGACTGAGAAGACTTTGGCACCTGGGATCATTGAGACGACTTCCTCTACTGTTCGCATGGGGTGATGTTCTCTTTTTATGACTTTATTCAGGTCGCTCGGGTCTATGCAGATTCTCACCTTGCCATTTCTTACGGCGGCGACCATGGAACTCACCCACTCAGTAGGCTGCTCCACTTTGGCGATGTAGCCGTCTTTTTCCATCTCATGCAGCTTTTCTATTATCTTTTCTCTGAGAGCGGCTGGCTGCCTGCGTACAGGATGAACTACACCTTTTGCACCTGATTCGAGCTTTATGGTGTATTTACCTGGCATTGTTCCAGTGGTGCGCGTCAGCTCCGGGAAATCGTCAAGTCCAGCGGGAATACGCTGCGTTTCGGTGCTTTCAGGGTCCCGTATGTAGTACTTTTCTGCAGCACTTTTCAGTAGATCCAGGCGCACAATCAGCCCCAACGCCTCAGCTGTAGCGCCACTGAGCACATTCTCTTGGGCAATGTCCAAAATTTCAAACACTGCACTCACTTGACACTTTCTTGACTTTACTTGCAGATTAACAGCAGCTACAGGCTTCAGTCTGTGATTGGAGTATGAGCGGAGCACTATGTCAGAGTGCTGCAGCTCACCTTTGTGGTCAAGTAACTGGTAGCTATTCAGAGTCAGTGTGTTACACTTTGCTCCTGTGTCAATTCTAAATGTCACTTTTTTAGAAAGAATTTCCAATTTGACCACCCATTTATCAACAGTGAGGTCTTCGGACTGCATCATATTTATGCTCAGCATGTCCTCAACATCAGCATCATCAACATCATCTTGGTTTGTTTCCATACTTACAGTGTTCACTGCACGCTTGTGACACACAGCCACCCAATGGTTGGGCTTGTGGCAGTAGGAACAAACAGAGCCTTTCGCTGGGCACCTGCCTTGGTTCCACTTGTGCTGAGGGTCTTTCCCACACTTGGTGCAGTTTTTTGATGAACTGAATGATGCTTGTGGTCGGTAAGTAGTATTTCCTTTGTAGGGCATTTTCTTACTTTCATTTTCTTGTCTTGGCACAAAATGCTTCGATTTGAAAGACACTGTTGATATTTGTGAATCCTCTTCTCTGACTATTTTCATTTGTCTCTGTGACACTTCGAACTGCTGAGAAAGTTCTATGGCTTTACTTAAGGTGAGGCTTTCACCTCTTTCGAGCATTCGCTCTTGGACGCGTTTCTCTCTCACTCCCGCGATTATGGAATCGATTAGCATATCGTCCGGGTCAGCATACTCGCAGTCCATCAGAATTACCCTTAGATCCTTCAGGAAGTTATCAAAGCTTTCAGTCGGCCCTTGTTTTCTTTGCTTAAAACGGTGCCTTGCTATCCTCTTATTTTTTCGAGGTCTGATATAATTGGCAAATTTGTCCAGTACCTTATCCGGATCCTCCTTTTCTCCGTCTCCCCATGCTAGCGTCTTATAGACCTCTCTGCCTTGCTCTCCGATCCACGTTCCTAGCCAGCCTGCCTGTTGCTTCGCCGACAGGTTGGAGAGGGGACCATCAAACACGAACGTTACGTGACTTCGGAATCTTGAAAACTCTTGAAATAAGGTGTCCCAATCTATCTTGGGGTGTTCAAACTGTGGCGACCACGACATTTTTTCGCTTAATTTCGGTTCTTAAAACTTCTGACACCATGTAAGATATTCCAGTCAACGTACACGCTTTAGACTTGGAGCCAAATGCAACGTTTATTGTACTGCGCATGCGTACATACAATACTACGGGTAATGCATTAGGACAGAACAGACAAATCAAACTCAATACATTACAGAGACCACCTTCTCAAGTGGAATCGTATATGGACTCATGCACTGTACACAGTGTTCACACTAATCAAACGAACTGGACTTTGCGGTCAAGTGTACTAGGATCCAGGCCCGGGTCCCTGATGTGAAAATGCCCTGAAGTTGTGTGTGTGGGTGGTGTGTGTGTGTGCACGTGCATGTGTACATGCGTGCGTGTGTGTGTATGCGTAGGCTCACAGAGGTTCCCGTTAATCAGTCTGCTGTAGTCCATCTGGCCTCTAACAAGGCGGACGGCCTTCAGCTTGGCCTCCTGGCTGTCCACCCGCTCCTTCAGCCACTGCAGAGCCTCCGCCTCGGACTGAACACATTAGTGCGTGTGGGTGTGTGTGTAGGAGTGGGTGGGTGTGGACAGTGCAAATGTTCTCCATGAAAATCAGAATAATGTAGTAATTCGGACAAGTCTTTTTCCCTTTTCAGAATTGGCACCTCTTTCCTTAAACAGAAATCTGAATTAGTGAGGTCATTTTTAGTGGTTTTTAGCTAGTTTTAAAAGATTAGAGACTCAAGACAAAACGTGTTTACATTGAGGTGATCTGCAAGCACAGGTTTGCAGCTTCCCAGACACATTTAGTAAACATAGGACACGTGGTTAGTGTCTCTACAATCGAATTTTTTATATATATATATATTTCTTTATATATTTCTTTATATATATATATATATATATATATATATATATATATACATATATATGTATTTTTGTTTTTTGTTTTTTTTATGTAAAAAAGACAACAGACAAAAGAAGAAAGAGTGGTGAGCGATCTGGTTCAGCTACCTGAGTCTGTGCTTGGTTCGGTCGGCCTCGCTGTTGAAGATACCTGAGTCTATGTTCCTGTGAAACAGAGGATGTAAGAACAAGAGAAAACGTGGAACACGGTTTAATTTCCGGTGCTCTCGGTTATATTCTACATGACAGTTACCAGTTACTATGCACACATCTCCATGCATGGTTACAACTCAAATGCACGTTATTGTCTCCAAGTCAAATGAAAGTAAATGTTACAACCAAAAACACCGATGGCATGCAGGGAAATAGAACAAATCCAAGAGGGAAACAAATCTATTGTAGTTTATAATGAAGCATGGGAAGTGAGATTAGGGTCACTTGTTGTCATTTGTGCTTCCTTGGTGAAAGAAAGACAGAAAAAGAAGGAAGGAAAGAAAGAAGAAAGGGAGGAAAGAAAGAAAGAAAGAAAGAAAGAAAGAAAGAAAGAAAGAAAGAAAGAAAGAAAGAAAGAAAGAAGGAAGACAGAAGGAAGGAAAGAAAGAAAGAACAAATCAAACAAAAAAGAAGGATCCAAAAAGCACTCGCATCCAAAAGTTAAAGAAAGTAGTGAAATTGAGAGAAATAGGATTGTTCTGAATGGTCTACCTCTCTCTCTCACATGCACTCAACCCAAAACAACAGGCCATGTCCCTATGGTGGATCAGCTGTCTTACAATACACTCCCTGGTTAGCAGCTGCAGCGCTGCAGTATCCAGCCCACTTAGATGGACTACACTTCCTGTTTGGTGAATGGGGCAACCGGCTTACTCCATGTAACACTCACACCCATTCTCTCATACGCACACATTTCCGTCCTCATACACATGCATAGGAAGGAAGTTTTAAAGAAAGAAATGTAGCAGCCTACATGCCAAATGGAAATGCTCAATCCTGATTTTACAGGTGTAAATGCTGATAAGCAGTTAACTAAAACTGAATGTTGTATGTGTCTGTGTTGTGTGTGCAATGATTTTGGGTTTGTGTTGTGATGTGATTGTGTGACTTTACTGGACTGTTTTTCAAAGTGCATTGTGTGGGCTATTTGGTAGAAGCAAAAAGCAATCAATAAGATATAAATAAATAAATAAACACACACACACACACACACACACACACAGTCAATAGTGTCGGTTAGCATGCTTCTACATGCACTGCTAGCTTCCTGGTGTTACCTTGGCAACCAACCTCTGTTGCTGAGCCTCTATTTGTTGCTGTTGTCTCGTGGCCATTTCCTGGAGCTCAGAGAGGGGAACCTATACACCCCCCCCCCCCCCCCCCCCCCACACACACACACACACACACACACACACACACACACACACACATCATCATTTTAAATTCACTGTATACAAAACTGTAGAACTAACACTATACAAGTATACATATATTCCACTCCACATGCTACTTTTACTTTACCTTTATTAATACTAATGCTAAAATATTAACATTGGACACTCAGACAGACTCATATAGTTCCATAATGTGAACTTCATGATGTCATAAAGTTCACATTAAATCTTCATTTATTTATTTTGTTGACGTTTTTTAAGTTGATTAAGTTTTTTATTAAGTTTTTCACAATGCAATGCACACAATGGTAACTAATAACTTGAGCACTGCAATGCAATGTTTAGTTCATTCAACTACTAGAAATCAAACACAACACAACTGGCTGTGGTGATTATCAAGCTAATTAATGACCCAGTTCCCTCCTGGTAGCGAGTTTTCGTATCCTAGAATGGCGACGGAAGGTTTTGCCTTGACCACGCCCTGAACTAATTTCATTGGTCTAAACTTAATCAACTGTAACGTAATAGCCTATACCTAACCTGAACCATCTCTAACCTAATACTTAAACTACCTAAACTGCTCTTCAAAGAGCATAGATTAAAAGTCTGACGCGTTGCACAACTACACATTGATGGACAATTGTTTCGGGACAGCAGGATTACACACTGGCTGTTCTGAAATTTGATTTTATTTGTCCATTTGAATGCGTAATCTGTGCTTTTGTGTCTTGACCAGCGGCCACTTTTTCTATATTGGATTCAATTCTCTGGCATACCTAACCTAATCCTTATATGTGCACCTTGTTGATCATTCATATGCATAGTCTTACTTGTTCATGTGCTCTACGTTTCTTGTCTGTCTGCTGCCATAGCTCTCTCTCTCTCTCTCTCTCCAACTTCATGTTGGCATTTATTTTATTTCATAAGGGGGGTGGGGAGTCTGTGATTGGTGGGATGATGAATTACTGTTGTGAATGCTTGTGTGTTTTGTCTGTTCTTCGCTTTGTCATTGTTATGAACCATGTTGAGAGGAATGTTTGTTCAGATTTATGTCTTTTGAACCACAAATTGACTTGACTCCAATGCTTTGTAGATATGAACAATTGTAAAGGTTTCAAGATTGTACATGCCAATATTAGGAGCCTGCTTCCAAAAATAGACTCATTCAGAACCTGGGTAGAGGACCATAAACCAAATATTATTACACTCTCTGAAACATGGTTAACTAATTCAATCTCTGACAAAGAAATAGCACTACAAAATTATGTTTTGTTCAGAAAAGATAGAGGCTCTAGAGGTGGTGGAGTTGCTGTTTATGTTGTTTGATACCTTGCTGTCTGAACATATTTTGCCAAAGATTTATTTGTTAAGATTATTCTAAATGAAAATAAGTCTATTATTATTGGAGATATTTATAGACCCCCAAATGCACCTGCAGATTCAATCAATTGTATCACAGCCACTAAAAATTCTATTGAATGGTTAAATTAATGGATTATTCTTGGTGACTTTAACAAAAACTGGTTGGACAAATCCTTCTCGAAAGACAGATGCTCACTTGAAAATCTGAATTTTACTCGGCTATTAAATGAGCCTACAAGACTCAATCACACAAGCTTCAATCACAATTGTTAGACTGGATCCTAACCACTCATCCTGAGAGGATCTCAAAAAAGTGGCATAATGTCTGACTGTTTCAGTGATCACTCAATAATCTACTGTGTATGGAAAATGTACAAAGTCACCTCCAAAATGTATAAAAATTATGCAGTGCAAAAATATGAATATAGACTATTTTATTGAAGACGGGACTGCTTGGGACTGTCTTTGGAATTTAAAAATATCTGCAACAAACATGCACCCTGGAAAGTAATTAAAGTTAACGGTAGACATCTACCCTGGGTTGACTCTGACTTAATAAGTCTGTTCAGACAGCGAGAGTTAGCCTGGGCTAAATTTAGGAAAACTAAAGACCCATTACATTGGGAAGTTTATAGACAGCAAGAAACACAAGCAAAACTAAAACAAAAAAATCTAAAGTTTTCTATTATGCTGACAGTCTCTCCAAACATTTTTAAAATCCAAGACAGTTCTGGAGGAAAGCAAATGACCTTCTCAATAAATCAGGCAACCAGTCAATTAATCAGGTAAAGTTCAAAGATCGCATAATTCAAGAACCTTCAGATGTCACTGATGTCTCTAATCAACATTTCACTTCCATCAGTTTTATGCAGACTTCTTGTGAAACTAACCACCACACTTCTAATTATATTAAACACCACCATGAATAACTTCAGTTTCAGGAAAATCAAACCAACTGGGGTCCGTTTCACAAAGCAGGTTCATCAACCTCTGAGTTTAATCCTAAATGCTGAGTTGATCTTCACTGAGATAGAAAACTCTGGGTTTTCGGTTCCACAACACCGGTTTTGAGTTAATTTAATCAACTCAGAGGAGTTCCACCTAGGGTTAAGCGCGTGCACCACAACTACAAAAAGCCAGCATCAATGGAGCCCCGATTCTACGAGTCACCATGGCAACGGGGAAGAGGAGGGCTACGTTTTTCACCAACCTCGAATTGGAAATCCTAATGCGCTCATATGGCGAATTTCAACACGTTTTTAGAAAGAAGTGCAACACTGCTGCGTAAGTTTAAATGGAGTCCTTTGCGATCACAATAATATTACAGGGGAAAACTGCTTGAATGGTAACTATTTATTTATTTCATTTAGGTGCAATCCCGCGGGGGAGAAGCGCACTTGGCAGTAGCTTAAGATGACATTGTTCAAACAGATAAGACCTCGGCATGATCATTTTGATCATGTTTTACACTGTAAAGTAAATATTAAGTGGCTATTTGACTGTATACAGTTGCCTTGCTCAAGTGCTCTGCATCTCCGACATTGTACAAAAAACATTTGCAAAGAAACGCAGTGCAACACACAATATCTGCTGGGATGTGAGAGCATGACTACGGTTGGTAATGTTGCAAATGTAAGGACGGATTAGGTTGTGTATGTAAATGATGGACTGTGACGTGAAACGGTACCGCTGAAGAAGATAATTGTCTGGAAATGATAATTGTCTGGAAAGGCTACATCTATGGTCTGATAACCCTCTCCCGACGAATATTTAATTCTCTGCGCAGTAATGCTGCACCTCCATCCACGGGATCGTTGTCAAAAGCAGTGCTCGAAGTGGGCCGGTACTCACCGGTACGCAGTACCGGCACTTCTACATTTGACCCTTTAGCGTACCGGCACTTTTTCTTGCGTACCGGCACTTGTCACAGGCTACCGGTACTCTACTTTGCCCTAACCAGGGGCGGATCTACCGGAGTGGCGCCCCCCCCCCCGTCGCTTATATGTGAATAAGGGAGTACCGGCACTTTTTTTTTTCCACTTCGAGCGCTGGTCAAAAGGATATGTTCGTGAAAAAAGTCGCCTCCTACTGTGCCTAATGGACTTCTGAAATAGCACTGACTCTGATTTTTGACAGACGGCTACACCAAAACTCGCCTGCTGACTGAATGAATGAGGAAATCAAATGGCGTGTGTGGCTGAAAGAGGGCGGAGACAGATTGAAACTCGATGTTCACACAGTAAAACCTGGTCCCGACCAGGTTAGGTTCATAGAGTCTGTTACTACGGTAACTGACCGAGAGCGTAAGTTATCTCTCTCTGTGAAACAGGCTAGAGTTACCCCTCTTTCTCTGGTTTGAGTTACCTCCCTTTGTGAAACGGAAAACTCAGCGTTTCCCTCATTTCAGGGTTAATAAACCCAGGGTTTTCACTAAACCTGCTTTGTGAAACGGACCCCTGAAGTGCTTTCTGATCTCAACTATTTCAAATCTAACAAGGGTCCTGGTTTAGATAGGCTTAAGGCTACATTTATCAAGTGGGCTGCCCATGTACTGGGGGGTATTCCAGAAAGCAGGTTCAACAAACTCTGAGTCTATCCCTGAACTCTGAGTTGACTTACTCTGAGATGGGAAACTCTGAGTATCCGGTTCCAGAACAGCGGATCTGAGTTAGTTCAATCAACTCTGAGTATGTTAACCTCGAGTTACGCACCTGCACAACCACTATAAAAAGCCTACAATGGAGCCCCGATACCACGAGTCACCATGACAACAAAGAAAAAAAAGATCAACATATTTTAGTGCGATGGAGTTGGAGGTCCTTATGCTGGCCTACAGCGAGTAGGACCACATATTTCGCCGCAAATCCAACACAGCTGCAACAGCAAAGGAGAGAGAGACGGCATGGGAGAACATTGCTGCCCGAGTCAACGCGGAAGTTTGAATGTACTATTCCATTGACGTAACATTTAACCGTAAGATCGTAGCATAGCCTATAGTTATGAATATAAGTAGGAATTAAATCTGATTTTCATTTAGGTGCATATTTTGCTAGGCTATGATTGCACCTCACTTTGATTTTAATTTTTTTAAATTGACGTAGGCTATTAAACAAAGTAAATATTAATTCAGTGGCTAATTCAAATGTTGTTTTTCAACGTCTTCTCAATTAATACTCCACTAAGTAGATTACGCTTACAAATACAAATACATTTATATTTTATACCTATTGAAATCATTTAAAATGTGACACTGTAGCCTACACCAACACTCATTAAAATACTAATTAAAAACAAACATTGAGTTCTGCTCAGCCAACAGAAAGAAGGCAGAGGCCCGAAAAACTCTCTCTCTCTCTCTCTCTCTCTCTCTCTCTCTCTCTCTCTCTCTCTCTCCCCCGTCGGTCGTCGGTCTGGGGGGGGGGGGGTGCGATCGTAACGACCAACAGGGGGGGCGATCGTAACGGGGGTGGGGGCCGTTACGACCGGATCAATTCAGTTGCTAGCGACGTCCATGGTTGGATCTATATTACAAATCCTGACTCTTGCTTTTGTACTTGTAACGGGTACAAATAGACTGCGCCTTTAAGACGCATGACGGGGACAGAAAAGCGGGGGGCGGAAGAGTGTAGAAGACCCCGAAGGTGTGCAAGGCGAAGTAAGGCGGTTGCATGCTGGTTTTTCGTTTTGTTTTGTTGGTCAAGTTTAGTACTAAGTTAAGTGTAGTACTAAGTTAGGTCTAGTGCGGTTTTGCGTCAACTCGGTCGCTGGGAGTGACGGTTTTGAGCGTTCGTTGTGGAGTGAGTCTGGACGTCAGTGAAGGCCCTCTAGGTGATTGTTGCGAGGAAGGGCGCTGTCCTACGCTGTTGCCTAGAGCTGCCTGAGGGCTGTGGACGTTTCGGGAGAGGTTTGCCCTGCCAGCCATCGCACATCCCGAAGTGCGATCTCCGCTGTGGTATTGGTAATCTATGCACCCCACATAACCATTTACACTGAAACAGATGACACGCACACCGTGCGCAGCCCGAACAGAACTGTGACTGAACGAAGTAACGCTGCGCCGGTACGCACACACACAAACACACACACACACGCACTGCACTGGAAGGGACATTGCACCGCTGTGCATTCCGTGCACATACCCCTGTTCAGGACGGAAGAAAAGAGTGTCTTTCTTGCCCGAGTGTTATAATATAAATATAATGTGATTTGTGATCGAACGTTAAATGCACGTCTGGTGATTTAGCATTGAAATGTGATTGATGTTTTCCCGGTTTAAATGTTATTGTTGATTGGAACGAATGTATGCTGTGTTGAACGTTGGTAAGTGTCTTTTGAACTATTTCTCTGAAATGTAAGTGTTTCATGTTGAGTAAACATCAGAGGTAAAGGACAGACATTTTCTATTTTATTTATTTTGTATTGGACTACTTACCTGGGGGTAGGGGCGCTTCACCTGTTTAGCCAAATCTTAGTGAAGTAGGGGGGTGGTGTCAGGTCGCAAACAATACACACACTTTAGGCGATCCCTCAGGACATCCTGAATCCTACTTTACCCTGTCTAGTAAGCTACCGTGGATGTAGACGGCTAAACCACGCACAACCTGTTCACTCACCTGAACATTGAAGCCAAAGGCATTGGGTGTGGGGGACCTAGATCCTGGCCCACTCAGTCCTCTCCAGATTAAGAACTGCGTTACCCCTACAAGGCGGCGGCAATAATTCCGACCGTCACAAGTGGCGTCACAAACAGGATAACTTTTAGTGGAAACCATGGCCGATTTAGAGAAACTGAGGGAACAGTTTGAGCAGATGAAGGCGAGATTCGACGACCAGGCTGAGGCCCTGCTACAAGCTAGAAGTGAGCAAAGAGAGGCTCTAGCATTAGCTAAGGCAGTCATAGATCAGCAGAATGAGAAGCCGCCTGCAGCTACTGTGTATATCCCCAGAGACCGCAAAATTTCGGATTTCAATGGCAAGCAAGGTGATGTGGATATTGAAGAATGGATCTCATCAATAGAATCTGCCCTCAAAGTCATGAAGGTCCCCATAGACGATCAAGCGGAGTTCATTAAACAGTACCTTAAAGGTGAAGCCAAACTCACTGTCAAGTATGTGATGGACGACAAAGCTAATGATGCAGCGGGCATATTTGAAGCACTACGCAAGACTTATGGCGACAAAGTCCCTTTAGGCACCTGGGTCAAAGAATTCTATGAACGTAAGCAGATGCCCGGAGAGACCATACATTCTTACGCATATGACATCCAAGAAAAGCTGATGCAGATACGGCGTAGAGATTCTAATCGTGTCCCCAATGCAGAGGGAATGTTAAAAGAACAGCTCGCACTTGGGCTCCGAGATGATATCCTTAGAAGAGAGATCAAGAAAAGACTAAAGGAAAATGGTAATCTTACCTTTGCTGAGCTAATGCTGCAAAGCAGTTCCCGTGCCAAAGGTGCCGTGAACGCTACGAGGGCGATCGATGAACCCTCTTCGCAGTTGACGATGGAGGTACTGCATGAAGCAATACAAAAGATAGCCATGCGTCAGCATGAACTGTTCCAGATGATGGGTCACAGGGGCACTACCATGAAACAAGGGAGAGACGTGAAAGCAAGAAGCCCCCCTCTGAAGAATGAAGAGGGGCAGTTTATCTGCTACACAAGCAATGAGCCTGGGCACACAAGCAGATACTGTCCGCTGAACAGGGGGCATAGCACGTCCTCCACTCAGAAGGGATGGGCCATCAGGGGCAGTAGGGAACAACCCGGTAGGGGCGATGCACCCGAGTCCAGGCGGTCCTGTCATTAGAAGTCACTTTGCGAAGCAGTCCTATAACACTCCTCAAGCCCCGAGTGCAAGGGTCTTTGGAAACTGCTTGATTGTCGAAGTGAAGATAGCAGGCGTTAAGACAGAATGCCTGTTGGACACTGGCTCAGAGGTCACCACAATCCGGGAATCTCACTTCACTTAGTACTTTGGGAAGTCTGCGTTGTCCTCAGCCAACTGGGTCCAGCTCACTGCTGCAAACGGCCTCGAAATTCCCCTCCTTGGATGCCTAGAGGCAGAGGTAGAGTGCATGGGGAAGACCGTCGGCAGGAAGTGTGTCTTTGTCCTTAAAGATGAAAGCCCAAATGTGGAAGGGATGAAAGGTCCCCCTGGTATCCTGGGAATGAATGTGCTAAGTGAACTGAAGGACCTTTTCGTTGCCACGGACAGCATGAAAAAGATGGATAAATATCGGGGCACTGAGGCTAAGGTCCACCAGGTGCTAGCGAACATCAGCAAGGAGGCGGGGTCCCTCGGACAGAGTGGCCGAATAGGCTATGTGAAGGTGGCAGGCAGGGAGACAGTCATCATTCCCCCACTCAGCGAACGCATCCTTGAAGGTCATTGCGGCATGCCTTCAAAAGCAAGCTGTCAAGTGTTAGTGGAGGCCACTTCTGGTGTGAGCCTGCCGAAGAGCCTCCTGGTGGCTAATGTGCTCGCTACAACCACAGGTGGGCGTGTGCCTATCCGGGTGTTGAATTCAAGTGAAAAGCCAGTGATGCTGAAGCCAAGATCACGGATCGCCATAATCTGTAAGCCACAGGAAGTGCTGCAAAAGGAACTTGTAGAGTTTGAAGAGAAAGAAGGGGTGCTGCATGTGAAGGCCATTGAAACCAGCCGGGTCAAGGCAGAGGGGGGTGAAACCGAGCAGCTACCTGTCCCTGTCCAAGTTAACCTCGAAGGGCTCTCTCTCACCCAGTGCCATAAGCTCGGGTTTATTAGCTAAGCATCAAGATGTGTTCTCAAAAAGCGATTCAGATTTTGGGCACACCACTTCTGTCTCCCACAGTATTCCAACAGGGGAGGCCCCGCCCATTAAGCAGCGGCATCGCTGGGTTCCCCCTCAGGTTTTCCAGCAGTTTAAGAAACACGTCCAAGATCTCGTCTCCCAAGGAGTTCTCAAAGAGAGTTGTAGCCCCTGGGCCTCACCTGCTGTAATCGTGCTAAAGAAAGATGGTAGTGTGAGGTTTTGTTGCGATTATCGGAGGCTAAACGAAGTGACGTGCAAAGATGCCTACCCACTGCCGCGTGTTGATGAGTCGCTTGACGCATTAGGGAAGGCACAGCTGTTTTCAACCCTGGACTTAACCTCAGGCTATTTCCAAGTAGCCATGGATGATGCAGACCGAGCGAAGACAGCAGTCACCACCCCGTTCGGCCTGTTTGAGTGGTCAAGGATGCCATTCAGGTTATGCAACGCCCTGTTAAGGATAAATAATAGTATATGTATCAACAGGCTGTAATATCCTCACATAGCCACAAGGGAACAGAAAGAAATATATAAGTTGTATTAACCGCACCTGGCCACCAGATGGCAGCACACATAATACACTGGGGGCGGGCGCTAAACACGAGCCAATCAGAGCATATTATGCGTCATAGAGGCCACGCCTGCCCAGGTACTACCAAACTACAGATCCGGGGGGAAGCCAGAAACCCCAGGCAGCGTATCTGTTAAGATATCCAGCTAAGGGTCGCTCCACGCGCGTGAATTTTACAATACCTCTCCATTTGCTTCATAGATAAATATAACTAAAGTTAAACAAATAAAGTGAGTTAAAAGCGATCCTGAGTCAGCGGCCTTCTTCCTCAATGAACATCATTACAATCTGGTGACTTCCCGACGTGATGCAGAGGAGAGGCCATGGACCGGGAGAAGCGGGGCCTCGTGGTAGCGCACAACTCGTCATTTCTGTCACAGGCCGGCCATTAAACCAGGTAAGCAGAACCTGACTGAATCTGCATAGATAGATATAGAGACATTATGTGACAGAGGTGGCTAGCGTGTGTTGTTGTAAAGCCCTGTTATTCCGGTCCATAGTCGTTACAGTTAATCCGACGTGAAAATGAACAGGCGCTGATAACTCTGATTGGGAATTAGTTAAATGATATTTTGTCGTTATTGTATGACTATATAGAAGAAGCAAATGGCCAGTATTGTATTATTAATTTAGCCGGAGGTTTGAGTCCCTGGTATTTCTTATTCATTTAGCCGGAGGTTTGAGTCCCTGGTATTTCTTATTCATTTAGCCGGAGGTTTGAGTCCCTGGTATTCTCTTATTAATTTGGTTAAGGGTTTGCGGCCCAGTATGATACGGTGTTAAAATCGGATGTGGAGAACCTGGGAAACCAGTGAAGTTGTATCAAAGGCGATAGGAGGCCGATTGGGAACATATTGCTGGCAATATTTCCATTAACAAAGAGCTAAGCTAACTTGCATGAATCATGAGAACTTTTGTGTGACTAACCCTGTATGTGCTAATGCTTGCTAGCTTTGCTACGGTGCATCTTCGTTTTGTCTGCAATGTATGTGACTAAAGGAATCCCACCACGTGGGAGCAGTTTATGACCCCTTTGTTCTCGACTAAGAGGAGCGGGGGATGCTCACATTCCTGGGTCAGGAATCAGTTTTATGGCCCCACGTGTGGAGAGTAAACTCATCTTTCACTCTAACACATAGACACACACACATAGATGGACATATACACATTATTAAATAGGAAGATATAAAGTGTGCTAATATCACAGGGAGCATAGACAAGATTACAAATCCCTGTAAGCCATATTGGGAGCTTACGCAGTACACCATAGGTTTTATAGAGTGAATAGTATTATCTCTTGTTAAAATCCACCTAAATAACCCCCTTCCCAATCCCCTCCTAAGAAACCCTTCCCCCCCCCGGCAAAGACCAGGAATTAACATACATTCCTGATACCCCCCCCACTGGCCAAGACTCCCCGACTACCCCTACCCCCACCCCGACCACCCCTACCCCCACCCAGACCAAAACCCAACCTTTCCCCTACCCCCCCCCCCCCCCCCCCCCCCGACGACTGCCCCTGAAGAATTCCCTCGTGGGACAAAGGAAAATGGCGTTGGCCATTCTATTTACTTGGACGAGCAAGAAAATTAATGTGGTTCATTAGGCCTAAGGTTAATTTTAGTCTGTTCTTTGCAAGTGCCTAGCGACGGATATGTGTGGGACTGTAACGGAGTAGTATGACGCGGTTATAGACGCCATTACGTTGCGTGAGTGTGCTAAATAAGCATGAATGAAGTTACTTGCACTCCTGGAGCTGCAAGGGGGGATAAGGCAGAATGAAGCACAGTACAATAATTCGGTTTATTGGTGGTCAATACGTAATTATGAATGTTACTATCTAGACTTTTAAATTCATAAATAACTATGTTAACAGATGTCATTACTGCGATAAAAAGTGTTTTTGTGTAAAAGCTGATTATTCTTAAGTGTCAACTTGTCAGTAATATGAAGCAAGGTGTTCAAATTGACATTAACTCTTTGTTTTATTCTTTTCCTTTATTTATATTTGCACAACAACCTTAAGCGAAGGAGGGGACCTCCATGGCCAGGAGGCTCCTTCCAAAGAAATATCTTGAACATCTCTTTTTGTGTCTATTAATGATAAGAAATTACAAGGTTAACAAAGAAGGAAAGGAAAGTTGGACATGGCAAAATGGGATGGTGACAGTAAGTGGTGATTCTTAAAACAGAAGGATTTATTTAGAAAGACAGAGGGAAGTAGACAGAAGGATAGAAGAAGGGAAAGTGTAAGAAAAGTTAGAGAAAGTGAAAGAAGGGAAAGAGAGAAATGTGGTCAAGAGAGAGAGGGACAGAGAGCAGAGATAAAGCAGGGCAGCACTAGAGCTGCAAGAAGTACTTAGATAAGGAGATCTAACAAAGGAGGGAGGCAATACAGAGTTATACAGGGGTTTACCCTATAATAGTAGTGGTAATAATAATAATGATGTTAATGATAATAATAATAGTAATAATAATAATAGACATAATGAAACATAATAAAGAAAGCGCTGCGAACATTAGAACGGTTAAAGATCTGTTGGGACATAGAATATACATATGTAGAGGTCAACTATGTTTATGTCTGTTATTTGTTTTGTTTCCTGTTGATTTGTTTTCTTTGTGTATTTGTTTTATAAATGTGGGTAAAAGTGTTTTAGTGTTTTGTGGGATAATTAGCAGACCAACAGCTCATTTAAGTTGGATACTATCCATTTAAATAAGAAGTTATCTCCTCTACCGCTCGTCCACAGAAGTCCAGGGGTCAACCAGCGCTGGGGACTGTTACAGTTCAGGGAAATTCCCCCCTCACCAAATGAGGAAGAGGGACCCGCCCTAAACGGACGCTGTGGGAGCGCGGTAGTTACTGTGCGTTCACACCAAAAGCGCACAAAGAGGAAAATGATCCCGGAAGTCATTCATTGTGTATTGGGCGCCAGGCGGACAAAGAGGGAAAAGAGGAATAGGCGGACTCGGGTGGACTAGGCGACTTAGGAGGATAAAAAAAGTTAAAAATCCTCCAACTTTATGTAAATGAGCTATGACGCGACTAGGAGGGAAAGGTGGAAAATCCATCGATAGCCAATTGGGATGTCTCGTTCTGCCGTCGTCCCTCGGTCAGATCTGTCCCAGAAAACAACCCGCGTAACTTAGTTCCTACCAAACATTCGTTCCAAGGTGTCGCTGGAAACGCTGATTGCTGCTGTAGCAGAACACCTCTATGATGTCCTCTATGATTTGACAACATTACATTTGGCAAAATCGGTGTTTATTTGGGATGATCATTTCCGTAAATATGATTGGGGAGTAACCCGACGAGGTGTCCATTAACAGAAATGAATGGACGACGCGGAGGCGTGAACCGTCCGACGCGAACCGTTGCTTCCGCAAAGTACCATGGTCACTTACGAAAGAATGAAATATGTAATCAATTAATAATACTTTAATGTGTTTTAGAGTTGAAATCGTGAGGTTTTTTTTATTTTTACAAGTCGAGCAGACTATTTAATATCTCCCGTATGCAGGCGTTGCCAAGCAACGTGGCCATAGCGTCTTCATAGTGTCAACGTCTTTCCTAGGTGTAAATCAAAGATGGTGTAAATAAACACTTTTTAACCCTCCAGCCAATCGGAGTAATTCTGTTTTTAATGACTTTATCAAGTAACTTTCCGTGATCAACGGTGTCGGTAAATGGGCTGTGCTACAGCAGTAGTTGCGTGGTGGTGTTTAGCGCATGTGGCGCGTGGGCCCTTTAAATTAAAAAAAAAGCAAGAACGAACATTCTGAAGGGGGACAGAAGCGACAAAAGCGACTTAGGTGGACTGGACAAGGTGGATTCCTCTTTGTGCGCTCTCGGTGTGAACGCACAGTTATTATGTCAAAACCTGATACGCAGTGTTGAGGTGTAACAATTAAACCAGTCCATTAGTAGGTTGCTCAGTTTACCTCCATAATGTGGTGTCAATTGTCTTGTCTTTATGTACGATGTTTTGTTTTTGCTCAATGATGCTGACCGTTGCTAAGGCTATGATTCTTAGATGGGCCGGAGTGTTTTTACCTGGGACAAACACAGGTGCCATTTGATTATTAGAGATGACTTGGACGATGACAATGAGGAAATTGAGGTTGGTTTATTTGAGGTATACCCATTTTAAATACTCAAAACTATTCAATGACTATGTGTGACTACATATATATTCAATTTTTACTTAATTCCCCATATTCACCTATTGTTTGACTCATCATTGTATGCACGTTTGTTTTGATATAACTTTCACATATGGTTTGAACTACTTAGATTAGTAACGATATAAGATCATTTAGGTCATTTAGGATTTGGACACGCCTGATCTATAATTCCACAATAGAAACAACTGTGTACATATTGTTTGTTGTATTGTGTTAGATGTTTTTCTGCAAAGATACTGGTTGGTTCTGGTCTCTCTTCCCCTCAGGACAATGGAGGGGGGTCCATTAGAGAGAGGAGTTAGAGAGGTCAAGACAAGCGGGAAGAATGGATGCAACATGCTTAACTTTGTGTTAGTTTTGCGTGACTTCTTCAAAGTCACGAGGGGGGAATATGGAGTGTATTTTCAAGGGGGGAATATTTTTGCATTTAGCTTTTTTTGTTTTTTGTTTTTTTGTTTTATTTGTTTAATTGTCGAATTGGCTTAAGTCAGACAAATGTTCTTTGAACATTTGCAATGACCTGGTTAAAGTAATCATTGGGAAATACTTCAGCAATCTGTTGGGAAAGGATCTAATGCACAAGCTAGATAGTTTATTGACACAGAGTATTGGGAATTACCTTGCAAACGCCAACGCCTAATGCTGTTATGCTGTGTTTAATATCTTTACTTGTTAGCTTTTTCCACCGCCGTGTCAAAAATACAGCGTCAACGCCAGGTGGTGCAGCAGTTACCCATCAAACAGCAGTTAGGTTTCATTCGCAGTCACTAGGAATGGTGGAAAGAGTGAACGGGACATTCAAGAAACTAACAACATTTCCGAGAAACAGAATTTCAGAGCCGAAGGACGAACCACCAAGGAGGGTGGAGACAGGTGACCAGGTGTACCTGAGAGTGTTCAGGGGAACGCCCTGACTTGATCAGGCTTGGTTACATAGTCTGGTACCTGATTTCCTGGAGTTCGGCACCTGAGTCTAGGACAGGGGTGTCAAACTCATTTTGGTTCAGGGGCCACATACAGCCAATCTGATCTCAAGTGGGCCGGACCAGTGAAATATTTGCAAAATAACCTTTGTCAACTCCAAATCTTTAGCTTTGTTTTTTCAGTAGGCTATGCTTTATCCTTCAGCCTACATTTGTAGCCTACATAATCACTGATCACAAGGGGTCTATATTAGATTATTACACATTTATTCACAGAGAGGCCAATGGAATTGAAATAAAATGCATATCACTCATAAACATAAACAACTGGTTTATTTTTATGTGTGGATACATTTTTACATCTGACCACCTGAGCCAACTGAACTCACCACATTGAACTCAAATGGGAGCTATGAAGAAAGTAAACACCCTGCCTTACAAATGTAAATGTAAAAATGTATGAAAAATAAAATTAACAAATATTATTAACAAAAAGTTAGAGCAGTGCATGAGCGATACGGAACTGTATTCTTCAGACTGCAAACATTTCTGAACATCACGAGAATTAGACGTTCATGCTGATTAACCTCCCTCCCCGCTTTCTCTCACCGAAGTCTATCGGCTGCTGCTGGCTCCTGACACTTGACATCTTTTAGCCTTCACAAGGGCATCAATATCAGGTTTAATATCCTGAGTAGCAGCACATTTCACAATGTCATTTAAGTGTGCGTTTGATAACCTTGAGCGGTGCTTTGTTTTGTTGATGTTCATAACAGAGAACGCCTGTTCACAAAGATAGGTAGTCCCAAACATGGATAAAACCTTTGCAGCCAGGGATGTTAATTTGGGGTACCCTGGCAAGAGATATTGATAAAATGTGTCTATGAGTGTACTCATGGAAGTACGGATATCGGAACACGGCCCTGATCTCTTGTTAGGCCTATGTCCGTGCCGGTTTTTTTGTTGGCTCCCCCTAGCGGCTGAATTGAGCATTGCGGTTATTTCTTTAAAACATCATAACTCCTCACAGGAATGGGCTAGAGATTTACTTTTTTTTTTGACATCCTCATAAATTTATTCTCTACAAGTCTGGGCCGGATTAAACCATCTAGCGGGCCGGATCCGGCCCGCGGGCCGTATGTTTGACACCCCTGGTCTAGGAGGACATTGCACCTGATTTACTTGAATGATGAATTATTAAACGTACCGTTGTGGGTCATGTTTGTCATTACAATGCATTGTTCAAGTTCGGATGTGTTATGCTGTTTTCCCTTGATTGCTGTAATAATGAGACTGATGAGTTTCTTTGATGCTACTGGAATATGTTCTGAGTACTGGTACGGCCGAGTTGATGAGTGGATCCTTGGGCAAGGCACACATGGGTACGTGTTAGTAACCTTGTCGTGTGGGCCTTGCCTATGGATGACAAGATGGACATTAAATTTGTGAACTGTCCGACCTGAGGTCGGCTACGGATACGGGGGATAACACTGTGATGATGTTTGAGAAACCTGCATGCACCTGAGCCATTGCATGCATGTCAGGGTGTTTTTTTCTATATAGGTTTACTGTTCCTTATACCTGGAGGTATTCGATTTTGGTTATACATGCATATAAGTATTTGAAGGGATTTCTTATGATGAAATTACTATGCATTTATTACTGCGCCTTTGTGTCCTCAAGATACTGTGATGACGGTATGACATATGGATTGTATGATGTGATGATAATTTGTCTACTGTTTGTAGGCTACGGCCCATGTATTCTTTGAGACACACCAAGGTGAATGCCGTCCACTTTAGAGATGCGACAGGTTTTCCTCCTGTATAGTGGGGGGTTTTCCCGAACTAAGTCGGTTGGTGATGTTGATGTTGACCCACGGTAACCAGCCGTGGGGTTTTTTCTTTTCGCTTGAATTTATACTCACCATTTTTAGACCTTATATGATACATTGCACTAGTAATTCGTAGTATGGTCATTAGTGATGACCAAGGGGGGACTGTTAAGGATAAATAATAGTATATGTATCAACAGGCTGTAATATCCTCACATAGCCACAAGGGAACAGAAAGAAATATATAAGTTGTATTAACCGCACCTGGCCACCAGATGGCAGCACACATAATACACTGGGGGCGGGCGCTAAACACGAGCCAATCAGAGCATAGTATGCGTCATAGAGGCCACGCCTGCCCAGGTACTACCAAACTACAGATCCGGGGGGAAGCCAGAAACCCCAGGCAGCGTATCTGTTAATATATCCAGCTAAGGGTCGCTCCACGCGCGTGAATTTTACAATACCTCTCCATTTGCTTCATAGATAAATATAACTAAAGTTAAACAAATAAAGTGAGTTAAAAGCGATCCTGAGTCGGCGGCCTTCTTCCTCAATGAACATCATTACAGCCCCAGCTACATTCCAGCGCCTCATGGGCGTGGTGCTCGGCGATCTGACGTTTGAGGCGCTACTCATCTATTTGGATGACATCATAATCTTTTCCAATGACTTTGACACCCATTGTGAGAGACTAGAAGTCGTCTTCAATAGACTCAGGCAGCACGGTTTAAAACTGAAGCCCAGCAAGTGCCACTTCTTGAGGGACGAAGTGAAGTTCCTCGGCCACATAATATCCGCTCGAGGTATCCAGGTGGATCAGGAGAAAGTGCGAGCCCTGGAGACATGGGCAGCCCCTAAGTCAGTGAGAGAGGTGAGGCAAGTCCTGGGGTTCATGAGTTACTATAGATTTGTCCCCAGGTTTGCCCACCTAGCCCGGCCTCTCCATGCACTGGTTGGCAATGGAGGTAAAGCCAGGTTTGCAGAGCCGTTCAGATGGAGTGATGACTGCCAACACGCCTTTGAAGAGCTGAAGCGTAGCCTGATGAACCCGCCAGTTCTTGCATACCCTGACTTTAGCTTACCCTTCATACTTACCACTGATGGGAGTCTACAGGGCCTGGGGGCCGTATTAAGCCAAAAGCAGGGGGAGTCGAGTACGTCATTGCCTTCGCCAGCCGAGGTCTGTGTGGAGCCGAAAAGAATGACAAAAACTATAGTGCTTTCAAATTAGAGTTGCTCGCTCTAAAATGGGCGATGACAGAAAAATTTAAAGAATATCTAATGTACTCCAAATTTGCAGTCGTATCCGATCACAACCCACTGCGCTACCTGGATTCTGCCAACCTAGGAGCGGTGGAGCAGCGCTGGGTAGCCCAGCTTGCAGAGTACAATTTTGAAGTCTGTTATAAGCCCGGGCGACAAAATTCGAACGCTGATGTCTTGTCAAGAATCCCGGCGACCACAGAGCTGGATGAGGAAGATTCAGGGAAGGACTTCATACGCATAGAACCGGACGAGGTGCATGCTTGTCTCTGGCCAGGGCCTAAAGACAAAACAGGTGCACTCAGGGTGGAAAAGGTGGCACAGAATGCCATAAAGGGGACCGTGAGTGGTTTCAGCTGGCCTGAGATAGAACAGGAGCAAAAACGAGACCCCAGTGTCTGGCCTGTCCACTCAGCGGTGTGGAACCACAGAAAGCCCACTCTGTCAGAGATTAGAGACATGGATCCAAAGCTAAAGCGACTCTCCCAACAGATGTACAGAATAGGGAAGAGCCGCACTACCCCCTACCACCCTCAGGGCAATGCCCAATGTGAAAGGTTCAATCGAACCATGCACGAAATGCTGAGGACTCTGCCTGCTGAGAAGAAAAGGAGGTGGGACGAACACCTTTCTGAGCTCGTCATGGCTTACAACAGTCGAATCCATTCTTCTACGGGTTACGCACCTTTTTACCTGATGTTCGCCAGGGATCCCCAGCTGCCGATGGACATCTTAGGGGGAAAGGACCTGGACGGTGAAGAAGTGGATAATCTAGATGACTGGGTTAAGACCCACCATGAGAAGTTCAAAACCGCAGTAGAAGTTGCTAACGCTGCGGCGCAGGACGCATCCAGAAGAAGGAAAAGAGCCTATGACCGCAGAGCTGCCGGGGCCCTCATGAGAGCGGGGGATTGTGTTCTGCTGTGCAATCACTCCCATCGGGGCAGAAACAAGATAGGAGAGAAGTGGGAACCATTTCCTTACATCGTGGTCGCACAAAATCACGGTGACATCCCTGTTTACACCATCCGCCCTGAGAAGGGAGGCCCCTCACATCACCCCCGCCATGTCCTGAAGGCAGACACCAGCCCCGGAAAGACAAAGACACTGGCCCTGACATTGACACAGGCTGTCCCGACCTTATTTGCATCCCTGCCACTGCACACACGCCCCACGCAAACACAGACACAGGGGATAGAGACGTAGTGGAGGGGCACCCAAGTGGTGATGGTCAGGTTGGGGGTGAGGCATTAGGTGAAACTGTTAGGCCCATCTGTGAAGAGCTGGGAACTACGGGTGGGTCAGACAGGGAGTGAGAGTGAAAGTGTGTGCGAACTTAGACGGTCTCAAAGATGGACCAGGGGTACACTTCCCTCCAGATTAAGGAGTGGTTATGTTTTGAAATAATTTGTGCAACCTCAATGTGCTGTACTTACCTTTTTGTATGTCCAGGTATTCGGGTGTTGAGTACTGAAGTGTTATGATGCCCTGTTTTTTTGTCATCAACTATTTTGAGGCTTCCTTATGTAATTTTCGAGACATTGCACCGCTGTGCATTCCGTGCACATACCCCTGTTCAGGACGGAAGAAAAGAGTGTCTTTCTTGCCCGAGTGTTATAATATAAATATAATGTGATTTGTGATCGAACGTTAAATGCACGTCTGGTGATTTAGCATTGAAATGTGATTGATGTTTTCCCGGTTTAAATGTTATTGTTGATTGGAACGAATGTATGCTGTGTTGAACGTTGGTAAGTGTCTTTTGAGCTATTTCTCTGAAATGTAAGTGTTTCATGTTGAGTAAACATCAGAGGTAAAGGACAGACATTTTCTGTTATTTATTTTGTATTGGACTACTTACCTGGGGGTAAGGGCGCTTCACCTGCTTAGCCGAATCTTAGTAAAGTAGGGGGGTGGTGTCAGGTCGCAAACACTACACACATTTTAGGCGATCCCTCAGGACGTCCTGAATCCTACTTTACCCTGTCTAGTAAGCTACCGTGGATGTAGACGGCTAAACCACGCACAACCTGTTCACTCACCTGAACATTGAAGCCAAAGGCATTGGGTGTGGGGGACCTAGATCCTGGCCCACTCAGTCCTCTCCAGATTAAGAACTGCGTTACCCCTACAAGGCGGCGGCAATAATTCCGACCGTCACATACTATTACGGAAAAAAGAAGAACCAAATCACATGTGAATTTGTCTTTTATTTTATTTTTAATCAAAAGTGATTTCGGGTGATTAGGTCCCTTACAGCCCTTCCATCCAAAAAACGTAGCGCTATGCATAAAGTTTGCTCTGATGTGAGTGCTCGTCCGCAGTGTGTGAGGTTGGTGATATATGGCTGGAAAATGTTATTGAGATAAATGATACTGTTGGATGAAAAGCGGTAACGTTGGAAAATATATTCCTCTGGAAATGATAAGACGTCTAATCTGGGTCGGAAGATTCTCTCGCGACGTAAAGCATTTCCAATCAATACGCTTCGATGTCAATCGGATTGCAAATGAATGGGCAATCCATGTCTAACTGCTTTCTTCGTGTGGGAGGAGACAGGTAGAAACTCTGGGTTTCTTATAGTAAACCTGCCAGCGAGCAGGTTAGGTTCACAGCGTAAGTTACTGCAGTAACAGACCCAGAGTTTAAGTTACCTCTCTTTCTGGAACGGATAACTCAGAGTTTCCCTCATCTCAGGGTTAACAAACTCAGAGTTTTCACATAACCCGCTTTCTGGAATACCCCTCTGATGTACCCCCTAGCAGATTTGTTTAACCTCTCTTTGTCCACTGGTGAGATACCACATGTTTAAACACATGCAAGAGTGACTCCTTTACATTAAAGGCGGTAACTCTCTTGACCCTAACAATTATAGACCCATATCTATTATCTGAATAATTGCAAAAGTTTTTGAAAAGTTAATATATACTCAATTATTCAATTACCTTACAGAATATGATACATTATCTTCTTTCCAATATGGTTTTAGACCCAATCACTCCACTACTACAGCATTATTAAAAATAACTAACGGCATAAACTCCTCTGACCAAGGCAAATTAACAGGTGCATATTTTCTTGATTTATCAAAGGCTTTTGACTTGGTGGATCATCACATACTATTACAAACATTTTAAAACATTGGACTTGCTCAGAATGCTCTGACCTGGTTCAATGCATATCTTAGTGGTAGGAAGCAATGTGTGTTTATTGAAGGGCATCAGTCTGATCTTCTTGATATTAATACTGGTGTTCCTCAAGGCTCTATTTTGGGACCCACTCTCTTTTACATTTGTATTAATGAACTTCCATTAGTATGCAAAACCTCAAATATCCATTATATGCAGATGATACAGTAATCTATGCTGTCAGTTCAAATACATTACAGATCATTGCTTCTCAGTCAGACTTTGACCTATTACAAAACTGGTTTATAACAAGTAGGCTAGTTCTGAATCAGACTAGGTCTTACATCATGCTGTTTGGTACAAGGCAAAGGCTCAAATCTGCTACTGATCTTTTTTTTTTTTTTTACATCTTTACATCTGATGGTGCACTACTCACTATGTGTAAATGTGTAAAATATCTGGGGTTATGGATTGACGCTGAATTATCATACAAAAAGCACATTGATTATCTATGCAAAAAATGTGCTGTTCCATTGGTTTTGTATAGATCAAAGAACTGTTTTACCATGAGTGTTAAAAAGATCTCAGTTGTTATTGTCTGCTCTTGATTATGGATACATAGTATATCAAAATGCTTCAAAAACTGATTTGGCATATTTTGATGTCATATTTAATAAATTATGCAGATTTATTCTCAATTGTCACTTTCGAACTCACCACTGTATAATGTATAATCAACTACAATGGCTTCCTCCTGAAAATAGACAACAGATGCACTGGTACCAGTTTCTTTTCAAATGTATTCATTTCAACTATCCTATCTATTTACAAGAACTACTCATCCACCACAATACAAATTCCAATTATTATCTTAGACAAAGTATTCGTCTCTTTTCATGTCCCAAATATTTCACTGGAACTAGGGGGGAAAAAAAGCTTTTAACTATAAGGCTCCTAGAGACTGGAACAACCTACCAACTTCTATGAAATCTCTGCAATATTTTGGTTCATTTAAAAATGCTCTCATCACCCACCTCACAAGAGACTGCTCCTGTTAAATGTCACTATTTACTGTTGTTATAACACGGGTGTGGGTGTCTAGTTCTTCTTGGGGTGTGCATGGTGCGTGAGTGTGTGTGTTTGTTCCTGTCTAATTGTAATTTTGTCAAGATTTTATCCTGTAAATAAACTTTCAACTAACCCTAATCCTAAACTTGACAATTTTCTAACCATACCTAAACTTAACCATCTCAAACCTTATACCTAAAAAAAAAGAAGCAAACCACCAGCTTAGCTTGCTGTGTCCAGGGTAAAGTACTTCCTGTTCCTGTCGTTTTAACATTAGGTTGGTTTTCTTTATGTCCGTCGCAGCACCAGCATAGTCAATGTATATTGACTGGACTAGTTGTGTCTATACTAGTGCACTGCCATACCTAAATGGAAAGCAACCATAGTTAATGTGATGATGCTACACCTGTGTTTTTCCTTCTGTAAAAAGGGTCTAGTCCAATCTTAGCAATGCAACAAGCAAACAGCACGGAGAGAGTGAGAGTTAATCACCAAAACTACAAACTACAAACAGCTATCTCTTAAGCAAATTGCAAATCCTCCTCACAAATAATTGCATCATCACACATTTTTATTAAAAGTTAACCTAGAAAACGGCGTAGACAATAAATCAGAAACAATGTCCTCACTAGCGGTTACGGTTACGTGATTTGGTTTACTTCACGATGGCAGCTGCCGCGGCTGCCATCGTGAGGTAAACCAAATCACGCCCCATAAGCTAACTAGCTAATTTATTAGCTTGTGATTTGTGTCCCTCACAGCAGGCGGAACGCGTCATTAAGTTAGCGATAACAAAGCCCACCCATTCAGAGGGAAGATATGATTGGTCAATTTAACGTCATTTGAAATTAGTCTCATTGAATTACTATTACTCGACCCTCTGTGAAATGATAGCGGGTCATAGAGTCAGCAAAATTCTGATTCTGATGACAAAGGGGTTTCTTTCATTTAACCCTTCGCATTCCAACACAAATTGTATAGGCAGGTTTGAAGGGTTTATTTCCTCAGAAACATTTTTTTTAGATGTTGATTGTCAAATTATGAATTCATGAAATAAAATTTGAATATCTTAGGCCCTCTCTGAGGGCCTAGTGGGCCCTGACGGTTCCCCTCTGCATAACACCTAAATTTAAGGGTAACCATCTAACCAGCTAAAATGAACAATTTATTAATGTAGACATTTACCTAAATGTAAACCTTAACATAATTTGCAACAACAATGGAGACGTGAAGGGACCCGAACTCGGGTTTCCCACACCAAAATATTATGCACTAACCAGAGTGTCACTGAATGTATTATGTTATTATGTTGAAATGTTGACACAGCAGTGTCAACATTTGCTTTAACCAGCTACATATTGTGTGTCATCACGTTCTCATTCATTATTCAAAAAAAAAATTCCCCTCCCGGGATAGGATAGAGAGCAGCATCCTTTCACTGACCTCTGCTGACGTGCTTGTTGAGAGAATGTTCTGGCACAGCAATATGTATCTTGTCAGGAGCTCTTGAGGTGTCTGGCTAATGCACTGGCTCTGGACTACACACAGTGTGTGGGCTTTATTCTCCTAGTGGCCATCTTGGCTCTAAACACTTACTCGGTGTGGGAACTGATTGGTGAATTCCACATTCAGTTCCCCCACCCAGCTAGCGTTTTGAGCCAAGATGGAACCAAGTAAATAAGGCCTATTGCAATTCTTCTTTGATCTTGTCTGCATATTATTATTATTATTATTATTATTATTATTATTATTATTATTATTATTATTATTATTATTCTATTACTTACTACCTTATCTTACTCTGGATTGGATAATCATATTTTCAGACTGGCAAATCCCATTATAAGCACTTAGCATAAAATACAAGGACCAATAGCATCAAATACGAGGACCAATAGAAATATAACAATAATAATAAACAATAATAATAAATAATAATAATTATTATTATTATTATAATTATTATTATAATTAATAATAATACATAATAATAATAATAATAATAATAATAATAATAATAATTATTATTATTATGTCTTGCACAATCAGACATCCTAGACTCCCTTATGTTCCTTCTCAAGGTTTCTTCCTGCTCCTGTGCAGCTATAAATTTTATTTTATTTTTTTATTTTATTTTAACAGGGACAGTGCACATTAATAACATTGCTGTAAATGCGCCAGAGTTAGCCAAGAGGCTATTTTTCATCTGTAGTCCCTGGACAGATGTTACAAAGTCACCCTAAAAACAGAAGAAAAAAAAAACAGAATAGAATAAAATAAAATAAAAATAAGATCAAAGATACTGAGGTCATTTGTAAACATGCAGAGCAATTAATACAATGTAAAAAGAATATTAATAGAAAAAGAAACATTACTCAGGACATCCTTAAAAACATGCAGCACAGAAACTCATGATACAAGATATGCAAGACAATAAATACAATAAATACATGAAGATAATAATGTTAATAGAAAAGTAGATTGAATAAGACCACATTGAGCTGCATTAACTAGAACACACTAAACTAGCACATGCAAAGCAGAAGCACAGATACAAAATGCATGCACAGTATGTAAAATCTGACACAATAAAAGCAAAACCACAATAAGACATGATGCCGGTACATGAAAGCAGACAATAGCAAGATAGCGACAGGTGACAGTAGACAGCAAGGGAAGTTCAGCACAGACAGACTGAGGACAGCAAGGTGTGACTAAGTCTTAGTGCTGACAGAGTTGAGTACTAATTAACCATTTCTTTAAATGAGCTCTAAATGAACTATATGTATCCAGTTCTCTAATAGTTGCTGGGATGGAGTTCCATTCTAGTGCAGCTTTAACAGAGAATGCAGACTGACTGAAAGAACTTTTCCTAAATGGGATGATGCAGTCCCCTCTTTCTGCACCTCTTGTGCACCCATATGCAGGTGTTCTTATGTTGACGAACTGTCTGAGCGGAGGAGAGGTCAAACCATATCTAATCTTGTACATAAGACAAACATCTACATATTTAATCAAGTTGTCCCAACTCAACAAGTTATATTTTTTTAATATTGAGCAATGATGAAAATGTACCGGTTTCTTGTCAAGGATTTTAACTGTTCGTTTATACAAAGATTCTATTGGTTTTAGAGTAGTGTTACTAGCCTGGGACCAGGTAGTTAAGCAGTAGATGATATGGGAAAAGACCATGGAATGCATATACATCTTAGCCGCCTGTGTTGACATATAATCTCGAGTGAACCTAAAGTTTGAAAGATTGAATTTGACCCGGTTACAGACCTTTTTCACCTGAGCCTTAAATGAAAGTTTAGAGTCAATCAAAACACCAAGGTACTTGTATTCAGTCACAACCTGTAACCTCTCCCCTGATACAAAGACATCCGGCTCTACACTAGAACTGTTTTTCTTGGTGAGAAACATACATACTGTTTTAGACACATTCAGTTGCAAACAGCAATGCTTTAACCATGCTGTTACATGAGCCATGGAGTTTGTGAGTTTATTAGCGACCTGTGTCATGCTGCCACCATGTACATAAATTACTGTGTCGTCAGCATACATTTGGATGTTGGTGTCCGGACATACAGATGGAAAATCATTAATATATAATGTAAATAGCAAAGGGCCCAGGATGGATCCTTGTGGGACTCCTGTGGACAGACGAAGGGCAGCTGATTGATGATTCTGTACTTGGACAGACTGAGATCTATTTAATAAATATGATTCTATCCATTTAAGTGTAACTGAACAAAAATTGAAACTAGATAACTTAGACATTAGAATTCTATGATTAACAGCATCAAATGCCTTCTTGAGGTCAAGGAACACAGCTCCAACAACACCACCTTTATCCAATAGAGATTTGATTTTTTTCTATTAAAAAACAGTTGGCTGTTTCAGTTGAATAATTGGCTCTGAAGCCAAATTGCATTGGGTGCAGAGTAAATGAGCTATTGTTTAGATGGCAGGTGATTTGTTCAGCTACTACTTTCTCTGCAACCTTTGACACTGTAGGTAGGATACTGATAGGTCTGTAATTGCAGGTGGAAAGGGGATCTCCACATTTAAATATTGGGATAACAACAGCCGACTTCCAAACACTCGGAAACATTCCCTGAGAGATCGAGAGGTTAATAATTTTGGTGATAGGATTAGTTAGTGTTGTACTGAGCTCTTTTAGCATAACTGCATCCATACCAAATATATCCTTTGCTCTGGATGGCTTAAGAGATCTAATCATTCTGGCAACCTCTGATTCAGTGACATTCCTTATGCTGAAAGCCGGTTCCATTGTATTGACTGGACAAACATTTGTGTAATCAGGTGAAAAACATTGTGCAATAGTAGCTACAGAATCAATAAAGTAGTGGTTAAGAGCTTCCACTACTTCCCCAGGATTGTTTGTAAGCATTCAATTTACTTTAAGTTCAAGCAGTTTCCTTTCTTTATTGGGATGTCCTGTTAGTTTTTTTTAACTGGTTCCAGATAATTTTAGAGTTACCTCTTGCCTTTTCTATTATGGTCAAGAAAAAATCTGCCTTTGCTTTTCTTAGTTTCTTTACCACTTTGTTCCTTAAACTAGCAAAGTGTTGTCTGTCATGACTCAACTTAGTTTTTATTGCAGTTTTTAAGACAAGATCCCGTTCTTTCATTAGTTTTAAAATGTCTGCATTTATCCAAGGGACAGTGTTTTTGTTATTTTTACGCTTAAATTTGCAGTTAAAATCTTTAATTATGCTCTGTAGTTTTTTTGAGAATATTTGACTGTCTTCTTCATGGTCTATGCCCAACAGTAGATCATCCCAATCAATCTGTTGAGCAGCACTTTTAAAGTTCTCCTGTTTGTTTTTGGGAATTCCAAAAAATTCATATTCCCTGGCATTAGGTCTAAACCGCTTATTGCTCAGTTTTCTGGCTACCAGTGTAAAATTGTGGTCAGAGAGACCAGTTACCATATTACAGGATTTTAAAATTCTCTCAGGTCTGTTACTAAATATTAAATCAATTTGAGTACTGGTGGAATTAGTTATTCTTGTGGGTCCACTAATCAGTTGCATAAGGTCAAAGTTATCAGTTTGAGGTTCATTCTAGAGGACTTTTTCCCCCAATTGATGTTAAAATCTCCCATAATAATTACTTCTTTGTTGAAATTACATTCTTTTAATAGTTTCTCAAATTTCTCATAGAAACTAGTATTGGAAGAGGGAGGCCGGCAAATTACAATAAGAGTAAAGGACATCTGTGGTGACAAAATGATATTTAGACCAATACATTCCAATTCCTCACAGTTTGACCAATGGATTTCATTACACTGGATTCTATCTTTCACATAAATCATAACTCCTCCTCCCTTTGAGCCCACTCTGTCTCTCCTGTAAATGTTAAAACCAGGGACTTGTAATGCTGCTGATGGAGTGTTTTTGTGAAGCCAAGTCTCAGATAAACAAAGGAAGTCTAAATTAGAATCCAGTAAAAGATGATGGACTTGATCACTTTTAGATTTAACACTTCTTATGTTCAAATGCCCACCCAAAAGACCCTTTGGCTTAGCTTTAGGATCCCAAGCGATTTTTGAGTGATTGACAGTCCGAAAAACATCCCACTTCCTGTTCTTTGAGTTCGCCAGATTTACCAGTTTCTTGTTTACTTTGTGCGAAGTATTAACAACTGCATGTGGATTACTTGAACCAAAGTCAACAATGGTCGGAATATTCTGTGGTTCAGCCAAAGTAGCGTCCCCCTCAATCAACGGTCCAGCGTGGATCGGACCAGGGCACGGATGAATGTCTCCAGACAGCAGCAGACAAATCGTGATGATCAGCGCATCACTGTGTCGAAGCATAGCTGGTGGCTTTGTATGTTTCTTCATTCGATTGTACAAAGATAAATGAATGTCAAAGCTAGAGTGTGTTTCCCATATCCAAAGTTTCCCGTGGCTTGGTTTGTTTGTTGGCTTAACAAATCGGCATTGTTTGCATATGTTTTTCCATAAAAGTTTAGGAGTGGGTTAGTGTTAAAAGGTCTTAAAAAGATAACAAGCAATCCGTATATTAAGAGAGCCGTGACTGCACCTGCTCTACCTGCTCTACCTGCTGCCATCTTGATGGTAGATGGCTAGGCCTAGAGCCTGGTGGATGGTGGATGGCTGGGCCTGGAGCCTGGTGGATGGTGGATGGCTGGGCCTGGAGCCTGGTGGATGGTGGATGGCTGGGCCTGGAGGATGGTGGATGGCTGGGCCTGGAGCCTGGTGGATGGTGGATGGCTGGGCCTGGAGGATGGTGGATGGCTGGGCCTGGAGCCTGGTGGATGGTGGATGGCTGGGCCTGGAGCCTGGTGGATGGCTAGGCCTGGAGCCTGGTAGATGGCTGGGCCTAGGAGCCTGGCTGCTGGTGGATAGTAGGCCTAGGAGCCTGGCATTTTCTCTCCTCTGTGGGCGCAGACCAACAGGCAAGCAGCTCGCAAGTTTGTGACAGTCCGTGGAGGCGGGAGCCAGCTAGCTTTGCTGCTAAGCTAGCGGTGTCGCTAGCGGTGTCACTAGCCGTCACTACTGGAGCTAGCGGTGTCGCTAGCCTCGCTGCTGAGCTAGCGGTGTCGCTGGAGCTAGCGGTGTTGCTAGCCTCGCTGCTGAGCTAGCGGTGTTGCTAGCGGTGTCACTAGCCTTGCTGTTGAGCTAGCAGTCTAAGCACCTAGTCAAACTAGCCGGCATTCCCACCAGTGGTTTCTGATCTTCTATCCCTAAAGCCCACCCTCTTCTCCTTGACTACACCACCTCTCCTTGCTGTTAAAAATGTCCCACCAGAGGAGAACCAAGAACCGACATTAGCATTGGATTCCCATGTGGCTGCAATACTGTTGCCTAGCGTTGGGCTAGCATTAGCACTTGGTGCTATGCGAGTCCCTGCTGGGCCAAGGCACAGTAGGACTATGACAGCTTCATGGAGATCATTTATGAATAATGAGAGAGGGGGGGAAGGGGGGGGGGGATTTGGGTTAATCAGACTCACCACACAGAGGGAAACTGAACTACTGAAGGGAAACTGAACTACTGTGTGTGTGTACATTTGTGTTACTGACCGAACATGCACAATGGCAGGATGTGCCTTGACTAGAGTCTACTTGAGGCATTTCCTTACGCACCACACAGACACACACACACACACACACACACACAGACACACACACACCCATCCCAGGTCAGTTTTTAATCATTTTAAACGGTTATTTGTATTTAAGCTGGTGCTCATTGTCATAAACACAATATCTATGAACACAATTTCTATGTCTAATCACAATTACTATTATCTGCTGTGTCAGCACATATGAAGAGCAGTTAGACGGTGAGGTGCCAGTCCTGATGCTAGCACAGAGCTGCCTAGAGAGGTTGTTGACCACTGTTAGCAATGTGTTCAAACAGAACAAAAAAAAAATCAAACAGAAGAAAATACTGCTTTTTACTAATAAGTTAAAGGTGCTGTAGGTGAGGCAATGCAGACATTCCCTGAACATAGGGAGCGCAGGAGCAGGGGGGGCTGTTTAGTTTTAAAATCTGCTCTTTTCTGCTCTCTCTCTCTCTCTCTCTCTCTCTCTCTCTCTCTTTACAATTCTTAAATCTTACCTACAGCACATTTAAGTGATACCATAACCGTACAAACTAAGGAACGTGACATAATTTAGCACTTATTTCAGCCCACCAATTACCTGATAACCCATATCATTACCTGATGAACCATATCATTACCCGATAAGCAACATCATCTCGGCTGTCCCTTAATTTCAGAGTGTGCTTACTCTCTATATATAGGTGTGGTTCTAAACTTGCATTGAACATAGTCATTCTAAAATAGTATGGCCCAGGTGCATAACATGGAATTATTGTTAGTATGTCATGGTAAATACAACTATTTAAATACTTCCCATTCCATCAACTAGACTGCTAACAATAGTGTAGGAATGATGTACAGTATATGGCCAGAATATCACATATGCCCTTTTTTGAACATATGATATTCTCTTGATACTCTAAATATCATTGACTACAGTCTCATCAAAACATGATATTATTGTAGAAGCCATATCAGAGAACCTTGGTATACACACTATATACCCTACTGATAATGTGTGTAGTAGAGTGCACTCAAACAAAGACATAAATAAAATAAATAAAAGATATTGTACATGAGGACATCATGTACACTGCTTACACTAAACACATGACTTTATCGGTATCCTACACACTGTATTAGCACCCTTTAATCTAAAAACAACGCAGCCGATTGCCAGCATCTGTTCACAAAGGAAACCAATGTGTCACGTTACTGGAGATATGTTATGCAGATTATGGATGAGCTATCAAAAACGGGGGGGGGGGGGTTGTAATTAGTCACCTGCTGACCCTCTCTGCAGTGCTGTACCGTGCTTTCAACAATGTGCAGCATACACACACTGGCACACACACCCCTGATGTGCACACGTTGCTGTTACAGTTACAGCTACGCTCTATGAGATCAGGACGGGCTTCCAACTGACTGAACGACAGGGACATGCGTCATCGAGCGTAAGCACCTCTATTACCCCCCCCCCCCCTTACACAATCCAACCCCCCCCCCCCCCCACACACACACACACACATCCCCTGTCCCCCAGCACCCCCACCTCTCTGTTACCTGCTGGCTATCCCATGTGATCCTGCAGGAGCGGACCTTAATTTTGCTGCATTGTCCTTCCAGGGAGAATTCCTGCACCAAGTCCAGCTCATTCCACTCCATGCTGACTCTGTCTCTTTAGTATACTGTCACAGCACAGTGTCCTCCAGATCCTTTACACCTCTCTACCCCCAAAAAGAGGTGGGGAAATAAAAATGACAAGAATTCTGGTCTACGTCCACAAAGCCGAATGGGATGCAGGGAAAGACAGAGAGAGTGAGAGACCGTTATATATATATTTATATATAGTACAGGAGAGGGAGAGAGAGAGAGAGAGAGAGAGAGAGAGAGAGGTGCACGGATGAAGGGACTGATTCTTATTCAAACTTTTTTTCTTTCCTCTTCCCTTCTCCTCGTATGTTGCTGTGAGTGGTCAGCAGCCCGTTCCTGCTTTCCATCCTTTACTTTCAGCTCTCTCTTTCCTTCCCTCTCGGTGCGGCTCGCGCCCTGCTTCCCTCCCTGCCGCTCCAGTCTATCTCTATAATACAGAATAAGCACCCCTCTCTCTCTCTCTCTCTCTCTCTCTCTCTCTCTGTTTTCCGTGTCAAACTAGCAGGGTGACACAGCAGTCAAGCTACAGCAGCTGGAACAAGCACACTCAACAAGACACACGAGACAGATAGATCGGTGTAGCTCTCTCTCCCTCTCTGTCTATCTGTGTGTGTGTGTGTGTGTGTCTCTCTCTGTCTTCTGTCATTTTGTTCCCTATGCCCCTAGCTTACTCTCCAGAGGTTTTGTTGTGAGGACAATAGCAATGACAGTGTGTGTGTGTCCCAGTGCACAGAGCAGCACAGTTACCATCTGACAGCTGCCCCCCCCCTGTCCTATCTGAACTATCTACACATTTTAACAGCTAAGTCCTGCTGCATTTTTGCAGTTCCTAGCTACAGTCAAACTAATAAAACACAGACTTGATTTGCTTCCAGCTGTGCTGTTCTTGGAGTAGTGCCGTGTCACAGGCCAGCCAAGCACACTCAGGATTCTCCTCATTAGAACGTGCTGTCATCAATGCATACCATCATGTTGATACCAGATTCCCCATGGAATAGATAAGGACATGATGTAATATGTCTCTGTCAATATTCAGAAATACACACAACTACAGTACAATGCAGGGCCTCACTAAATGGACCATTAGCTTAAACCAGACCATTGTCTTGTTTTAGCTTCACCATTTACTTCTTTGAATCAAATAACCGCTCCACAAGGAAGTGCAGCTCTGTCTTACGTTTGTGTGTATTTGCGTAATTGAAATCCATTCTAAGTGTAAATTATGAATCATGCACTGCTCTAGGATGCAGTCACGTTCCTGCACAGATTTTGAATAATAAACTGCGATTGACAAAATGTTAATGAAGTATAATAATATACAATTATATAGTATAATATAGTATAATTGAAAATTCTAACATTATCATTATTACGTAACTTCAAATCATCTTTCGTGTGTGTGTACTACTATTGTGTGTAGTATGTTATTCAGTAATGTGACAAATGTATAACCGCACATATAACACTAAGCTGTAATATCCTCACGTAGCCACAAGGGGACAGGAACAAATACATAAGCTGTAATATATACACATAGCCACTAGGGAATAGAAACAAATATATAAGCTTTATTAACTGCACCTGGCCACCAGATGGCAGCACACATAATACACTGGGGGTGGGCGCTCAACACAAGCCAATCAGAGCATATTATGCGTCATAGAGGCCACGCCTGCCCAGGTACTACCAAACCACACAACCGGGGGGAAGGGAGAAACCCTAGAGGCTGCGTATCTGGATAGATATCCGGCTAAGGGTCGCTCCACGCGTGAATGATACAGTTCCCCTCCATTTGCTTCATAGATAATAGACCTAAAGCTAATCAAATAAAGTGAGTTAAAAGCGATCCTGTGTCGGCGGCCTTCTTCCTCTAAGAACATCACTACAGTACTATCATGTGCAGTATTGTGTTTAGTACTATTGTGTGTTTTATTGTGTTTAGTACTATCGTGTGCAGTATTGTGTTTAGCACTATTGTATGTAGTATTGTGTTTAGTACTATCGTGTGCAGTATTGTGTTAAGTACTATTGTGTGTAGTACTATTGTGTTTAGTACTATTGTGTGTAATACTCTTGATCGTAATATCAAATGACCAGACTCCTACACCCATCATACACACACACACACACACACACACATACACACACACACCTTGACACAAATACAAATGCACACACAAATACGTAATGACACTTAGGTGCCTAAGGTGCCTTTAGTAACATGAAACCTGCTTCATGTTACTAAAGGCAACTTATATACATAAAGCACACCTTACTACTCCACTTGTGCAAAGTAGTGCAAATATTCGGTCCTAATCTTCAACAATATTCCCAAGGCTGTTGTCAAGATCACACACATCGTACACGGACAACGTTTTGAAAGGGTGGGAAATACAATTAAATAATTCCTTTTGTTCTCAATGCTAGCCTTGTACCCAGAGAACAATAGGGTTATGGTTAAGGCTTTTTATTAAAACTGTAAGAGAAATAACAACATGTGATTCATATAGTGTGTACTATATAGTATTGTGGCGATCACGGCCATGCCCCCTATGGGGGTCCGGCGCAAGGGGTTCTGGGGGGCGCACCCTGATGGGGGTTTGGACGTTATCGGCGCCCCGGGATCACCGTGGGGTTGGTGGTTGGGGAGTTCTTATTGTGTGTCATTGTGTGTGTGTGTTCCCGTATGTGCAGTGTTTTCATGACCGTGAGTGAGAGTGTTAGTTGTGGTTGTCAGGTGTGCCATGTTTCTGTGTGAGTGGGTGTGTCTTAAATAAAGGTGACTCCCGGAGCCGTGCAGTGTATGGGGCACGGGAGTTGCGTGCGCACTTCAACCTGGGCTCCTGTCTCACTCCTTCCTTGCCGTCGCCACATTTGGTGTCAGAAGTGGGATGCGAAAGGAAACCATGGAGAAGCGGACTTTCCCCGAGTGGGGATTGCCTATGGCAACGCGTCCCAAGGAGGAGGAGACGGAGGTATGGCCCGGCGTTTCGGCTCCTGGCGTGTCACCGGTCGCGACGGGCGCGACAGGTGCGCAGCACCACCCAGTGGCCGATGGGGGAATCGCACGGTTGGCCGGGGTCCACCGGCACCGGGAGTCAGGCTGCCCAAGTATTCCGGGGCGACGCCGCTGGAACCATACCTGGCGCAGTTCCGGATTGCCGCGCTGCATTACGGCTGGGATGGGGACGAGTCCGCCACCCAGCTTGCCCTGGCGTTGGAGGGGTCGGCGGTGCAGATCCTTATGGACCTGGGGCCGGCAGCCCAGCGGGACCTCCAGGCCTTGACCCAGGCGTTGGGCCTGCGTTTCGGCCAGCGGGCGGCCGCTGACCACAGCCAGGAATTGCTGGCCGGCCGCCGCCGCCAGGAGGGGGAACGCTTGGGGGCTTACGCCGCGGACGTGCTGTTGTACGCCCAGCGGGGGTACCCCGCCTACCCTGCTGCAGTTAGGGAGGACCTGGCCCTGCACGCCTTCCTTCGGGGACTTGCCCCGCCACGGCTAGGACAGCACGTCCACCTTACCAGGCCCCCGACCCTCGGTGCTGCGCTGGACGAGGCGGAGCGGGCGGAACAGGAGCTGTCCGACCAACACAGCCTGCAACCGCCCGGTGCCTCCCGGCCTCACGTCCGGCAGGCGGTCCATTGCGAGCAGGATGAGGACGGGGAGGAGGTTTGTCAGGCCTGGACTCCAGCCCAGCGCCCCCGGCAGCGGCCGCCACCCCCCGACCGACGTGCATCCGGAGGTGACCGGCGCTGTTTCCGGTGCGGTGAACCGTGGCCAGATGGCCTGTGACTGCCCCGCCCCGGCACCACGGGCTAGACCCCTTCGGCCGGCGTAAAACTGCGGTGGAGTGGCCCAGTGAGGGGACCACCACTCTGAAAGCTTTCCCCTCTCCATGGTCGGTGCGCTCTGGTTGGCGGCCCTGCCCGCGCCAGGGGCCTCTACCTCCACTGCAGGCTCGACGGCCGACCCTGCCAGGCCTTGGTGGACACGGGGTCGACCATCTCCCTGGTGCGTCCGGGGGTTCTTCCGGGCACCACCGGCGCACTCTCGGGGGGGTGGGCGGCGACCAGTGGTCGCCTGACGACCGTGACGGGGCAGGAGGCCGGAATGAGGGGGAGGAAGCAGCTGGTCGTCCAGGTGGGTGACCAGGAGGTGGTGCATGGGTTTTGGCTCGCCGACATCCGGGACCCATGCATCATCGGCCTGGACCTGCTGATCCATTGGGGTGTCAGGGTGGACGTGGCTGGAGCAGCCATTACTGTAGGCGCCGAGACCGTGGCTCTCCAGTCCGGGCAGGGAGAACACAGGGGCTCTGGCGGGCAGCGGAGCAATCGCCGGGTTACGGACCGGGTGCCCTGGCCACGGCCCTGCAGTAAGAGCGGGCCTGTAACCGCCGCCTCCCCTTCCCCGGAGACCGTCAAGGCTGTCCGCGCGCTCTGGCTGCGCAGTGGGGTTGGCCTCGACGCGCAGCAGAGTGAACAGCTGAGGCTGGTACTCGAGGACTATGGGGACATTTTTGCAGCTCGGGATGAGGACTGCAGGCGGACCGGGCTGGTGCAGCATGCCATCGACACCGGCTCTGCTCGGCCCATCCGCCTGCGGCCCCATCAACTAGCCCTGGCCAAACGCCAGGCGGCTGAGGACAAGGTCCGCGAGATGGCTGCAGCGGGGGTGATCGAGCCCTCGTCCAGTCCCTGGGCGGCTCCGGCCGTCCTGGTGAAGAAGAAGGACGGCAGCTGGAGGTTCTGCGTGGACTACCGGCGCCTCAACGAAGTCACGCGGAAGGACTCGTACCCGCTCCCTCGCATCGACGACGCCCTGGACTACATCGGGGGGTCTAGCTGGTTCAGCTCCCTGGACCTGCGTAGCGGCTACTGGCAGGTGGAGCTGGACCTCGAGGCCAGACCAAAGACGGCGTTCACCATCGGGCAGGGGTTGTGGCAGTTTCGGGTCATGCCGTTCGGACTGTGCAACGCGCCAGCTACGTTCGAGCGGATGATGGAGATGGTACTGGCGGACATCCCCCGGAGTCGTTGTGTTGTGTACCTGGACGACTTGCTGGTGCATGCCCGCGACTTCAGCGGGGCGCTGGCGAACCTGCGGGAGGTTCTTGCCGCCATCCGCCGGGCCGGGTTGCGGCTGAACCCTGCCAGGTGTTCCCTGCCGACCAGGGAAACGCTGTTCTTGGGGCACGTGGTGAGCAAGCGGGGCGTAGCCACGAACCCAGCCAAGGCGGCAGCAGTCCGGGACTGGCCGACCCCCACCGACGCCAGCGAACTGCAGAGTTTTCTGGGTCTGGCGGGGTACTACCGCCGGTTCGTCCGGGACTTCGCCACGATCACCAGCCCTCTCCACCGCCTGACCGAGGCGGGCCGGCCGTACGTCTGGGACGACGCCTGCGCCACGGCCTTCGCCCGACTCCAGGCGGTCCTCACCGAGGCTCCGGTCCTGGTGTACCCTGACGCGAGTCGGCCCTTCACCGTCGACACCGATGCCAGCAACGTGGGGGTGGGTGCGGTCCTCTCCCAGGGGGGGGGGGGATGGGGAGCATGCGGTGGCCTACTTCAGCCGCACGCTTAGTCGGGCGGAGCGCAATTACTGCATGACCCGACGGGAGCTGCTGGCTGTGGTTCTGGCCGTGCGGCATTTCAAACCATACCTGCATGGCAAGCGCTTGGTCCGCACCGACCACGCGTCCCTCACCTGGCTCCTCAGTTTTAAGAACCCTGAGGGCCAGGTGGCTCGTTGGCTGGAGGCGCTGCAGGAGTATGACTTTGAGATCCAGCATCGGGCGGGACGCCTCCACAGCAACGCTGACGCGCTCTCCCGGCGGCCCTGTGCAGCCCTGGAGTGTCGCTATTGCCGGCGGCAGGAGGAGCGGGCCGACGAGCCTCCGGTGGTGGCAGCTGTCCAGGCCACCGGGGCTGTCCAGACCGCCGGTGATGCTGAGGGGTGGCTCCCGCTGTCGGCGCGCCAGTTGGAGCAGCAGCAGCGGGCCAACGAGACCTTGGCGGCGGTGAGGGACTGGCTGGAGGCGGGGCGGCGCCCCAGCTGGCCGGAGGTGTCGGCGCGGGGGGCTGATGTGAAGGCCTACCACTCACAGTGGGGATGCTTCCAGCTCCACGACGGGGTGGTCTACCGCCGGTGGCAGGATCCTAGGGGTAAGGGCGACATCCTCCAGCTGTTGGTTCCTCGTGTGCTTCGTCCACAGGTACTGCAGCTGGTCCACGGCTCGGTGGGAGCGGGTCACTACGGGAACTCCAAGACCCTGCACCACCTGCGCGGGTGGTTCTACTGGCCGGGCTGTTGGTGGGACGTTGAGCTACACGTCCACTGCTGCAACCCCTGCACGGCACAGAAAGGGCCTGCCCAGCGTTCCCATGCCCCGCTCCGGCAGTACCTGGTGGGAGCACCGATGGAGCGGGTGGGGGGTCGACGTCCTGGGGCCATTCCCAGTCACCGACTCCGGCAACCGCTACGTCCTCGTGGCCATGGATTACTTCACCAAATGGCCCGAGGCGTATGCGGTGCCGGACCAGGGCGCCGCCACCACCGCGGAGAAGCTGGTGGAGGAGATGTTTGCCCGCTTCGGGGTCCCCGAGGAGCTCCACAGCGACCAGGGGCGGAACTTTGAGTCCCAGGTCTTTGGGGAGGTCTGCCGGCAGCTGGGGGTGCATAAGACGAGGACGACGCCGCTCCACCCCCAGAGCGACGGGTTGGTGGAGCGGTTTAACCACACCCTGGCCACCCAGCTCGCCATCCTCACCAGCCAGCACCAACGGGACTGGGACCGCCACCTTCCCCTGGTCCTGTGGTCCTATCGGACGGCGGTGCAGGAGACCAGTCACTGCACGCCAGCGGCCCTCATGTTCGGGCGGGAGCTCCGGACACCGGTGGACTTGGTGTTCGGGTCCCCGCCCGAACCTGAGATTGCCGGGGGTGCGGCGATGGAGTACTTCCGCCGGCTGAGGGACCGCCTGCTGGCGGTTCATGACTACACCCGCCAGGCTCAGGCGGCCTCTGGGGTGAGGCAGAAGAGGGGCTACGACACTCGCTGTAGGGGACGAGCGTTCATACCCGGGGACAGTGTGTGGGTGTACTGCCCCGTGTGAAAGAGGGGGGTCTGCCCTAAGCTGCGGAGCCACTGGCAGGGGCCTGGGGAGATCCTTGGCGTAGTGTCCGAGGTCGTCTACCGCCTGCGGATGCCGGGACGGGGCCGGGTGGTAGTGCTGCACCGGGACAGGCTCTCGCCGTACCGCCCCCTCGCCCCAGCTGTTGCGGAGGAGGAGGAGGGGGGCGGTACGGGGGGCCCCCCGGCCCCTGACGGGGCCGTTGGCCCCGCGGTTGCCACTCCCGGAAGGATCCAGCGGCCTACCCGGCGCCGCCGGGCCCCCGAACACTTGAGGGACTATGTGTCGGGTGAGGGGGTCGTCGGGGACGACTGACCCCTCAGGGGGGAGCTGTGTGGCGATCACGGCCATGCCCCCTATGGGGGTCCGGTGCAAGGGGTTCTGGGGGGCGCACCCTGGTGGGGGTTTGGACGTTATCGGCGCCCCGGGATCACCGTGGGGTTGGTGGTTGGGGAGTTCTTATTGTGTGTCATTGTGTGTGTGTGTTCCCGTATGTGCAGTGTTTTCATGACCGTGAGTGAGAGTGTTAGTTGTGGTTGTCAGGTGTGCCATGTTTCTGTGTGAGTGGGTGTGTCTTAAATAAAGGTGACTCCCGGAGTCGTGCGGTGTATGGGGCACGGGAGTTGCGTGCGCACTTAAACCTGGGCTCCTGTCTCACTCCTTCCTTGCCGTCGCCACAGTATTTACCACCCTTCTGAAATCAAACATCCACTCAATCAGAATGTTTTCTGTTTGATTAAATACAATTAATTTAACAATACAGTAACACAAGTAACAAGTAAACACTGTTATATTAACTGTTTCAGACTAGGATACATTAGGTGAATCTGAGCTCTTGAGCGCCGGTGTGCGTGTGTGTGTGCATGCGCGTGTGTGGTGCGTGCATGCGTGAGTGTGTGTGTATAATGAGTAAACCGTGCGAAAGATTTTTAGCATAAATGGAAACTGCCAGACTGGAGTAAAAATCAACAACAACAACAACAACATAGACCTAGCATAAAGCATAGCGCTGCTGCGGTGGCTGAGACAACACAAACACAAGGGAACAGCTGACATCCGTGCAAGCAAGAATAATTACCCTTGTAGCGATGTGACCTCACACACACACACACACACACACACACACAGGCACACACACACACCAGCCTCATGACTCCTCACCTGGGTCATTACAGAGCCATCAAGCGGATCAGAGTGAAACCTCAGGAGCATTGGGGGAGGCCCCTGGACACAGGCCTAGTTCACCATGTGTCTGTTCCAGCAGCCAAGACAAAGCAAGCCCACCACCACCACCACCACCAACAATACAATTTAGACGTGAAATTATACAGGATTAAATAACAACAAGCCTTATATATACTAGATATCTAGATATACATCTAACAATGCATTGTTATTATACATCTAACAATGCATTGTTACTTATACATCTAACAATGCATTGTTACATATACATCTAACAATGCATTGTTACATATACATTTAACAATGCATTGTTACATACATTTAACAATGCATTGTTACATATACATTTAACAATGCATTGTTGCTGATGCACAGAATGACTAAATCATAATGTGACTGAATTCAAGGGACATATTTAGTGTTAAAGGGTTTCACAGTTTATTTTGGACCATAACCCACTTCATTTTAAAATGCAATTTTAATATTTAAAATGAATCAGGTGCCATTACACAGAACACAAATGTGTATATGTATGTGGTATAGTTATAGCCCACATATACACTGTGAAGTTCTGATCTATACCGAGTATAGTTCAGAACCTTTTGTTATATAGCTGCAAGTGAAGATCGGCAGTACAATGAACCTATGAGGTGAAATCTGCTGAATTAAATACAGATGAACTGTGTTCACAATAGCATTTATACTGTGATGAATGGTATCCAAGGAAAGATGTTGGACAATGTCAGAATGCTTGGATTACATTACAGTATTATTATCATGTGACATATTGTCAAAATCCTTGCTTTAATCTGTACCCAAAAAATGGATCTCTACGTGTCTCACTCACAAACACACACACACACACACACACACACACACACACACACACACACACACACACACACACACACACACACACACACACACACACACTTGAGCAGCTGTTTTGTTGAAATAGGAGCATCAGACCTTGATGGTCATATGAGTGTGTGTGTGTGTGTGTTTAAGCAGGCATTTGTACAGCACCAAGTGTCACATCCAAAATACCCAAACACACATGGAGCCACACCCTGCTGGCAGTAATAGAGTAATAGACACAAACACACACGCAATGCACACACACACACACACACACACACACACACACACACACACACACACACACACACACACACACACACACATACACACACTTTCACAACTTTGCTGTACATCTACTGCATTAACGGCAATTACGACCCACACAGACACACACACACACAATATGTCCTACATTTCCAAAATGTTACAAAAGTGACCATGTAAATCAAAATGTGTGGTGCCATCTTTCTGTCTCTCTCACAACCACACAATTACACACAACCACCAGTTGTGTGTAATTATGTGTAGCCAATGCTGCCGACATAAAAAAACTAGCTCTAAAACTCACCCTCGCACCTCCTTCTTTGGTCCAGTTTAGGTAGTTTTGTCCACCTGTAGTTTCACTCTGTATTACCACTCCTCTATTTTCTATGCTCAGAAGAGCAGAGAAGTTTAGGGTCAAGACAGAGAACGAGTTGTCCAGACAAATGAAAGGGAGACCGAGGGAGGGAGAGAACGAGAGAGAGAGAGAGAGAGAGAGAGAGAGAGAGAGAGAGAGAGAGAGAGAGAGAGAGAGGAGGTGGAGGTGGAGGAGAAGGTGAAAGACAAGCTCTTGGCTAGCTAACAATCCTCTTAGGCTGGTTATGTCATGGGACCAAGCTAATCCAACCTTAACTGACTGACCAAGTGCTAGATTACTACCAGACACACACACACACACACACACACACAATGGAAGTCAATGGAGGTGTTATTCACAGCCGTGTCTAGACCTGGCTTCTCTCCTATTCACTCCTCAATGGAGTCACAACACCTATTAGTGATTTCAAAAAGCCAAGGTGACATCAGTCTCCCTGATTGCAGTCCTTACAACATGACAGATAATACCAGCATGAGGTAAACGGCCCAAAATATCAACACATAATATCTTGAGGTGGGTGTGTGTGTGTCTGTGTGTGTGTGTGTGCAAGTGTTGATGGAACCTGTTAGAATTTGGTGATGCCAATACATGCTTCATTTGCAACCACAAACAACATTTAACTATATGTATTATGTAAGTATCGTATAATGTAGGATTATATTATCATTGGTTCGGCATGATTTAACAACATGGATTGTGCTGTGTCCTTGAAGAGACTAAAGAAACATTTCTCTTTTTGGCTGCACTTCAACATTAGACAAACATCAGAAATGGCTCATTAGTGAACCATAAGTATGTCAAACAAAATGTTAATGACAGCCCCACTTGTTGCTGTTTTATGTCAATCACCCCCAAAATATTACCTTCATTCATATCAGTCATAACCATACATTCCTGAGATCTCGTGACACTACAACACGAACCTCCCTTTCTTTTAGTAACTTATCATTGCACATATATATATATAACTGATGTCCACATCCACAGTGTTTTGTGACACTTGTTGTCATTAACCTTCATGGAGTTGTGTTTTTGCTCCTTGTTCATATTCTATTTTCATGTGTATTTTCATTGTGTCCACTGTATCGCAACAGTCCACCAAGTGAAATTCCTTGTAAAAATGTATTGTCAATACCTGATCCTCCGTAATGTTGGGACACACTCTGAATATAACATTGAATAGAATATAAGACAATCTCCTGCACACAATAGGATATATAGAGAGATGATGTAGACATGCAGCTGTAGATCACACATCAGCAAAAACAAGACAAGAAATACACAGAGGAATAAAGGAGGATGGATGTGTGTGTGTGAGTGGTCTTACCGTGTTGTCATCAGCTAACTCTGTATCTCCAATAGTTGTGTTGTTCTCTAATGGCTGTGGACTGCCACCTGTGTGTAGAATACAACACAACGTGAAATCACAACAACACTCATGACAAAAATAACACAACCTGTCATAGTGGAAGGCAACACGGCCCATTGCGAAGGAACACACAAGAACGCAATACAAATAAACAAAGGAAGAACACAAAGAAGCACAAACAAAAACGGTGACAAAGAATGTGACACAACGCAACACAATGTAGTGCAACTCAAACCCCATTGCAACAAAACAGCGAAGAGCAAAACAATACAATTATAACTCAAATGCTAATTGTGAAAAACAACAAAATTGTCATCTACACGCCTATATACTGTATGTTGTATACTGTAAGTACCTTACATTCTACCTGACTACAGTATGTGTTGCAATACATACAAATAACATACAAACCACACAAAAAGCAACATATAAAAGCACAACTCTAACAGAAGTTTCTTCTACTGCAGATTAAAATTATTCAATAAATAAACTCAGTATGCTCTATAGTATGATCATATACAGTATATATGATATATATGTACCCTGCGGCCAGTTACCCATAGACAGAGACACGTGTTATTCTCATTGGGCCAAGGAGTATGTGGTCTTATCCACAACTGACTGGTCCAAAGGCATAATATTTGCAATATATGTAATATATTAATAGCAACAAAAAAAATCATGTTACTTAACTAAAATTGACTGTCTAACAGTAGGAGGTTGCTTCTTAGTTGCTTTTAAACCATCATATCTGTGCAAATGTATATAACTATATGTATTTTGTAGTGGTGGGCATAGATTAATTTCTTCAATCTAGATTGATCTAACTGTAGTCTTGGAATTAATCTAGATTAATCTAGATTAAAATGGCTCATTTGAATTCTGTCGAAGGCATTCATAATATGCTACCTAAATAATGACTAAAAATAAGTTTGCACGATTGTTGACGGAGGGGTTCGCGATTGTCGACGGGGGGGGGGGTCAGTAATGACACCGCGAATACGGTCGTTTATCATCTTTTTTTAAATATACTTTTTTTTAAGAGGCCCCTGATTGGCCGAGGCCCCGGCCCAGGTAAGCCCGTGCATTAAGGCGCCACTGCCCAGACCTACGACCGACGGGGGGGGGGGGGGGGGGGGGGGCGCCGGGCAGAGGGGGGGGGCGCCGGGCAGAGGACGCAGCTGTTCCGCAGCGCAACCGTTCCGCGGCGCTTACCTTCCTTGGTGGAAATCCGGTATAGACCCAGCTCCCAACCCAACTTTGAGAATAGATTAACGGCGATAATTTTTTTATCGCGCGATAAGAGTCTTGCGTTATCGCAGCGCGTTAACGCCGATAACGGCCCACCACTAATATTTTATTTTGTGCTATTCTATTCTATTCGGCTCATCTATTAATAGCTAGTGCATCTATCCGCTTGCTAAGTCCTGACACATCGACCTTCCAATAATATTGTTTCCGTTTTTTATTCAATTGTCATTCTACCACTTCCCTTGTGAAGATAAGAGGAAATGGCTACAGTTGATAAGGTAAGTTACAAAATATGAAAAAAAAAAGTTTAGTGCCAGTGAGTGCTAACGTTAGCTAGCTAGAATAGCTAACATTAGAACCCACTGGCAAAAGCCAAACTGGCCATTTGCTGATACCCCTGATATAGTCTATGGGTTTTCTAGGGTGTTTCTTGCTATGAACTTACATCTTCGTGTTTTGGTTGTCTGCCCTTTTTCTGTGCTAGCCAGTTAAGACCTTAGCTAGCTATCTTCGTCAGCCCTTGACAACTGAAACACAAAGATGTGAGTACATAGCAAGAAAAACCCTATAAAACCCATAGTCTATATCAGGGGTATCTGCTTTTGTCAGTGGGTAGCTAACGTTAGCACCCACCCACCTAGGGTTGCCAACTCCCTGAAAAATAAATAAGGGACACCTCATTGGCAGGGCCGGCCGACCCGATTGCCGTCACCCTTCCTGGCGTGGTGAATTTTTTTAGCCCCTTTTTTGTGAGTAAAACGATTTGAGTAAAACTATTTGACTCGAACCTGAATTGAATTAGACATATTTTTGAGTGACATGAACACATGGAAAACAAATTATTATCCAGCAATTCACTTTAATACAAAATAACAATATTAACTGAATAAAATAAGTGACTTTCTTAAACAGAAACCTGTCCTGCTTAACTTAAAACTGTATAAATTAATATAAAACAATAGACAGAAAGCAGAACATTCATCCTGTAATAGTGAACATTTTTAGTGCAATAACAAAAGTGCAAACAGAAAGTCTGTAGAAAACGTGTAAACATATTTGTGCCTCAAAGGCAATGACTGTAGGCTACAGTTGTAGTAGAACAGAAAAAAACAACTTATGAACTCAACAGTATTTGCAGTAGTTGATGTGCTCGTCGCATTGCTGCTCGAAGGTGTACCGCCCCGTAAAGCAGTGCCGGCGTCTGTGTCACTGTCAGCGTCACCCATGCTGCTTTGTTGTCTTTCGCTATCTTCTCCGTGAGCGACAGTACCTCAACCAATGGTATGAGCGTATTCTGTATCGTCATACTTGTGTGTGAATATGCTGCCAGCTCATTGGTCACAGAGCAGGACAGGGCCCGGGAACAACTTTACCGTAAATATTCATATAAAGCGCCCTGTTATTCATTTTCCATTGGCATTTTACTGACTGATTTTTTGACTCTCACAGTAAAAGGAGACAAAGTGCGTCCCTTTTCAGCTCAATACGGGACGGGTGCTTTTGTTTCTAAATATGGGACGATTCCGTTTTTCAAGGGACGGTTGGCAACCCTACACCCACCTTCTGTGCTTCCCAGCTAAGGTTAGCTAATCAGGGGTATCCACAAAGGGCCAGAGTGGCTACAGGTTTTTGTTCCAACCAAGCAAGAGCACAGCTGATACTACGGTCTACATCCTGTTCTTACTTGTCCTTACCAGTTCTCATTATGCTATACATTAGTGCACAACCTGTCTACATTAGTTTATCATTACTGTACACCTGCTACCACATTATTACATTCTTACCACAGTATTATTGTCTTACCACTGTATTATATTATATTTTATTACTAAAGTTTAACTTCTGCACTATTTTATGTCTTAGATTTATATTTTTACATTTATATGTGTGTTTCTCGTTTCTATACATATCGTTTGAGCATTGTTGGAGGAGATTCAAGATTTGAATTGCCAATGAATGCTTCACTGTAATTGTTGTGCCCATGACTAATAAAGAACTTGAAGAACTTTTCTTTTGTTTACAGGCGTGAAAACTTCACCCAAAACTGCAACTCTAGGGTGTGCAGTTGGCTTTTCCCATTGGCAAAGCTGCTGGTCCCTCGCGATTTGCATGGAACAAGGGGAAGACGTTCCAATTCCCCGACCACCTCAGCCATACCCCTAAACGAAAGAAACAAATGGTCCCTACCAGTGGTGAGGATGAAGGAACATAAACTACATGATGCTGACATTGCAACTGCAAATACCCCTGCCACCATCCCGTTTTTTGAAGCACTTCTTTTTAACATTCTAATTGTACTGTCCAAATTATGCCCCTAGTCGATCAATTGCTCCTGACCTCAGTGAAGCTTAAACTTAATTGCATTTCACCCTAACACATCAAGACATTGCCAGTGCTGTGTTTATATTAGCCAAATGATACTTTTGTAGCTGGCCAGGAGGTGGTAGATCATTGTATGTCAACTACGCCTAACTTCAAAAAACCGCTAATTAGCTTATAACGCTAGCTGTGGGGGCAGGATATTTATGTAAAATAAATCGCAATTCTATACCACTAACAAGGCTCAAAATCGCTCCACACTTCCACGGTAGCATAATGAGGGCCCCTACATGTAAAACGAAGCATTAAGAACTTTTTAAGTGCACAGACAGTTTATTAAAAAGACAGTTTAGAAAGCTAGTGCCTTCACGAAAACAAGCGGGCGCCATCTTTGGAAAACAGTCACGACGAACGCCGTGCAACGTAATGAGCCGGAAGAGGCGTACACATGAGATGTCAATGAATCAGAAGGTGTGCAATCTAGTAGAAGGTGTGCGATGTGCGAACAGTGTGTGTGCATAGAGAAGAGAAGAAAATGGTTCATGTTTGTGCTTTTCCCAGCTCGCTCGACTGGTCGTGACTGTTTTCCAAAGATGGCGCCCGCTTGTTTTCGTGAAGGCACTGGCTTTCTAAACTTTCTTTTTAATAAACTGTCTGTACACTTACAAAGTTCTCAATGCTTCGTTTTACATGTAGGGACCCTCATTATGCTACCGTGGAAGTGTGGAGCGATTTTGAGCCTTGTTAGTGGTATAGAATTGCGATTTATTTTACATGAATATCTGCCCCCACAGCTAGCGTTATAAGCTAATTAGTGGTTTTCGAGAACTTTGGTTCCATTCGACTAGAATGAAAACTGATCCCAGAGAACAGTCCAACTCGGTGGACATGTGTTATGATCATATGGTCTCATTTTGCGCCGGAATTGTCCTTTAACAAGCCCTCCTCCATCCCATCCTAACTATAGTGCCTCTGTAGTCCACAAAACAACAGGACATAACCATACTTTCCCCAACAGTGGACACCTTGTACCTGTCTACCCTCTAGTCACTGTGATTCCAACTAGAATTTCTATCAAATCCAAGTTTACTAGATTCAGCAGGCTGTTGATGCTAAACAGATGGCTCAAAGATACGTGTGCTGCTCAATCAGTGAATTTTATTGACAATTTCAACATTTTTTGGGAAGGCGGACACCTCTTTGAGGCAGATGGATTTTGCCTTAACAAGTCAGGAGTACAGCTGTTAAGCTACAACATTTTTCAGTCACCAGCAGCCCCAGGACAAGAGGCGAGACAATCCAAAACAACAGATAAGACAGCCTTCTGGAGAAAAATTGCTACCGCCTGAGATAAGGATTGACCATGAAGGACAGCACACCGAGAGAGAGGCTTTACCGTCATCATCCTTACCCCAACACGAGGAGTTTCCCCCAGCCCCAACAGCCCAACATGAGGAGTCTCCCCCAGCCCCAACAACCCAACAGGAGGAGTCTCCCCCAGCCCCAACAGCCCAACAAGTGGAGTCTCCCCCAGCCCCACCAGGAGACTCCCAACTTTCATCCACCGGGACCCCATCCAGCCTTTCATTCTCTCCACGCAGTCCGGATTCCCCATTCCCCCATTTTCTGGATTTCCAACTCACACCACGCCCAAATCCCATTTTTTCTCCCCTAAATCCCCCTCCTCGTCCAGCCCCTCCCATTCCACCACGCTGGAAAACACCCAACGTCACAGAGCCCCCCCACCTCCTCTGACTCAGATAATCTGTGAGTCGGACTGATATGTGCCGGGTCCAGGCTGCAATACTGATACCAATAATGTTCTCCCCCAAGAAAAGTCAGGGCCCTATGGAATTCAGATAGCCTTCTCAATCCCTGTGAGGACAGGTAACAGAAGAATGGTTAAACTGGTGAGAAATAAAAAGGGTAAATCTGCCAATTTATTAAGTATAGCATGTCAACCTCGAAATATACCAGTGTCTCCTGCTATCTCCACAAGATTAGCTCTACTCAATATCAGACCACTAGTCAACAAATCACTGTTAGTTAATGACGTCATTATAACCTATGATCTAGATTTTTTACTTCTTAGTGAAACATGGCTGACTGAATGTAGCTGTTGTGCTATTCTCAATGAGGCAGCACCAACAAATTTCAGTTTTATGAATAAGTGTCGAACTGGTAAGAAAGGCGGGGGAGTTGCTGCCATCTTTAAATCTGTATTTCAGTGCAAGGAAATTACGTTAGGTGATTTTAGCTCTTTTGAATATCTCTGTTTTTTACTAAAAGGTGATCCAAAAGTTATTTTTTTAATCATTTATAGACCTCCAAGATACTCAGGAAAATTCTTTGATGAGTTTGCTGAACTGCTGTCAGTTATCTGCACTGATTACAACTTTTTTATCATAACAGGGGATTTTAACATTCATGTAGACAATAACATGGACAGTAATGCCAAAGAACTCTCTGCTCTACTTGACACTTTTGGCCTCTTGCAACATGTGAAAGGGCCCACACACACTCGAGGCCACACGCTGGATCTGGTTATCTCTAAAGGTGTTAACATTTCTTCTGTTGATGTTAAGGACTTGGCTCTTTCTGATCATTTCTGTGTGTTCTTTGACTTACAGATCATTCCAAATGTTCAGTTAACCTCTGTGTCTGTTAAGAGAAGGTACATAAATGAGAATACCAGTGCAAAGTGTATGGAGGCTATGTCACCAACTGTGAGTGCAGAGTCAGTTGATGAACTCCTAGATAAATTTAACTGGAAAATCTCAAATGTCATGGATGCTGTTGCACCTATTAAAACTAAGACGACCTTGATCAGAAAGAAAACACCATGGAGGAACACTATGATGGTAAAGGCTTTAAAAACAGAATGCAGGAAAGCAGAGTGTAAGTGGAGAAAAACTAAACTTCAAATTCACCATGACCTCTACAAAATAAGTCTTTGTAATTTTAACTATGAGTTAGTCAAGGCTAGACAGCGACACTTTTCTGAAATTATTAATAAGAACATCAACAACACTCGCACTCTATTTGCTATGGTTGATAAGCTGACAAACCCCCCTAAACAGATAGCTCCAGAACTCCTTTCCACAGCAAAATACAATGAATGTGCTTGCTTTTTCAGTGAAAAAATCCAGTCCATAAGGTTAAATATTAACACAAAACAATAAAATAATGCAATCCCTAATACCTCCCAGGAATAACTCAACTGTGATGTCAGAATTTAATACAGTTGACCAAAAAAACATAGAGGAAACAGTTCAGCATCTAAAACCATCAACATGCTGTCTTGACACAATGCCATCAGACTTTTTAAAAACTATTGTGAACTCTGTCTAAATAGATTTGCGACAAATACTAAATAGCTCACTTCAATCGGGCACGTTTCCTAAATTCCTAAAAGTAGCTGCCATTAAGCCACTCTTAAAAAAGAGAACGCTGGATGCTTCCATGTTAACCAACTACAGACCTATCTCAAATCTTCCTTTTATAGCCAAGATCGTTGAGAAAGTGGTTTTTAATCAACTCAGCAATTTCTTGAATTCCAGTGGCCTTTTTGACAAATTTCAATCAGGCTTCTGACCTCACCACAGTACAGAAACAGCTCTTATTAGAGTGTTAAATGATATTAGGTTAAACACTGACTCAGGCAAGATGTCAGTTTGGGTCCTGTTGGATCTCAGTGCTGCATTTGACACTGTGGATCACAGTATATTGTTGAACAGGTTGGAAACTTGGGCAGGACTCAGCGGAACAGTCCTAGAATGGTTCAATCAAATGGCTATGACATGTGGAGTTCCTCAGGGGTCAGTTCTTGGACCCCTTCTGTTCAGTCTATATATGCTGCCTTTGGGTCAAGTTCTGCAGAACTCTAATGTAGACTATCACAGTTATGCAGATGACACGCAGATATACATAGCACTGTCCTCAGATGACTACAGTCCAATACAGTCATTGTGTCACTGTTTAGAGCAAGTAACAAATTGGATGAACCAAAATTTCCTTCAATTAAATCAGGACAAAACTGAGGTAATTGTTTTTGGCAATAAAGACAAGAGGATTGCCGTCAGTAAACATCTCGAGTCACTCTCTCTAAAAACTAGGGACCAAGTCAGAAACCTTGGCGTGCTGATACTCAGATTTGACCTTCAGCAGTCATATCAAATCCATCACCAAAACAGCCTTCTATCAGCTTAAGAACATATCCAGAGTGAAGGGTTTTATGTCTCAAACAGACCAGGAGAAGTTGATTCATGCTTTCATCTCCAGTAGACTCGACTACTGTAACAGTCTTCTGACTGGACTCCCACAAAAAAACATTAAACAGCTGCGGCTCATTCAGAATGCTGCAGCTCGAGTTTTAACCAGAACAAAGAGATCAGAGCACATTAATCCAGTTCTAAAGTCTTTACACTGGCTCCCAGTCAGCTATAGAATAGATTTTAAAGTTCTGCTACTGGTCTACAAATCCCTGAATGGTTTAGGTCCAGAATACATGAATGACATCTTAGTAGAATACAAACCCAGTAGGGCTCTGAGATCTACTGACTCAGGTCAGATAGTGGAGCCCAGAGTTCAAACTAAACATGGTGAAGCAGCTTTTAGCTGTTATGCTGCACAAAACTGGAACAAACTACCAGCTGAACTGAAATCAGCCCCAACTGTGAACATTTTTAAATCCAGATTAAAAACACTTCTTTTCTCCTGTGCTTATGATTGAGCTCGCTCAAAGCACTTTAAATTGTAATCTTTCATTTGCAATATGTCCTTTTAAATCATTATTTTATTATAGTATTTTATTTATTTCTCTTTCTATTCTTCTGTAGTTGTTTTTATTTGTTTTTTTATTAATTAATTTTTATTTAAATTCTTACTGTTAAATGTTTGTTTTATGTAAAGCGCATTGAGTTGCCATTGTGTATGAAATGCGCTATATAAATAAAGCTGCCTTGCCTTGCCTTCCAACTTGACCACATAGAACCTCCCATCCATTTCTGTTTACAGCTCAGCTCAGCCTGTGTTTGTCAGCAGTACAGAGACTAAATGTGTCCATAGTGTAGTCTGGCCCTTCTTATGTAACATTAATCTACTTATCTGGCTAATGACTGACCTAGTCGCTGACCTTAACACATTTTTCCCCCCTATACCGTAATCTCTATGTCTGTATGGGGAGAGAGAGAGACAGAGAGAGAGAGAAAGAGAGAGAGACAGTGAGAGAGAGAGTGTGTGTGAGTGAGATTCCGTTTCCCAATATGGAATTGATTCAAGTCAACAATGCCAATATGTTATTGTATATATTATGTTCGTTGTTTGTAGTTTGTCTAAAACCACTGTCCACTGCTAGTGTAGTTCTGTATATACTGTATATATAGACACAAAGTAGCAAGCTACTGTGCAGGAAAATGTTTGTCTTGCTTGGCAACAGTCCAGTCGCGGAACTATTTGTGTTGGCAGAGCCAAATAAACGATTACATAAACAAACAAATCATAATCTGTTGTCGCTTATTACTGTCAACTAATATATGGCACTTGTAGAACTGTTGTATAAAAGCAATATCACATGCTGTTTTACTGAATATCAGCACGGCTGTGATATCAGCAAGTCGGCACTCGGTCTACGGCCTCGTACCGACGACCGAACAGCCATGATATACATATATATATATATATATCAGGGGTCGCGTTAACCGAATATTTTCCGTAACGGTGACGGAAAAATCTGAGGGCCGTCCGTCATTTTGACAGATTGCATTTCACACCCTGACCACTTGGTGGCGATGAGCATATTAATTGGTTCTTGTAGAAGAAGAGAAGTAGAAAAGAAGAAAGAAACAACAAACCCACTTGAAAGTGGCGCAACTATCGACGGTGGCCATGAAGTTCAACAATCGCGCATCAGCCCCCCCCCCCCCCCCTCGCCAACAATCGCGCATCACCCCCCCCCCCCCCCCCCCCGCTGCGCTGCGTGTGACCGGTAAAAATAGATTATGACGGGATTTTTTTGACCCTGTCAGTCAAAATGACGGACAACGAAAAAGTCTAGCGCAACCTCTGATATATATATATAAATATATATATATATATTTGGAGCATTCTTTAATAGGATTTACACCTCCATTTTGAAGTTGTTTCCCTGTTCGATAACTAAAAGTAGGCTCACTCTTTTGGAGAAAGTTGGGTTGTTGAGTAACTGCACACTGTCATGTTATCAAAAGGTATATTTTACATGATGTATTACTAAATAGGATCTGTGTATTTGTTTTAGCTGTTTTTATATTTTTGTATTTGTATTTTTATAAATATTTGTATTTCTAATAGTACCAGCAGGAGCAGCGCTCCTAATCTTGTTGTATGAAGAGTTATACAATGACAACAAAGGCTTTCTATTCTATTCTATTTCTAAAAGCACCCTATAACGTAAAGATTGGCTTGTAGCACCGACTGCTAAGGAGAATAATGATCAATAGGCCTATGTATAATAGATAGCGATAATTATAGATCTATGAATGTAGTTTACCACTAGGGATGGAATATGTGAAAAGGCTATTAGGTAGCCTAATTACAACATGTACAACATGTTTACAGCATCCTTCAGTAATCATGGTGACTATGACAAAGATACCTGATTGTGATTGATTAAACTGATTTATTTGCAGGCTAGACCCATCAAAACTTGACCTTGAAGTTGGTGCTATTCAAATTAATTGCGTTTTATCGCATAATGGAACTCTTGTCGTATTTATCCCATTCAACTCCATGGTTTTTAATTTTTTTATTGATGTGGGAAAAAATTACAACAAACAATCATGTTCAATGTAAAAGGACCTAACTGTCTGGGCAAAATGTGTGCAGGGAGTAGTAGTGCATGTAAACATGTTCTTGAAGCCATATTATCTACCACAGAGAAGGTCTCATGTCTGCCGCTATTGCGGTGATCTCTTTGGACCGGCTACCGGAATCAGCCGCATATTGTCAGCCATTTAATTTGTTCGCCAAGCCCCCCCGATTGTCTCATCAACGTGTTCACTTGAGATGCATTTGGACACCGTGCACAACCCACTCCATTGTTTTCCTATGGATTTAATTCCGGTATATATGCCATTGGTATATGTCTATAAATATTTTCTTTGATTAAATCATTTATTTAATTAAAGTATTGTTCAGTTCTGTATATATATATATATATATATATATATATATATATATATATATATATATATATATGTAAGGGATAATGCCCGACGAGGTGTCCATTATCAGAAGTTAATGGACGACGCGGGGGCGTGAACCATCCGCGCGAAGCGGAGGACGGTTGCTTCCGCGAAGTCCATTAACTTCTGTTATACCATGGTCGGCGTGAATACTCGATTCTGATTGGCTGGCGGGTGGAGGTTAAAAAGTGTTAATGTACACCTAGGAAAGACGTTCGGGTCAAATTGCCTGATTACAGTTAGATTACTGCGCTGGCTCAAACGCTAGATGGTAACCATGGCAACGGAGAGGGAATACTCGATTCTGATTGGCTGCTGTAGGTTGGCCATTAATCCCTGCTATATGCAGAGCTAGCTCTGTAATATGGACACCTACTAAGTACTTCCAGTCAAATTGTCTGTTCAGCCTTCAAAACGAGAGCTGGTAAATTGTGAAAAATGCATTAAACTGTAATCAGAAAACGCGGTTATATGCTATAGACCCTATAGTATCTGTGGTATAAAGGCTGGGACACATTTCAAATTATAAATACGTACACTTTATGTTGAAATTATAGACCGTCGCGATTCCCATTGAAACGAATGGCGCGGTGATTAGTCGTCAAAACGACAGCTGGTAAATTGTGAAAAATGCATTAAACTGTAATCAGCAAACGCGGTTATATGCTATAGACCCTATAGTATCTGTGGTGTAAAGGCTGGGACACATTTCAAATTATAAATATGTACACTTTATTGAAAGTATAGACCGTCGCGATTCCCATTGAAACGAATGGCGCGGTGATTAGTCGTCAAAACGACAGCTGGTAAATTGTGAAAAATGCATTAAACTGTAATCAGAAAACACGGTTATATGCTATAGACCCTATAGTATCTGTGGTGTAAAGGCTGGGACATATTTCAAATTATAAATATGTACACTTTATGTTGAAAGCAGGCCGTCGCGATTCCCGATGTGCAATGCATTACGTCAGCTCTGTGGCTCATAGCTGAGCGGACTAGAATACCTCCCGTTGCCGAGTCGTATCTAAGGTCCGTTCTATTTACTGGAGGAGTGAACAACGTTTCCGTTGCATAAGAACCTTACGGGAGGGTAATAATTGTTCCAGGTATTAGTCAGACCCTCAGGCGTTACTAGGGAAGCCAAATTATGGCTTGTGAACAACTTTATATTTTGATTGTAAAACGCATGCAAATATTAATGAATGTTCTTAATTTATTTTCTTTGGCAAGTGACCATGGTATAAGCGGGATAATGCCCTTCGAGGTGTCCATTATCAGAAGTTAATGGACTTCGCGGAAGCAACCGTCCTCCGCTTCGCGTCGGACGGTTCACGCCTCCGCGTCGTCCATTAACTTCTGATAATGGACACCTCGTCGGGCATTATCCCTTACATAATGGACACCTCGAAGGGCATTATCCCGCTTATACCATGGTCACTTGCCAAAGAAAATAAATTAAGACCATTAATTAATATTTGCATGGGTTTTACAATCAAAATATAAAGTTGTTCACAAGCCATAATTTGGCTTCCCTAGTAACGCCTGAGGGTCTGACTAATACCTGGAACAATCATTACCCTCCCGTAAGGTTCTTATGCAACGGAAACGTTGTTCACTCCTCCAGTAAATAGAACGGACCTTAGATACGACTCGGCAACGGGAGGGATTCTAGTCCGCTCAGCTATGAGCCAGAGAGCTGACGTAATGCATTGTACATCGGGAATTGCGACGGTCTATACTTTCAACATAAAGTGTACATATTTATAATTTGAAATGTGTCCCAGCCTTTACACCACAGATACTATAGGGTCTATAGCATATAACCGCGTTTTCTGATTACAGTTTAATGCATTTTTCACAATTTACCAGCTGTCGTTTTGACGACTAATCACCGCGCCATTCGTTTCAATGGGAATCGCGACGGTCTATACTTTCAATAAAGTGTACATATTTATAATTTGAAATGTGTCCCAGCATTTACACCACAGATACTATAGGGTCTATAGCATATAACCGCGTTTTCTGATTACAGTTTAACGCATTTTTCACAATTTACCAGCTGTCGTTTTGACGACTAATCACCGCGCCATTCGTTTCAATGGGAATCGCGATGGTCTATACTTTCAATAAAGTGTACATATTTATTATTTGAAATGTGTCCCAGCCTTTACACCACAGATACTATAGGGTCTATAGCATATAACCGCGTTTTCTGATTACAGTTTAATGCATTTTTCACAATTTACCAGCTCTCGTTTTGAAGGCTGAACAGACAATTTGACTGGAAGTACTTAGTAGGAGTCCATATAGCCAGAGCTAGCTCTGCATATAGCAGGGATTAATGGCCAACCTACAGCAGCCAATCAGAATCGAGTATTCCCTCTCCGTTGCCATGGTTACCATCTAGCGTTTGAGCCAGCGCAGTAATCTAACTGTAATCAGGCAATTTGACCTGAACGTCTTTCCTAGGTGTACATTAACACTTTTTAACCTACACCTGCCAGCCAATCAGAATCGAGTATTCACGCCGACCATGGTATAAATATATATATATATATATAAATATATATTAGGGCTGGGCAATAATTGTGATAATAGCGGTGTTAACGCAAATTCATTATAACGCCACAATTTTTTTTGACGCATTAACGCAGGTACTGGCCTTTTTAGACGGGCGCGATGCACGCCCGTTAGACCAGTGATTTTCAACCACTGTGGCCCGGCACACTAGAGTGCCGTGAGAGATCGTCAGGTGTGCCATGGAAAATTATCCAAATTCACTTAATTGGTCCAAAAAAAAGTATTATTTATTTACTGCAAATAATTTGCCATTGTTGAGCATCTGTGCCTTCCATGTAGAGACTGGCAGAGTAATTAAATACTCTTCCATGTCAGTGGGTGGCAGTAGGTAGCGCAATAATGACCTTGTTAATTTAAAACAATAGAATTAGCGTTGTGTGCGAGAGGTGGCGGTGACAAGACGTAGGCTGCAACAGCGATGGAGAAATATTTGAATAGGAAAAATGCAGACTTCGAACTGGGCCCTGGACAAAATTCTAACCCAGACGAAGAGCCTAGTATGAGTGGTGGTCAAAAGAAAGCAAAAATGGTGAGCTTGAGGCAATACAGCGAAAGTTATCTTTCGTTTGGATTTACTTTCACCGGGGATCTGACTGCACCGACTCTATTATGCTTGGTGTGTGTGTGGAAAAGCTATCAAACAGTGCCATGGTCCCAAGCAAGCTTAAATGTCATCTCCAAACAAAACACCCGGCACTTAAAAACAAGAACACAGACTATTTTGTTCGCCTGCGTGAACACACTGAGAAACAGGTAACGAGAAAAACCACAAAGGTGTCTGAGAGAGTTCTCAAAGCTAGCTACTTAGTTGCTCAACTCATAGCCAAATCAAAAAAGCCACACACTGTAGCAGAGACATTAATACTACCTGCCTGCAAAGCCATTGTGAACGAGATGCTCAGCCCTGACACGGGTAAAGAAATAGCCAAAGTCCCTCTCTCAGATAACACCAATTGCCAGACGTATTGATGACATGTCTGCAGTGCATAACAGCACTTAGGCTTTACTTCCATTTCTTTGAATACAGCAGTTAGGCTATACTTCCATTTCTTTGGCTACAGCAGTTAGGCTATACTTCCATTTCTTGAATACAGCAGTTAGGCTATACTTCCATTTCTTTGGATACTGCAGTTAGGCTATACTTCTATTTCTTGGATACAGCAGTTAAGCTTTACTTCTATTTTTTTGTACAATCTGTTTTTTGAGATGCATTGTTTCTTGGACTTGAGTTTGCCATGAGTTGTGATTTGAGCATATTGGTAAATGCTTGACGTGTGTGGGTCCCTGGGTTGTTTAAGTCTGTAGTTTTGTGTTAATGCTGGAAAAAAGGTTGGACACACTACATTGTGTTTTTGTTCTTAATTGATTTCCAATAAAACATATACATACATTTGCATAAAGCATGCATATTTTGTCCACTCCCATGTTGAAAAGAGTATTACAATTTTTAACGGATAAAAAATGTGCCAATAATTTGCGATTAATTGCAATTAACTATGGACAATCATGCGATTAATCACGATTAAATATTTTAATCAATTGACAGCCCTAATATATATACTGTATATATATATATATATATATATATACTGTATATATATGCTTTGTATTTGTTTCTTTGCTTTGTTTCTTTGTTACAGTCCATTACTTGGTATTTACTAAAAGTAATAAGAATTCCTGTAGTCCTGGCATTATTTTGCTCTTCTACTCGTCTGTGTGAAGAACCGTAGCAGGGATTTTAGTTGAAAGTTTCTTCTTTGTTTTGCAAACCATGCTTGTGGTACTTTCTTGGACAGGCTTCACAATCTAGACTGGGTAATCTACACTGACCACCCTGTCCAGCTTGTACTGACCCCTCAAGACATTCTGGTCTGCTAGCCAGACGATTTCTCCAACAGCCACATTCCGCTCCCTTGTGTGTCACTTACTCCTTACTAACAAATTGGGTCCAGCCAACTGACTCCACTACTTCTTCACTACATCTACGTCCACTACGTCTACTTCTGCCTGGATAACTCTTAATCTCTTGTAGGAATAGCCTTCAAACTCGAAGCTTCCTGAGTCTCCTTTGGGTCCAGCTCTACCTAGTAGTAGAGAATTTGGGCTGACTGTGTAGACACAGTCCTCCTGGCTTAGTGTTGCTTTCGTCAACGAAAATTATGACCAAATATCGTCGTCAACGAACCTTTATCACGTGACGAAAACAAGACAAGACGCAACGAAAATGGTGGTCAAGTGACGAAAACTATAATTAAATTTATAATGCAATATTGTTGACGAATAAAAACGGGACTAAATGTGGTTTGCAAAATAAAAAGTCTGCTAAAATATCTCTTCATTTTCGTTGACCAAAACGAGACGAGACGAAATGTTATAACATTATTTCGTTTCGCTATTAGGGGTGACCCCGAATAGTCGACTATTCGACGATTCGATCGAAGGAGCCTGATTCGACTGCTAATCTCATAGTCGAATCGTCGGCAAAACACAGGATCATTCCATTCGGGCTATAGGCGGTGCTGAATGTCTGATTTTACATATAGTTTCTTTCTCCCAATAAATCATGATTTATAGCTTATTTTTGTATAAATATCAAGTGTAAAACACTGCCAACGCAGCGCCGCGGCGCGTCTATGACACAAGTGCCGCCCCTAGCACACATAGGAAGCGGCGCGCTGCGGCGCGTCAACAGGAATATAGTCGTCTCCGGAGCATAAGGAAAACTAAAGAAAAGAAAAAAGCGCCTTTTCGGCGGCACTTGGCGCGCGGCGACGCTGTGAAATAGGACAGTGGCGTGAAGTGTAGTGGGGCGCCGCCGGTGTGAGGGTGTACATAGAAAATAATAGGGGCGGCTGTTTTGACGCGCGCTGTTCGGCGGCGATGTCCAAAACACACCGCCAATGTCGCAAATGAGAATATGGATCAACATGGATGTCGTTAGACCTGGGCATTCGGGGCTATAGCCCCGGATCTTTTGGGAATAGCCCCGGATCACTGTGCCGTGAAATAAAAAATAACCCCCGCCCCCCACCCCCCCCCCCCCCCCTCCGTCGGTCGTCAGTCCGGGCTGTATTGCGATCGCGCACCCCCCCCCACCGCGTCGGTCACCGGTCCGGGATGTGTGACGATCGCGCACCCCACCCCCGTCGGAGAAAATTGCTAACAGCACCGGATCATTTCAATTGCTAGCGACGTCCATGTGGATCAATGAGCAAAAAAACCGAAAACAACATGATTCGACGATCAGTCGACTATAGGCAAGACTTGACGAATCAGATTCGACTATGTAAATTCTTAGTCAGGGACACACCTACTCGCTATTATTATTATTATTATTATTTTGAAATATTTCTGTTTCCTGAGTCTCAGGGCTGCATCAGCGGCACTGCGAAGACGCAAGCGACGTCACTTCCTCAATCCCCACTCGCGGCAAGTTAAAGGCCTTTACACACTGGGGCGGTTTTTTCATGTGATAAATTCGCAAGTAAATATATTTTTTCTTACTGTTGTTTTTGTCATGAGTACTTTCACACAGAATGCGAATATTACACGGCGAAAAAGCGACGTCATTTTTTTCGGAAGGAGGTCGATTTTTCTATATATATATTGACACCAAAAAAATATAGTAACTGTGCGTTCACACCGAAAGCGCACAAAGAGGAATCCGCCTTGTCCACTCCACCTAAGTCGCTTTTGTCCCCCTTCAGAATGTTCGTTCTTGCTTTTTTTTTTTATTTAAAGGGCCAGCGCGCCACACGCGCTAAACGCCACCACGCAACTACTGCTGTAGCACAGCCCATTTACCGACATCGTTGATCACGGAAAGTTACTTGATGGAAAGTTACTTGATAAAGTCATTAAAAATAGAATTACTCCGATTGGTTGGAGGGTGTAGGTTAAAAAGTGTTTATTTACACTAGGAAAGACGTGACGCTATGAAGACGCTATGGCCACGTTGCTTGGCAACACCTGCATACGGGAGATATTAAATACTCTGCTCGACTTGTAAACAACACTTGCATAAAATGGTTGTTTGGTCGACGTCGGTCTTTTTGAAACCAAAAAACCTCCAAACAGCAGACACGGCTCCTCTTTTTGGCACAAGTTCTTCTGTGTCATCATGTTCTACTAGTTCTGCAGCTATCCTATCCATCATCACTGCAACGTAACTCCAGCACTAACCTAGGTTTGCCTCGCAGTCGTCCGAGAATACGCTCTGGTCGTAACATGCGTGTTTAGAAGCGTGCTGCGCAACATTGAAAAGGGTCCGTCTGAAACAGTGTCGCGCAGCGTTCCGAACGTTGTCTAATCAAATACACCGGTATGCCGGTATATTAAATATATATAAAATATATATATAAAAATTCATACCGTAACGAAAATACACACCGGTATTCGGTGTGAACCGGTATACCACCCAGCACTAAATTGCATTACTAAAAAGAGACTAAAATACACTTTTCATTGACTAAAACTAGACTAAAATGTCATCAGTTTTCGTCGACTAAAACTAGACGAAAATAGTCATGGATAATTCTGACTAAAATAAGACAAAAATGCTCAGACTTTTAGTCAACTGAAACTTGACTAGACTAAAAAGAGTATAAACGTGACTAAAACTAATAAAATGACAGTTTAACACAAAGACTAGACTAAAACTAAAATGAAAACAGGCCGCCAAAAACAACATTATCTCGGCTCTGAGTCCTGGCATCTATCGTTAACCATGTAAAGGAATGTTTGATATTCCCCCCCATGTCAAACCTCCATCTCTTCCCAGATTATGCTGGGCTCTTTTTTACAAAAAGCTGCTTCAGCGGCTCCAATCCTGTGAGGCGAGTCTGCTGGATGGATCTTCCAGCTCCATTCAGCCTCATGTTGGGCAGCCTCATTCTCGAGGTCTGATTTATCCAATTGGCCCAGAAACAGGTAAAGCACCTTAAGGGCAAGTTTGGCTCCCTTAAAGTTTTTCCAGGATCTGACCACAGAGTTCTTGGATGTCCCCTCAATGCTGTGAATCTCTGGTTGGGCAGTAGGAACCCTTCAGCTGACTGGTCGCCAACTCTGTGTGTCTGTGTGTGTATAGCTCTTGATGCCGTGTAGCAGAAGACAATTCCCCATACCGTGAGCCTTACTTTCTTCCTTACTTCGTCCTTCACGTTACAAGGTCCGAACAGCTCTACTGTTTTGAACTGAAATGGTATGGTTGGCTTTGTCCGCTCCAGTGGAAGTTCACCCATGACCTGCTGACACTTCCTTGCTCTGGCCTTTCTGCATCTCACACAGCTGTCAACAACTTTTTTAGCCAATTTTCGGCCTTTTATTACACATAACCCTCTCGAAGATCCTAAAGAGTCGCTCCTTTTGTTTTAATGTCAGCGATGTTCAGGTCCCCTGGGATCCACCCCAAGTTATCAACAAATCCAGTCTTCTGAATCTCGCCAACTCTGTTTGCAAAGAAGGTTGGGTATCCAGAACTGTCTCGCTGAATGGCTCCCAACACAGTTTGACTATCCAGTAGGTGGAACCATCATAGATGCTTCAATTAATTCAAAACGCTGCAGCGCGAGTACTGACAGGAACTAGGAAAAGAGATCACATCTCTCCTGTACTAGCTTCTCTGCATTGGCTCCCTGTAAAATTTAGAATAGAATTTAAAATCCTCCTCCTCACCTATAAAGCTCTTCATGGGCAGGCCCCTTCATATCTCAAAGAGCTCATAGTACCCTACTACCCCACTAGAACACTGCGTTCTCTGAATGCAGGGCTACTGGTGGTTCCAATAGTTTCTAAAAGTAGAACCGGAGCCAGAGCCTTCAGTTACCAAGCTCCTCTTCAGTGGAACCAGCTTCCAGTTGTGGTTCGGGAGGCAGACACCCTCTCCACATTTAAGAGTAGGCTTAAGACATTCCTCTTTGATAAAGCTTATAGTTAGGGCTGGATCAGGTGAGTCCTGAACCATCCCTTAGTTATGCTGCTATAGGCCTAGACTATCGGGGGATTTCCCTTGGTGCACTGAGTCTCTCGCTCTCTCTCTCTCTCTCTCTGTGTGCACACATTCATGTCCCATTAATGCATGTTACTAACACTTCTTCCCCGGAGTTCTTGTGTTTTCTCGTCTCGCAGGTTCTCATGGATCCTGGCGGAGCCTCCATGGTCCTGCTTGACTGCCATTGCTAATATCAGTTACCAGTTATATACAGTTACTGTTGTTGCTGCTCGCTGTCCCCCATCATTGGTGCTAGTGCATTGATGTAGTTGCTTGCTCTCTCTCTCTCTCTCTCTCGCTCTCTCTCTCTCTCTCTCTCTCTCTCACCCCAACTGGTCAAGGCAGATGACCACCCACCTAGAGCCGAAGGGTCTGTCCAAGGTTTCTGCCTTTTAACAGGCAGTTTTTCCTTGCCCCCGTGCCAAGTGCTTGCTCATGGTGGTACTGTTGGGTCTCTGTAAATGTTATTAGGAGTTTGGTCTAGACCTGCTCCATTTGAAAAGTGCCCTGAGATAACTTCTGTTATGAATTGGCGCTATACAAATAAAATTGAATTGAATTGAATTGAATCATTCTATCTCCATTCGGCTGTGCTTTTCAATGTATCTTCTAAGCTGGGCTGCACAGACTGCACCACCGACATCTGCCTTGACTGGTCCTCATTTTTGGTCCAGTGGTGTAAGCTTTGCCTTGGATTCAACCAATCCAACCTGGATACCTTGCCCTGTTTCCCACCTGAAGTACACCACGGCACCGTAGCTCTTGTCACTTCCATCAGAATGTTATTCCCCAAGGTTTTCAGACCCAGCCAGCTGGTGTGAGGCTTCTGTGGAAAGTGATTTGGCTAAGACGCACATTCTCTTGAAGCTGTTTGATCGCTTCCTCCTTTAGGCCCTCCGAAAGTGGTTTGTCCCAAGTGTCTCAGGTCAGACTTCTGCTTCCAGCCTCCTGGAAGGCTTTCCTGATGAGTACAGCTCCTTTCTGCTTAGTAGGTGTGTGTGTGGGGGGGGGGGGGGGCGTGGTGCATCAGCTGCAGGAGAGAGCTGTGGAGGGGGCTCGGGCGAGCAGCGCCAGGTGAGAGTGATTGGCACACCTGCATCCTGTTGAGCTAATCACTCTCTCCCTTCTTAACACAGTAGCGTGCTGGACCTGAGGGGAAGAAGACCGGACACGAAGCACACACAGGTTGTCGGCGGCGGGCCAGAGCTAGGCCCGCGATGACAAAGATAGCGTGTGCTAGAATTGTGTTGGCAATAAAACCCATTAAACAGTATCGCTCTCCGAGTCATATCTGCAGAAGAACCCACCGTGGCACCAGACTACACCACATTGGCACCCAGGATACCCCCAACACCAAATTGACCAAATTGATTCAGCCTACTCCCCCCCCCCATCCCCCATCCAAGCAAACAGAACAAAAAACTACAAACTGGACTCTCAACAGGGTTACCATACCTAAAAAAAAAAATAAAAACAACCCCCCAAACCCCACTACCCCTACACCTCCCCAGTGTCACACGCCAACCCCACCCTCCCCCTCCATCCTGGAGGCCAGAGGCCTGGGGCTGCTGCCTCAACTGGCAGAGGGGTCCCTGGGCTGGCCGTCTGCAGGGGCTGGCTGGATGGGCTCGGAAGTAGGCCTTGACAGCTGGGCCGCGGAGGTAACTCCTCGGAGGGCCTGGAGCAGCCCTCCGTAGGTCCCCCCCTCCACCAGGGCACCGGTGCACGATCCGCCATCTCCTCCTGGAGCATGGGGCCTTGGACTTCTGGTTCCACTGGCAGAGACGCGGCTGGACCTGGGCTGCTCCAGGCTGGATCCGGGGGAGGCTAGCCGCAGACGGTTGCCCATGGCGGTTGCTGCGCTGCCTCCCCGCTCCTCCGCTGGCCGTCACTGCCGTTCCAGGAGGGCTGGCGTTGAGGTGGCTGTCCGCTACCGAGCTGGTGGCTCCAGAGCGGGTTTGGGCAGCCCTTCCGTGTCCCTTCCTGGTCGGAGGAGCCCCACATTGGGCGCCAGTGTGGCAGGGTTGCTCCTGACCACATGCCACCTAAGTGGCTTCTCCTGGGGCCCTCCGACACAGGACACGGGTAGATGTTGTTAATAGTATTTATTTGAGGTGGCATGATGTTACAGCCGAGCAGATGTTACAAGTTGCCATGACATTAGTAGCTCCCTCCTGAGTGTGTGGGTTGATATCTGGTTTATCCTGGGTGCCATGATTGCTCATGCACCACAGGTGTGCAGCCCCACACAGCCAGAGTCTAATCAGTCAGGCTCAGGCCAGGTGAGGCTTTAAACCAGCTATCAGCAACACACACTCCACACACACCCTCCACAAGGTGTGATTAGGCTTCTTGGCTTAGTTTTCTCCTGGTTAGGGGGTCAGGGAGTCTTTTCCCTCACTTCTGCTCAAAGGAAGTCTTGGCCTACTCTCATTTTCTCTCATCACTCTCAGATGTCACCCAGAGCTGCATACACTCCTCCTGAACCTGATTAAAACTGCTCGGATTGGAATCAGGCCCTTTCAGCAGGAGATTGTTCATACTCAGTCCCATAAACTTTTAGCTGCTGTTCCATACAGGGCGTACTGGTGTTGTCACAGAGTGGGGATATGGTGCTACCAAGTGACTCACATACCACACTGGTCCTTTCCAGCTGTACAATCTCCTTGGTGAGTTTCCCTGCTGCTCCCCTTTCCACCATTTCATGTACCTGAGCTGTGTAGGAGGCCTGCCACTCTGGCTTTCTCTTGAGCTGTCTTGCAGTGGCTGTTGTCATGGAGCGAGCAAAGTGTGTTTCAGACCTATGTGCTGCCATGTCCACTTCCTTAAAGAGATCTGGATGAGCTCCACCTACACTTTTGCCTAGCGGGAGCTCTCCCACAAGAACAGGTCCCCAATAATCTTCACTCTTTGTGGGGCGAGTCTACCTTCGAGGTGGCTGATAAGTAGCTCAATGTTCTCTGGTCTTTTCAAATCTTCCAGTTTAGTTTCTGGGAAGAATTTTTTCAATTGATCGGATTTAATTACTCTGTGCACTTTAGCTTTTTCATTTTGACAGTAGCAAAAAAGTTCTTGATTTTTTTCTGTACCTCTGGGTGTCTGGACTCTGTCTGAATAAATATATGTGTTAACCTTCTCCAGGTGTTAACCTTCATAGCCATTCCTCCGACTCCATTGACGACTAAAGTGATTTTTTCACTCCTCAGCTTCAATCTATCGGCAGCTCTGTGGGTGATGTAGTTAGTGTCTGATACTAAGTCTATCAGGGTCCCAAGTTCCTGCCCTGCATTGGCAGTGACTTCTAGTAGCATCAAAATAACTGGTATTGCTTTTCATCTCCACAGACAACACACCTCCAACTTTCCTTGTGGAACATGTGGAAGAATATTTTCTTTCAAATGTTCTTTCTGGTTTCTCTGGCTCCACAGTTACTCCAAGCTGCTCCAGGATTTCTTCTTGCGTTTTGAGGAGACTATCACAATGGTTGCCTGGTCTGACATCATTGCTGGGGTTAACCATGAAGACAAGCCAGTCCTTCTTTACAGTGTCAGGTAGCTTGCTTATGCCATGAGATATGCCATGGCTTTCCCCATGCTCTGGATTAAGTCAATTACCTTTTTTCACTGATTTGCCCTAAAGACAGGAATTTTCTCCAGTTCTTCAATTATCTCCAACGTGATTGTAGACTTATTTCCATATCTGTTTTCTAGTACTCTGAACATGTCGACAGCAGTGTTCTCCTCCTCTGCAGTTATTTGTGCTATGACAAACTCTACTCTCCTCGCTTGAAGCTTGGTATTGACCTATTTTCTAGATTGGCTGCCTTCTAGATTGGCGGCTTTTTCTTTTGCTGGAATCCGCAACTCCCAAGCTACTAGGCTTTTAGTTGCTTCCGGGACCAGCTTCCCCATGAAAGCCAACTGCATCTCATAGCCATCCCGATTCACAGCAGAGAGACAGGTGTTGCAGCAACATCATCACAAGCTCTCTCTGCTTCCTGGCTCTCAGCTCATCTTGCCCGTACCTAAACCTTAGGTTGGTTTGAACTACTTTCCTGACCTCATCCAATCTTGTCTCACAGTCATTAATTGTTGTCTCCAGTCAGCCTCCTGTTGCTTGTCAAGCTATGCTTCCTCACCACCAACTCCTCATAGTTCAATCTCAGCCATACTCCGTGCTCCTCTGCTAAGGAAGTTAGCTAATTTGGTGAAAGCACTTTTAGCTAAGGTGATATTCTGCTTTAGTTGCTTTACTGTTTTCCCAAAAGCTCCCTCCGCCATTTTGTGAAGATTAAGTAAACACAATAGTTTAAGTACAGCTTTCCCCTCTGCATCGGCAGCTTTTTTTCTGACTTTTACAAGGCCTTTGATCTTTTTGTCTACAGTGTCACATATGGTTATCAACTGTCAAGTTATACAAGGTTTTGTTCAGCTCCTGCCCAAACTTGAATACGGCCTGGTTAACTTCAAAGGACAAACAGGACAACTCACTCTTCTTTTCCTCTTTTTATTTTCAGTTCACTTCCACATTGCTTTGTATCTTTGTTACAGTCCAGTTTTCTATTTAGTAAAAGTACAGCACTTAGCAGAGTAATTGACATTGGCAGTAGAATTAATGAGGTTGATAACCTTTAATACACAAATGTCTTTCAAAATTACTTTCAAAACAAAGACATCCACTACTTAAATCAGGCCATCAGATAATTTCCTTGTTTACCTATTCCCTCAAAATATATAATTACAGTATCTCCAATTATACATAATTCTGTTAGCTGTCCTTCTGCAGCATTGTGCTTAGACAATATCACTCATAACCAAGGTGAGTAAGCTCCTAACAGAGCTACAAAGTACAACCATAAATCATGCAAGCCAGACTGATCTGTATATATATATATATTGACTAAGTTTTAACTCAACAATCATCAATTGTGAAGTGATGCAAATGGTCGTTGGGAGGTCATGAGAATATTAAGAAACACACTATTTACAGGGGTCTAAAATGGGAGTAAGCTAGAGACCTGGGGCCTCATGTACGAAGGTTGCGTACGCACAAAAACGTGGCGTACGCAAAAAAAAATGGCGTTCCACGCTCACGTTCAGATGTATGAAACGTGAAATGACCGTGGAAATGTGCGGTGCCTCACGTCAACTTCATGGCTGGCGTACGCACGTTTCTACAGCTATTGTTCCTTTGGCAACACTTAGAGGTGACGCTGGGAAACTGTTAATAATGTCAAAAACAATTAGTCATCAGAGTGATGTGCACGTCAGAGACACACTTATGAACAACTAACACACCCACCGTGTTTGCAATTATACGGGTGGATATAAACGCATGCGCAATGTGATGAAGAAAATGGTATTACCGATGGCAGCGTTAGCGTTGTAGAGGACCTTGCAAATGGTGCAATCCGACGTGAGCGAGTATTTAGGGAACGCGAGGATTTACTTGCAAACGATGACAATTGGCTCATAAGCCGATTTCGAATGTGCGACAAAGTATGCGGGAGTTATTAGCGTTACGGAATTTGCTCAAAAACAGCGCCACCTAGTGGTCTTCCTAGTGTGCGGCATGAAAGTGACGCATATGTAACGGGTATAAGAAATACTTTGATTATTTTATTGAAATTCCTGCTGAAATATGTGTATAGCCTGTATATTGCTTTGCCCTGCAATGAGAGGTTCAGTTGCGCCATCTACTGGTACCTAAAAGTCTATATATATGACCGCAACTCGGATACTCTTAGCAGTCTTTCAGTTCTCTGCTTGGGGTAAGCCACGGTCTGATGTTGCTCTGTATAAATTACACTAAAGCTAACGAGTCATGTAATTGCATTGGTTGTTGCTCACGTTAGTATTATTATTAGTAGTATTTTGCACTGAAGTAAATGTTATTTCCCCTGTATACGTAAAATCCGGTGGAGGTGCTGAACCACATGTTTTGTGTGTGTGTGTCTACCACTCATTGCAGGTAATAATTGTTGCACTGTGTGTTTAATGTGTCAAGACGTGTTTCGGATTCAAAATGTCCGCCATGTTTAACAAGGGGACAACGTGGCCTGTTAAATTTGATGGTCACCACTAGTGGGTGCCGTTATACAGTTTAATTATTTATTTGATGTTGCGCCTTGCATTATTTCATAAATATATAAAAAAGGATGATGTTTGTTAAAAAAAAAACAAGTTAAGAATATATTGTATTGAATTAAAACCACTATACGATCACATGTTAAAAAGTATTCACATCTTAAAATGCATTTCATGTAATTGTAAAAAAGAAATTAAGATGTAATGTACTTGGGCAGTCTTTCAGTTCTCTGCTTGGGACGTAAAATCCGGTGGAGGTGCTGAACCACATGTTTTGTGTGTGTGTGTCTACCACTCATTGCAGCTACCATAAGAATAACATCATCCAATCCAGCCTGTGTGTGGGTTCTTGGCGGGGCGGGTACACAACAGTCACACATAGAATATATTCCTCCGCTTCACCTCCACCTTCAGATACGAACACTTATTTTTCACCTGTGTGTGTGCGCTGCTCGGACCCCACGGCATTTACAGCCTCACACACACGCTCCCACTCATCTCCTTCCTCTTCATATTGATCCCTGCTGACGGGACCAGAGAGAATCTCCCTCCACGGCTCCACGTCATTCACCACAATCTCCAACTCGGACTCTGTGAAATGTCTTTTCGTTCCTTTGTTCATGCTTGTGTTATACCCATAGAGTGCAAGCTGACTCAAGGGTTGGCATATTTTAGAAAAGATGTTATTCTGAAAGAATCAATTAAACAAAAAGACAAGTGAGTCGGCTGGTCTTCAGTGGCTTTACTGGTCCCGGTTAACTGCCGACTGAAGAACGCAGCGCAGCCCACCGTTTATATAGCCGCGGGTGGTCTCGTGCCTTTAATAATAATAATAATAATAATAATAATAATAATGCTTAAAATTGAATGGGGGGTGTCTGTAAAAATGCCAAATAAAGTCCATACATATAAAATAACACATTTAAGTAAGTGGCAATAATATATAAATATCCTCTGTGCCACACTTGCTTGTTTTATGTGATCGGATAGAGGTGAATCTCAGGTCCAGGGCCTATTTACATAGATTTGCATATTTAAATGAGGGCGTGGACAGGGAGGAGTTTGCCACATCTGCACGTGCGCTCAGTTCCACGTTGATCGGGATGTATAAAAGAAACGCGCTTGGATCCATGCGTACGCACACTTTCATACATCTGAATTTATTTGTGCGTACGACAGTTTCGGGGTTTTGGCGTACGCCAAAATCCACGCAAAAATCCACGCAAGTCTTCGTACATGAGGCCCCTGGGGTCTCTTTTATATGAAAGAGGGCCTCAAAGACATATCAGGTTATCAATTTGGGTTCTGGGCTCTAGCCCTACAGGAAGTAGGGCTAGAGCATTGAAATGCATTGGAAATAAAAGGTGTTGCTATAAATTCATCTAAATTTGTAGGAAAGGGATTGGAACTTGGCCTTTAGACCTATCAACCAGGGGTCACCTTGGGATCCCTCAGTGAAAGTTTTGAATCTCTTGGGCGGCGTGCAGTACCGTCATAACACCGCTCATTGCCATTTAAGTGTCCGAGAGGGCCAAGGTTCGGTGTGGGGGTCCCAGTTGGGCCCTGGAACAAGGTTGTCAAGTCTCAGGGTGGGATGACTTTGCTATCACCAAAGCGGCCTTTTAAACCACATTCTGATTCACTAGGTCTCACGGGCCACATTTCTGAGAGGGTCTGCCAACAAACTGGCCCATTTGGGCTTACTTTTTTTCCTCAAGAGCTAGAAGTCTATATCTCGGATATGTCAATCCTGGGACCCAGGGGAACATGTGAATTAATTTTGGCATCAACAGCCATCTTGAAAGGGCACAAAAAGGGGCATGACCTCCAACATTAGAGCAAAAAATGGCATAAAACGGTTCCCCATTTCCGGTGAGATGGTGATAGAAACTCGTGCCTTTAGGCGTGTAAACACAGCTGGCATGTGGACAAGTTTTTCAAGCTTGGGCTCACACCACGCCCCCTTAAAAAAGTGAATGTGCATTTCAATCATAACTTTTTTTTAATGAGATATAGGTCTGATTCTCAGATATGCGTGTTGGATCAATGTGGTGTAGGTCTGGGAAGAATTTCAACTCAAAATCTCGGGCCGCAGGGTGAGACATGACGAGATGGCGCATTTTATGATGCTTTGTGAGTCACTTTCTGTAAGACTAGAGCCCCCAAATTGATATGAGGCCCAATTTGAGGTCCTCTTTCATATAAAAGAGACCCCAGGTATCTAGCTTACTCCCACGGCATTCTAGGCCCCCAAAAATAGTGTTTTTTATCTTCTGATGACCAAACGACCATTTGCATCACTTCCTGTAGGGCTACAGCCACAAACTAGATAGTCTTACATGTCCTTGAGGCCCTCTTTCATATAAAAGAGATCCCTGGGGCCTCATGTACAAAGGTTGCGTACGCACAAAAACGTGGCGTACGTCCTTTTCCACGCTCACGTTCAGATGTATGAAACGTGAAATGACCGTGGAAATGTGCGGTGCCCCACGCCAACTTCATGGCTGGCGTACGCACGTTTCTACAGCTATTGTTCCTTTGGCGACACTTAGAGGTGATGCTGGTAAACTGTTAATAATGTCAAAAACAATTAGTCATCAGAGTGATGTGCACGTCAGAGACACACTTATGAACAATTAACACACCCACCGTGTTTGCAATTATATGGGTGGATATAAAAGCATGCGCAATGTGATGAAGAAAATGGTATTAACGATGGCAGCGTTAGCGTTGTTAGAGGACCTTGCAAATGGTGCAATCCGACGTGAGCGAGTATTTAGGGAACGCGAGGATTTACTTGTAAACGATGACAATTGGCTCATAAGCCGATTTCGAATGTGCGACAAAGTATGCGGGAGTTATTAGCGTTACGGAATTTGCTTCAAAACAGCGCCACCTAGTGGTCTTCCAATTGTGCGGCATGAAAGTGACGCATAGAATATATTCTGCCCACCCAGAAACCCTCCGCTTCACCTCCACCTTCAGATCCGACCACTTCTTTTTCACCTGTGTGTGTGTGTGCGCTGCTCGGACCCCACGGCATTTACAGCCTCACACACTCATTTTCTTTTTCTCTTCATATTGATCCCTGCTGACAGGGGACCAGAGACAATCTCCCTCCGCGTCTCAACTTCATTCACCACAATCTCCAACTCAGACTCTGTGAAATTTCTTTTCTTTCCTTTGTTCATGCTTGTGTTACACCCATAGAGTGCAAGCTGACTCAAGGGTTGGCATATTTTAGAAAAGATGTTATTCTGAAAGAATCAATTAAACCAGGGGTTTTCAAATTGGGTGAATGTGAGCCTCCCCTTAAAGTAGGTAAGGACAGCCGAGCCCCCCCCGCCCCAACCCCCGGACCTAACCCACTGCAGTAAATGCTTTTGTGTGTTCCAGGCAATGATGACTTTCAATAACTGATCAAATGTAAATATTTTTTAATATTGTATTTGAAGACATTTTATTTCCACAACTTTTTAAAAAGTGCATTCATAAACAAGTCTTTGCAACAGCATTATTGCTGTAATAATTTCTTCATGCAGGCCTAATTGAAGCTACTTTTAAAATCACTGAACATCAGTAGGCAAGCCCGGATCTACCATATGGGCAACCTGGGCATTTGCCCAGGCCCAGGGGCCCTTGAGCCGAGAGGGGCCCTTTGCGATATACCGGTATATTTTTTCCTCATGGCCATGGACGTTGGCCGTTGGTCCGGGCTGTATTGCGATTGCGCACCACAAATAACATCACTTCCTATGGGGCTAGAGCCTCCCAATTGATAATATTACATGTCCTTGAGGCCTGCTTTCATATAGAAGAGACCCTAGTTCTTTAGCTCACTCCCAAGTGCCCTTGCCAAACTTTTCATGGAAATGTGTCCAAAGAGGGTTGTACACTGGATGCGCTGTCCGCAGACATACGACGTTCTATACATTTGAATCAATTTTTGTTCAATGAGAGCACTCACACCAGTGCCACATACTGCACCATTCACTTCCAGCACTGCTCAAAACCTTGGAGCGCCACGCAGTGCCATCCATTATATTAAACACAGAACAAGACCTAAAATCAAATCTTTCTACAGTCATTTGTACTACACGGCTCCCACCTGGGGTGTGACCTGCTTAAGAGCTACACCTGTGAGAGGTGTTTGGCACAAAGTGTGAAGTGAACCCAGTCGCAACTAAAAACTCTCTTATCAGGCAACAGAACTTTACTTGTGGTTGCGCAGATACAGAAACCAAACAAGTAGAAACAAAAGGAATGGACAAACAGGGGCAGAAACTACATCACTTAAATGATGACACACATTTGCTTATCAACATAGGTGACACATTTGACTAACAAGGGTAAACAAGTAGTGAATGAGTTTGGGACCCTGACAGTTGTTGGTGTTATTATTAGTAGTATTGTGTGATTGTTGCACATTACCTTGGCTCCAGGAGGGGCGGTGTCTCAGATAGAAGCTGACCTCTGACCTCCGGGACCCCCACTGCTGCAGGAGGTCCAGCAGCAGTAAGTCATGGGGCAGAACTCTCTCTGAGTGGAAAAGACAGAAGAGAAAAGGAAGGATTCATTTTAGGTTGGACAGGATTTTTATATTAACCAGACAAATTACAAATACGAGTAAAAGTGAATGCTCTGTTATGCACTGACTAATATCATTGCTATAAGCAGTGTCTGTACCCTGCAGACAAATCATTTATTTTAATGGTTAAGAGGTAAGGAGACAGTGAGAGATGCAGATAGGGAGAAATAAAGATAGCCAGCATATGTGTGTGTGTGTGTGTGTGTGTGTGTGTGTGTAGGTCAGCTTGTCTGTTTTGTAGTGGCTGGCATCAGCTGTCATTATATCTGACAAAGGGGTGGGTAGTGGAAGGAAAGGGAGTCAGCTGCTCAGTGATAGCTCCCATGTATGGTGTGTGTAAGGTGTGTGTGTCGTGTGTCACAACTCTGTTTGCATACTTTGAAATAATCAAGCAAGATGCCACTAAAGCCTACAATTACAGAAGGAGGAAGTAGTGGACATTAAGAACTCGCTTCATGTCAGGAGAGATTGCAAATATCTCTAAATAACAGAAACTGATACTGGACATGATGGGACAGATCAGGGAACTGCAAAGACCAATTTTGGAAAAGGATAGCCCTACTGGAGGGCCGAGTGGCAGATCTCGAACAGTACTTCCGCATGAATTACCTAATTATCAGCGGTTTGGAGACCAGACCTTGGATTTATGCGAGGGCAGTGGTGGCAGAGAGTGGGGAGCCCACCGAGCCTAATCTGAACTACATCGAGCAACAGGTTATCACTTCCTTCAACAGCAAAGCAGCAACGGTATTGAAGCATGTCACCCTCTGCCCCGAAAAAACAGAAGCGAGAAACCTGCTACAATAATTTGCTTTGTGAACAGAAAACAAAAAATGCACTGCTCAGACAGGGGAGAAAGCTGAAAGGGACCAATGTGTATGTCAACGAACACCTGACAAAGAAAAATGCAGACTTTACAAGACAGGCAAGCTTCCTGAGAAAACAAAACAGGATCCAATTGACGTGGACAACAAACTGTAAAGTGTTCATAAAACTGAAAGGATCACCAGAGGAGTCAAAAGTCCTGGTCGTCAGGGAAATGGCTGAACTGGATAAGTATCAGTGATGACAACCCCTGGGAGAACAGCAACTAAGGTAATTAAACTGACATTTGAACTTGAACTCAGGCCAGTTCACAAAAAGCATAGAGCGTGACTGACATTAATATATCATGATAAGCTCTGACAGATGTAAATTATCTCCACCTGGAGATAATGAACAGGGTCATCAACCAACACGGATTATGGAATATGAAAACTGGGATTGAAAACTTTTGAATACACTGAACACAAATGACAAGACATGGAGAATGATATTGTTTCTGAAAATTGCATTGATACATTTAGCAAAAGTCTTACCATTATACAAAACTGGAAAAAGACATGAACTCTCAAATTACAGACTTGTTGTTTGACAATTCTCAAAAGTACTGGAAAAGCTTTTCTATAACAGCCTAGACACTAAACATATGGACTGTGATCAGCAATATGGATTTAGAGCTAATATGACAACTAAATTTACATTAATGGAATTTGTTGAGGGAATAACAACTACACTGGAAAGAAAGAATATGCAATAGGGATATTCCTAGATCTAAAAAAAGCATTTGATACTGTCAACCAACTTATTACTTATTTTTAAATACAGAGATATGGAATTAGAGGGGTAGGACTCTCCTGGGTAAGCAGCTACCTGGAGAATAGGTACCTGTGCATTCCAATTAATAACTTCAAATCACAACCACTGAAGGTCACTTGTGGGGTTCTCCAGGGCTCAGCGTTGGGACCACTGTTATTTATTCTATACATAAACAATATACTGTATGTGAGGTTTCTAAAATATTAAAAACTATTATATTTGCCGATGATACAAAACTACTTTGTTGTGGTAAGAATTTGTAATAACTTTTGGATACAGTGGAAAGGGAATTGAAAATGTTAAAGAGTTGGTTTGATTCCAATAACACTGAACCTAAGGAAAACTAAATCATAATTTTTGGGAATTGCTTAACAAACTCAATAACAAGAAACTCCTGACAAATTGTTGAAATTGAAAGCGTGTCTGAAATGTAATTTCTTAATAATAGATAATAATAGAGTAATAATAGATAATAAATTATGCTGGAAGCCACATATACATTATAACAGAACTAAAATATCAAAGGCAATTGCAATATTATATAAAGTCAAAGATTTTTTTAATCAAACATCATGATACACATTGTGCAGCTCCTTTATTCTTCCATACATACATAATGTGTGGAAGTGTGGGGAAATATATACAAAACAAACACTAATCCAATCTTCATCCTTCAAAAATGAGCCATAAGAATTGTAAATAAAACCACTTACGGAGAAACAACAAACCCACTCTTTATCAAATTAAAAGCACTAAAATGTAAAGATCTGGTTGACTTCAAAACGGTTCAAATTATGTATAAAGCAAAAAATTAATTATTACCCAATAGTATCCAAAAGTTGTTTCAAATAAGAGAAAATCAACACAATTTGAGGGGAACCTGTATATTCAAGAAACAATTAGTGAGGACTAACACAAAATATCATTGTATTACAGTCAAAAGAGTTACTTTATGGAACAATTGTAATGAGGAAAATGTATAACATTAAAAAAGTTTAAACAAATGTTTAAAAATAAGATTGAACTATGTATGGTTGCTGGAATATCTATGTTTAACGTGAAGTTTATTGATCAAATATAAAAAGATAAAAAAGGGCTAGGACTAGAGAAGTTCACACTTATTCACACTTTCTGTATGAGACTTTAGACGCTAGTAGACGCTTCGCTCTTCGCTCTCCGATCTTACTTTCTTACTTTTCTTTTTTTCCCCATTGTAATCCTGTCCTTTTGCTACAAAATTTATGGAAAGCGGGTCCTGGATACTTCTAAATCACTGGGAGCTTAATTTATGAAAGTATCTGAAGGCTACCACTATTATTTAAACCCTTTTTACTTCGTGAGTGTGGCCTATCAGCAGCATAAGCCTGCACTATACTGACTGGGTTTGTGGAGCTCAGCTAAGCTAAGCTAATTAACAACAAGATGCCTCCCTTTTCCACGGATGACTACCACAAACTTCTCCAGAAGATAGCAGTACTGGAGACAAAATTTCTGCGACTCGAAGTCAACGTGGAGGTAAATGGTCAATATGGGAATGAAACCACTCTACCGATGACCCAAATCAGTGGAAAGGAGCAGGCTAACAGACAAATGCTTTGTGCAAAGCCAAGGCATAATTCATGTAAAGATAAATCGCTTCCCTCAGATATGGGTAGACAATTAACAGGCAGAACCCAGCACCTGGAGACTCGTGATGATACTGAGTGGCCTGCACTGCCGTCACACAGGAGGGTCTCTTCAACCCCAGTACCAAGGAGAAAACGGCCGTGGAATGTGGCTAAAACAAAAAGTAAGAGCAAACCGACCAAAGACACAGGGATTCTACTAGAGAACAGATTTGCTCCACTTTTACAAGACCCTGACTCCCCAAAAGAAAGGTCATCTTCCAGCACTGGAGAAAGGTATGAGGCTAAATCATATACTAAAAGGCTGCAGAAAGAGCTAACCACTGGGCCTCAAACGCTGATAGTGGGTGATGGAGCTGTGAATAATACAAAACACTTTTTCAGCAAAAACACCAAAGTACTTTGTTTTACCAATGACATGGTGTCCGATATCTCAGAGAAAATTCTGGAAATCACTGCTGAGCATCCGACAGTGAAATCTCTTGTCATTCACACAGGAGCACTTGATGTTGTCAAGCAACAATCAGAGGTATTGAAACGGGATTTTAATGATCTGCTGAACAAAGTTCGATGTCTGAATACTGAGGTGTTTATCAGTGGACCTCTACCAACAGTTCGGCGAGGAGACGAGAGATTCAGCAGGCTGTTGATGCTAAACAGATGGCTCAAAGATACGTGTGCTGCTCAATCAGTGAATTTTATTGACAATTTCAACATTTTTTGGGAACGCAGACATCTCTTTGAGGCAGATGAATTTTGCATTAACAAGTCAGGAGTACAGCTGTTAAGCTACAACATTTTTGATTTTTTGCGTCAGTCACCAGCAGCCCCTGCCAAGGACAAGAGGCGAGACAATCCAAAACAACAGATAAGACAGCCTTCTGGAGAAAAATTGCTACCGCCTGAGATAAGGATTGACCATGAAGGACAGCACACCGAGAGAGAGGCTTTACCATCATCATCCTTACCCCAACACGAGGAGTTTCCCCCAGCCCCAACAGCCCAACATGAGGAGTCTCCCCCAGCCCCAACAACCCAACAGGAGGAGTCTCCCCCAGCCCCAACAGCCCAACAAGTGGAGTCTCCCCCAGCCCCACCAGGAGACTCCCAACTTTCACCCACCGGGACCCCATCCAGCCTTTCATTCTCTCCACGCAGTCCGGATTCCCCATTCCCCCATTTTCTGGATTTCCAACTCACACCACGCCCAAATCCCATTTTTTCTCCCCTAAATCCCCCTCCTCGTCCAGCCCCTCCCATTCCACCACGCTGGAAAACACCATCACCCAAACGTCACAGAGCCCCCCCACCTCCTCTGACTCAGATAATCTGTGAGTTGGACTGATATGTGCCGGGTCCAGGCTGCAATACTGATACCAATAATGTTCTCCCCCAAGAGAAGTCAGGGCCCTATGGAGTTCAGATAGCCTTCTCAATCCCTGTGATGACAGGTAACAGAAGAATGGTTAAACTGGTGAGAAATAAAAAGGGTAAATCTGCCAATTTATTAAGTATAGCATGTCAACCTCGAAATATACCAGTGTCTCCTGCTATCGCCACAAGATTAGCTCTACTCAATATCAGATCACTAGTCAACAAATCACTGTTAGTTAATGACGTCATTATGACCTATGATCTAGATTTTTTACTTCTTAGTGAAACATGGCTGACTGAATGTAGCTGTTGTGCTATTCTCAATGAGGCAGCACCAACACATTTCAGTTTTATGAACAAGTGTCGAACTGGTTAGAAAGGCGGGGGAGTTGCTGCCATCTTTAAATCTGTATTTCAGTGCAAGGAAATTACGTTAGGTGATTTTATCTCTTTTGAATATCTCTGTTTTTTACTAAAAGGTGATCCAAAAGTTATTTTTTTAATCATTTATAGACCTCCAAGATACTCAGGAAAATTCATTGATGAGTTTGCTGAACTGCTGTCAGTTATCTGCACTGATTACAACTTTTTTATCATAACAGGGGATTTTAACATTCATGTAGACAATAACATGGACAGTAATGCCAAATAACTCTCTGCTCTACTTGACACTTTTGGCCTCTTGCAACATGTGAAAGGGCCCACACACACTCGAGGCCACACGCTGGATCTGGTTATCTCTAAAGGTGTTAACATTTCTTCTGTTGATGTTAAGGACTTGGCTCTTTCTGATCATTTCTGTGTTCTTTGACTTACAGATCATTCCAAATGTTCAGTTAACCTCTGTGTCTGTTAAGAGAAGGTACATAAATGAGAATACCAGTGCAAAGTTTATGGAGGCTATAGCTATGTCACCAACTGTGAGTGCAGAGTCAGTTGATGAACTTCTAGATAAATTTAACTGGAAAATCTCAAATGTCATGGATGCTGTTGCACCTATTAAAACTAAGACGACCTTGATCAGAAAGAAAACACCATGGAGGAACACTATGATGGTAAAGGCTTTAAAAACAGAATGCAGGAAAGCAGAGTGTAAGTGGAGAAAAACTAAACTTCAAATTCACCATGACCTCTACAAAATAAGTCTTTGTAATTTTAACTATGAGTTAGTCAAGGCTAGACAGCGACACTTTTCTGAAGTTATTAATAAGAACATCAACAACACTCGCACTCTATTTGCTATGGTTGATAAGCTGACAAACCCCCCTAAACAGATAGCTCCAGAACTCCTTTCCACAGCAAAATGCAATGAATTTGCTTGCTTTTTCAGTGAAAAAATCCAGTCCATAAGGTTAAATATTAACACAAATCAACAAAACAATAAAATAATGCAATCCCTAAGACCTCAACTGTGATGTCAGAATTTAATACAGCTGACCAAAAAACCATAGAGGAAACAGTTCAGCATCTAAAACCATCAACATGCTGTCTTGACACAATGCCATCAGACTTTTTAAAAACTATTGTGAACTCTGTCCAAATAGATTTGCGACAAATACTAAATAGCTCACTTCAATCGGGCACGTTTCCTAAATCCCTAAAAGTAGCTGCCATTAAGCCACTCTTAAAAAAGAGAACGCTGGATGCTTCCATGTTAACCAACTACAGACCTATCTCAAATCTTCCTTTTATAGCCAAGATCGTTGAGAAAGTGGTTTTTAATCAACTCAGCAATTTCTTGAATTCCAGTGGCCTTTTTGACAAATTTCAATCAGGCTTCTGACCTCACCACAGTACAGAAACAGCTCTCATTCAGAATGCTGCAGCTCGAGTTTTAACCAGAACAAAGAGATCAGAGCACATTACTCCAGTTCTAAAGTCTTTACACTGGCTCCCAGTCAGCTATAGAATAGACTTTAAAGTTCTGCTACTGGTCTACAAATCACTGAATGGTTTAGGTCCAGAATACATGAGTGAAATCTTAGTAGAATACAAACCCAGTAGGGCTCTGAGATCTACTGACTCAGGTCAGATAGTGAAGCCCAGAGTTCAAACTAAACATGGTGAAGCAGCTTTTAGCTGTTATGCTGCACAAAACTGGAACAAACTACCAGCTGAACTGAAATCAGCCCCAACTGTGAACATTTTTAAATCCAGGTTAAAAACACTTCTCTTCTCCTGTGCTTATGATTGAGCTTGTTCAAAGCACTTTAAATTGTAAATTTTAATTGCCGTATGTCCTTTTAAATCATGATTTTATGCTGCTCTTATAGTATTTTATTTCTTTCTATTCTTCTGTAGTTGTTTTTATTTATTTTTTTAATTTTATTTTTTTAAATTTTTATTTCAATTCTTGTTTTATGTAAAGCGCATTGAGTTGCCATTGTGTATGAAATGCGCTATATAAATAAAGCTGCCTTGCCTTGCCATTAGAGTGTTAAATTATATTAGGTTAAACACTGACTCAGGCAAGGTGTCAGTTCTGGTCCTGTTGGATCTCAGTGCTGCATTTGACACTGTGGATCACAGTATATTGTTGAACAGGTTGGAAACTTGGGCAGGACTCAGCGGAACAGTCCTAGAATGGTTCAGGTCCTACTTGGAAGAGCGGAGTTATTTTGTGACCATTGGAAGTTATGAATCCAATCGAATGGCTATGACATGTGGAGTTCCTCAGGGGTCAGTTCTTGGACCCCTTCTGTTCAGTCTATATATGCTGCCTTTGGGTCAAGTTCTGCAGAACTCTAATGTAGACTATCACAGTTATGCAGATGACATGCAGATATACATAGCACTGTCCTCCGATGACTACAGTCCAATACAGTCATTGGGTCACTGTTTAGAGCAAGTAACAAATTGGATGAACCAAAATGTCCTTCAAATAAATCAGGACAAAACTGAGGTAATTGTTTTTGGCAATAAAGAGAAGAGGATTGCCGTCAGTAAACATCTGGAGTCACTCTCTCTAAAAACTAGGGACCAAGTCAGAAACCTTGGCGTGCTGATAGACTCAGATTTGACCTTCAGCAGTCATATCAAATCCATCACCAAAACAGCCTTCTATCAGCTTAAGAACATATCCAGAGTGAAGGGTTTTATGTCTCAAACAGACCAGGAGAAGTTGATTCATGCTTTCATCTCCAGTAGACTCGACTACTGTAACGGTCTTCTGACTGGACTCCCACAAAAAAGCATTAAACAGCTGCAGCTCATTCAGAATGCTGCAGCTCGAGTTTTAACCAGAACAAAGAGATCAGAGCACATTACTCCAGTTCTAAAGTCTTTACACTGGCTCCCAGTCAGCTATAGAATAGATTTTAAAGTTCTGCTACTGGTCTACAAATCACTGAATGGTTTAGGTCCAGAATACATGAATGACATCTTAGTAGAATACAAACCCAGTAGGGCTCTGAGATCTACTGACTTAGGTCAGATAGTGAAGCCCAGAGTTCAAACTCAACATGGTGAAGCAGCTTTTAGCTGTTATGCTGCACAAAACTGGAACAAACTACCAGCTGAACTGAAATCAGCCCCAACTGTGAACATTTTTAAATCCAGGTTAAAAACACTTCTCTTCTCCTGTGCTTATGATTGAGCTCGTTCAAAGCACTTTAAATTGTAATCTTTCATTTGCACTATGTCCTTTTAAATCATTATTTTATGCTGCTCTATTATAGTATTTTATTTCTTTCTCTTTCTATTCTTCTGTAGTTGTTTTTATTTATTTATTTTTAATTTCAATTCTTACTGTTAAATGTTTGTTTTATGTAAAGCACATTGAGTTGCCATTGTGTATGAAATGCGCTATATAAATAAAGCTGCCTTGCCTTGCCTATTCCTACTCCTTTTTGGACATGGCATATTTATTGATGTTGTTATTGTGAGTTTGCTGTATGTTTGCCGTTAATTTATTTGACTATTATTGTTTTATTTTTCTTACTTATATTTTTGTTTTTAACATGTTCAAAAATAATCTAATCTAAAATCTAAAGCTTATGTCATGGCACACTGCAAAGGATTTTGTGATTTAAATTTTTTTTTTTACAAAGTTAGAATTAACTTATTTCAGTTCATGACGAACAAGGAGCGCAGAATCTCAAAACAATGGCAGCCAAGGACCAAGGAATGTGTGGCAATCAAAGGAGCAATCAAAACTGTTTTATATGAAATAGACAAATTAACGATGTGAAAAGATTACCAGAAATTTGCATGACCGACTTACTTATTTAATCTAATTGGCTGAAGTTTTTTGAACAACTTGTGAGACCATCCCGATCTCGCAAGTTCACATTCTGTTTCTCTCTGGAGATCAGTCTGGCCAGGCTTCAAGTTATGCACTTTTATTGGTCCAAAGTGGTTCGGACCAAACAGCGTCCTATGAGGAACTACTGGCAGCTACGGGCATCATTTAGGTGTGACCATATACTGTGTCCATGGCTGTGACGAAAGCGAGAAGCGACTGTTCGTTCGAAAACAACAATGGCAGCTCCTAAAGTGGTTAGTGTAGATGCTGCTATAGCATCAGTTATAGCTGAACTGGAGAGAATTTCTTCATTGAAAGAAGAGCAAAGGCACTGAAGGTGATAGACAGATGGTTCATCTAATCACCTGGTAAGTGCCTGCCCTTTTCCAAACAGTTTCCAAGGACGACTTCTCAGATGGTTCTGTGTGCGTCAGGTTATAAGGCCGCACCCACATGTAGAAATCAATTGCTGCCCAGCCAATGGCCTGATGATATTCCTTCTGGACGTGTAATCGATGTATTCATTTAAAAGATTTATATTTCACCAAAAATCCATTTCTGTTCACACTTTGTAATTATTTTCCTTGTATATACTTGTTTCTGTGTATATTTATTTTTGGGGAGCTTTTATTTTGTTTATTTTATTTTTGTTATGTGAGCTTTGACATTTTGGCGATGTCACATCCTGTAGATTTGCGCTATTCTCCTCGGCTGCAGGTCCTGCTAAGGATAGTTAAAATTCTAAGAGTGTTCCCCTCAATAGTGGCGCAAATCTAACTTTGTTGCCGGTCACAAATGCTGTTGTCATAATGTTTATTTAAGGGTATATATGTATTTGTTATACAGTTTTACAATACTATTGTGTAACATGCTAGTTTACCGATCTCAAACTAGACTAATGAAGCATGGAGATTGTTTCTCATCCGCTGTTCTCTCCCTTTAAAGGTGTGCATGTAGAAACCTGGTCATGTGCAGTTGCTGTTACACAGCCTGAGAGACCCTGGAGAGAATAAACGCACCCGGCTGGCAAGGCAGCAGTTGTCCTCGTCTCATTTCTCATTATCCACAAACACAACACAGTTGTGAGTTCTTGGCAAAATGTGTCAGGCCCCAGCCGCACAAACTTCTGGATGGTCTCATAAGGCTCACAGTTAAAAAACCTAATTTAATAATAAATGAATACTAAATACTAATACTAATAATACTAAATATTAATACTAATGACAACTATATTATACAACTATACAACTATATTATACAACAATACAACTATACTGTACAACTAAATTATACAAATATACAACTATATTATACAAGTATACAACTATATTATACAACTATACAACTAAATTATACAACTATACAACTATATTATACAACTATACAACTATATTATGCTCTTCTTCCACATCTCCATTGTGTTAATTTTCAAGAGTAGACAGCTAGATGGACGGACAGAGGCACAAGACAGACAGACAAGACAGACGGACAGACAGACAGAGAGACAAGACAAACAGACAAGATAGATAGACAGAGAGACAAGACAGACGGAGACAGAAAGACAGACAGACTCACCGTGACCGCTCCACACCTCAGCAAGGCAGCACTCTCCCTCGCCGGCCTCTTTGCAATACTCCACCACATCAATTACCCTGGTTGCCAGGGTGACGGGTGCCTCTGTCAGCATCTGCTGGCTGTCGTTGAGGTACACAGTGAGGATCACCTGCGGCCCAGCAGATAAAGAGGTTGATGATACACATGATGAGACGTGACTGCTGACTTCCTCTGCACTGGGGGATGTTAGTGAAGACAATGTGTATGTTTTCTAGGCATTGCCCCGATGTATGTGGTGTGACATCTGTTGTATTGATTTTTTTAATTTTTTTATTTGTTTGGTTGGTACTCCCAGCTTCTGACAGGTGTGCTTTGGATCAGCACTGTATCTGTTTTTACCCCCTTTTCAATACAGGCTCTTCTAATGTACTATATACCCCCTTCATTTTAACTACAGGCTCTTCTAATGTAATATCTACACATTGGATGTTTCTCTTGTGATTTTTTTTAATGGTGCAATATAAATAAATAGTATTGTATTGTTTATAGCAGAGCTGTCTTAATGACAACTAGTAGTAGTAGACAGTAGATCTCCACAAATAAATGGCTTATAAGGGCATCATTTGGATTACCAGCCAAAAGATGATAATAATAGATCTGCATACAACATCATGTGATGTCACTCATTATGTCATGGAGGTTGACAAGTCAGAGATACATTTACAGTAATCTCAGATAGGAACACAGCCAATGGTTGATACAGATATACACACAGCTTTAATCTCAACATAGTTTTTGTCATCCCTCTCGTTACTTAACTTTTCTTCTCTCTCTCTTACTCGCTCAAACACACAGTGCATGTGTGTTTACTTTACGCACAAACACACACACACACACACACAGGAAGATTAACTGCCTCTGGTGCCGAGCAAGCTAACTAACAGACTATTTTAGGCATTGAGAGACACACCAGGCTACCAGGCAGGAAAATAAACCTTTAACTGGAAGAAAGAAAGAAAGAAAGAAAGAAAGAAAGAAAGAAAGAAAGAGAGAAAGAGAGAAAGAAAGAAAGAAAGAAAGTATTGATAATTTAAACAAACTTAGCTTCACATTGTGATTTGCTGTCTGATGACTATCAGGAACACTACTGACCAGGCACACACACACAAACACACACAGCATTACTTTAAAACCACATACTGAAAGCATGGTCTTTTGATACTGACAGTGTTTTAATTCAAAGTAACGCAAACTATCATTAACACACAATACAAGGCTGGTACTACATCATCTGTTACTACATCTGTTAAAACAGATGTTACTCACCATTGCTTGTCAATTTACCTGTCTGTTAGTTCTGCACTTTCAAAATGGTAACAAAATAATAATAATTTTGGCCTAGGTTAGAGTCACTCCAAATCAGTTTGGAGTTGCTCAATTTTCTTTTCTTTTTCCTCTCCTGTGCTTCTACTGCTGTCTTCCTGGTAGTACTGATCTTCTCTGGTTTCCTATTTATTTGGGGATTTCGGTTCTTTTTGCCATTTTTAGAAGGCAAGACAAAGCAGTCCAGTACCAACCTTAAGAATCGCTTCATTGACTAAAAACAGCCAACCACTGAATACTTTTTAAATGAATGAATGTGTGTATGTGTGTGTGTGTGTGTGTGTGTGTGTGTGTGTGTGTGTGTGTGTGTGTGTGTGTGTGTGTGTGTATGTGTGTGTGTGTGTGTGAGAGAGAGAGAGAGAGAGAGAGAGAGAGAGAGAGAGAGAGAGGACGAAAAATGAAAGAGAAAGTGGAAGGTGGGTGTGCATGTAAGTTTAAGCATGTGAGTGGAGTGGTCAAGAGAGAGAGTGAGAGTTTCTCTGACCCTATCAGAGAGAGATAGACAGAGAGAGAGAAAGAGAGAGAGAGAGAAAAAATGTTAAGTATGCAAGTGTCCCTCCTCTTAATAGAGCTATGTGCAATGCCTCACGTGTGTGTGTGTGTGTGTACATGTGCATGCATGTGTGTGTGTGTGTGTGAGGAAGGAGAAACTGAAGGCGAAGACTAAGTCACTCTGAACATCACAATCTCCACAGCAATGTTTTTCTCTGTTCTGTTCACTCAAGACACTGTGAAATGTGTTGATGGAGATGTTTCAAGATTAACAGTTGACAGCCGGAATAGTTTGTTCCTCCCTGGTCACTGAGCGTGCAGCCGAGGTCAGCTGGGGTCCTGAGAGTTGCGGAAGGTCTCATTTTTATAAGTTAAAGATCCCCTCCCCCAAAAATCCTGTTTTTTCTGTGGTTAACGTCTTTTGGAAGCTTACCAGTGACCACATGTCAGGTGACCACACGTTTTATGTGCACCGCACAAATCAACAAATATGCTCCTTCGCAGCACCGCAGTTTTATGCTGCCTGTTGCGCTGGTGGTGCCAGCTGTCTGTCCTTGTTTCGTCACACGCACATATGCAAATGCAGGATAGCCTTACGTTAACAGGAACCATCAGAACAGCAGCTATCAGAAAGTTGTTTCTTGGGCTGCCAAGCCTAGAAAAATTGAAAATTAACGACAGTCGACAGATCAGTTTGGATGCAAACCCACGGTTTCCGAAATAACCTAGCCTCATTTATGACCCAACATTCAAACATTATTATACATTAAAAGTTTCTGGGTCAAAGAAACGACAAGTAAAATATGCTGATGTATATCGCCAATTGCATGTATGTCCTTATATCTAAGGAATCAGAATAGGGTCAAAAGTATTGTAGCTGGGGGTTTGCAGTTAGAAAAAGGTTTGTAGTTACACATCTGTTTGTGGGTGGAAAAAGTTCACACCTAACTCAATTGTATGTGTGAATCCAAACTTTACATCTACAAATTAAATATATGAATACAAATCAAACCTACGAGTACAAGTACTTTTGTAGTCTAGTTTTAACAAATGTTATAATGTTATAGGAGTCGGTTGGGCGAGCAGTACAGGACCCGTCCGTGTCGGAATCCGATAATGATTTTGGATTTTCGCTTCCAAAATAGACTTTCATGGCGGTGTGCTGGCTAGATGCTGGAATACTAATAATAGCTAATGGATGCTGATCATAATGCAACTTGGACCAGGCAATGACGCAGTGAATGATGTGCTGCCGACCGCATTTCAGTCTTTGTCATACCAACAAAAACATGAAACTTAAACAGTATTAAACCAACTCCATTCAGCTTCACATGTGATGTCTCACATCCTTGTAGAGGGGAAGACTTCTGCAGCACTCTGGGGCCACCAACTTCTCAACTCTCCATCTCCATCAACTTATTATATCATACTTATTTCAGTTGTGCCCTCCAATACAATTCCTTTACTCTCCATCTGAATCAGAAAAACCAGCAGAGCACTGTGAATATCTTTTGTTTCATACATTGTGTTCTCAAATGAGTGCATGTTGTTCAAATGCTATATATGTCACCAGTCCCAAAAAAACGCAAGTTTGCCAACATAACACAGAGTATCCTATGACTTGTACAACGTGTGTGTGTGTTCTACAGAATAAATATTATTTATTTGATGAATAAATGCTCCGTATTGAAGGTATGGTTATATTTTATATCTATCATATGACTAATAATTAGGGTACAGAATCATGAGATATAAGCAGAGGCATATAATTATAAAAGCAACTCCTCATGATCAGAATGAGTACGTTGTTGGTGACATGTGCAGAGTACATAGTGTGAGATTAGTTTGTTGCAAAGAGCAGGAAGTGTTAATCATATGATAGCAGAGAACAGGCAGGCTTGTCTCTGAACATGTAAAGAACAATGGGAGTCAGATAATACGAGGATGACACAGGGAAGACGTCAACAGCCAGCCTTTTGTGATGACTGTTGCAATGTTTGTGTATATAACTTCCTGGGTCAGGGATAGTTGGTGCTCAGACTTCGTGAACTGACACACACACTTTGTTGTTCGGTCAGGGAAACGTAGTCGGACCCAGATATATCTGTAAAACTCTGCACATTATACTGGTGTTAACAATAAAACTGATTATTTCTTAAAGCTAAACAACTTCTTCTATCGCTTCATCAAAAGAACACGCGTGAGTAGGGGTTTCATTTTTTTACTTTGAAACTGCCTCTCACAACAATTGGCGACCCCCCGATGTGATGAAGACGAAGAAGTGACACAACGGACGAGAGGACTGAGTGACAGCGAAACGTGGCCACATAAAAAAGGTAAGCAGAAGCCTGTTATAACAAAATTCTGCAATTGGGCATTGTCAAAACTGTTTTGAAGTCACTTGGGATACTCGTCCTAGACATAGTTAGTGTGCAACAAGAGGGACGCTCCTTTTTAGGACGTTGCCATAGGGGACCTGCCGTGTAAGCGCACGAGCAGAGACCGCCCGAGGGTTGGAATCCTGTTGGGGAGGAAGAGCCCCACAAAGAGCCAGGGACGCTCCTTTTTAGGACGTAGCCAATTAGGGGACCTGCCGTGTAAGCTAGCGCACGAGCAAGAGACCGCCCGAGGGTTGGAATCCTGTTGGGGAGGAAGAGCCCCACAAAGAGCCAGCGGTTTAAATTCCGCCCCGTCCTCGCCATAAGTATATAAATTGGCGGAGGAGAAAAGAGGGTCCATACGACCCCAAGGTAGCTGGTTCCTTTCAAGACCAGAAGAGGGAACTCTGAGAGGGTAGCCAGAGTAGCCCAAGGGTATCATTTCCCGGTGACCGTTGGAGTCGGTGCGAAACTCATGATTTAGGAATATTGTATTGTGTGGGTGGTTCCAGGGGTTAGACTTTTCATGAGATTCTCATAAGTCTCGTCTCACGCCTGTTCTGTGGGGTATCAAAAAAAATTAAAAAAAATAAAACAATTTGAAAATATTTTCCGTGGGGAAAAACGGGTGGTTGGATATGGGGAAAGTGTGTCTAAAAGTTTTTGCATGGAGCTTGGGTGAGACCGGACTGAAACATTTTCAGCCTAGAAGCTTGTCTCACTCGGCAATATTTCGTGCAGAGAGCAGACCGTGAGTCATTCACACCGACCCTGTATGTGTATCAAAATTTGTGTCGTTAAAGTGTGTACTGGTTAAGATAGTGGGTAAAAAATGGACGGAGAATTCAACAGAGTTTGAAGAATATGGGGGGTGTCCTGAGGACACCATAGGAGAGCAATGGAAACAAATCACGCTCCAATTGGTTAGTGGGTGTACACCGAATACACAGGGAAAGATAATGGAGGGTCACGAGGTGACCTGGATGTGGCTCCAGGAGAAGGGACAGATACCTGGAGATGAGAAGCAGGACAAATTGTTGCCCTATCTGGCGGAGGCCGAGAGGACTGTGTTGAGAGAGTAGAAAGGCATAAGGCAGAAGAGGGAGAGCAAAATTGTGGAACAAAGAAGAAGTGGAGAGCAGCACTAGAAGAGAAAGAGGAGAGCGTCAGTGCGTACAGTAGCATTAGCATGTGTAGCATTAGAAGCTAAAAAAGACAAAAACAACAACGCAGGCGCCGGCGCTCCCGTAGCCATAACAACCCGCGAGAGCGACGGTACTAAGAGCCAGCTGTCTGACCCTGACCGAGCAGGGAGCAGGGAGAGGGCTGATATGTCACCATTTAAAGTAAAGAATAAAGTTAATAAAAAATAATAAACATTGTTTAATAAAGTAAGAGTAAAAGTAATCAGAAATACATATTGCTTAAAAATAGAGTGTTAGTACACTTATAAATATGTCGTTAACAGCAGCGGACATTTTGGGTAGGGTTTGTTATCTACGTAAAAATGAGATCAATAAGATCTCTGAGAAATGTAAGAAAAGAATATCTAAACAGGCATTAAAATTAGTATTAGTCATGTATCAAAGAGAGAGAGGGACAGAGAGCAGAGAGAAAAGGAGGGGGCCTGGCCCTGAGAAGAGGACAATAAAACAGGACAGCACTAGAGAAGTACTTAGATAAGGAGATCTAAAAAAAAAAAATAAAAAAGAGAGAGGGGTAATACAGAGTTATGCAGTAGTTTACCCTATAATACTACTACGACGACGACTACTACTAATGATAATAAAAATAATAATAGTAATGATAATACATTTTATTCGAAGGTGATTTTCCAAAAACACAAGGTTGCCTTACAAAACAAAGTGGTAAAGGGACAACCAGCTCAGTATGTCCAGGGGGATAACAGACGTAGAGGGGGTAGAATAAAACATAAATAAAGAAAGCGCTGTGATCATTAGAACATTTAAGGATCTGTTGGGACATAGAAAGTGCACATATAGAGATCAATTATGTATTAGTGTCTGTGATTTGTTTCTGTGTTTTCGGTTGATTTGTTTTTTCTGTGTTTTATAAAAAGTATAAAAGGGTTTTAGTGTTTTGTGGGACAATTAAAAGACCAACAGCTCAGTTAAGTTGGGCACTATTCATTTAAATCAGAAGTTATCTCCTCTATCGCTCGTCCACAGAAGTCCAGGGGTCAACCAGCACTGGGGACTCGGTCAAGAGTCCAGGGAAATTCCCCCCTCACCAAACTGAGGTATAGCGGGACCCGCCCCAACGGGCTCTGCGGGAGTGCGGTAGTTATTACAATATAAAAAACTGATACGCAATGTTGCGTATGTAGCAATAAAATAAGTCCATCATTTGGTTGCTTAGAATACCTCCATAGTGTGGTGTTGAAATAGTTAAAAGAAAGTTTGTTCTGGGTTGCCAGAGTCTACCGGGAGGTGTGGCCCCAAGGGGGGGAGAGTGGACTGCGTGGAATAAGTCCCGCCTCTGTTGTCATGGCCAGCCATATCTTGCTTTCCATGTGTTTTGTTGAAATAGATTGCAGGTTGTTTAGTCTTTGTTTTAGTGGTTTGTGTTTTATTTGTTTAATTGACAAATTCTTTGGGTCAGATAAATGTTCTCTGAACATTTGCAATGACCTGGTTAAAGTGATAATTAAAAAGTACTTCAGCAATCTGTTGGGAAGGGATCTAATGCACAAGCTAGATTGTTTATTGACATTGGGAAGAATTGGGTTTACCTTGCAAACGCCAACACCTAATGCTGTTATGCTATGTTGAATATTTGTATTTGTTAGCTCCGTCCACCACCGCGTCATAATTACAGCATCAACACCGCGTGGTGTCTCCATTACGCATACACAGGACTGCATGGATAGCTGTCATAGATATCTGTCTCTACTCCTCCACAGCCACCTATCCTATGGGCTGAACATAAGAATCAGAAGGAATTTATCCCCACACATGGCATCCTGCAACAGGCCAGTAGGGAAGGCTGGTTAGCCTATGACGGGTAAGATCCCACCTTGAAACCTCGGGACAACCTAAGGCAGGCACAGTCACGATTACTTGGCCAAGTCACACTGACTCACTTGATCATAGAGTGACGAGAAGATGAAACCATCCGAGGAGAAACCATTTGGGTTGAAAGGTGGAGGATAGGATAGATTCCAGACATGTTGGCTTAAGCAGTGAATATGTGGCAATAACTAGGACAGGTCATTTGTTTAAACTCTTAAGAGAAGGTATAAGAATTTGCGTTTTGTTTTTCGGTATAGTGCATGATTTGGTAAAATTGGTAAACAGCGTGGGTTAAAAGCGGTTGATGGTAAACCCATATCATAATCAACATTTAGGTTTAGGATTTACTGGTTGCAATTTCCCTTTCTACTAGATTGGCTGTAGTTAAGGTTAAAGGGCATAGCACCTTAGGAGGGAGACAGGCAAAAGGTCATTATTTAGTTAACTTAGTCTTAAACAAGGTGTTGGAAAATCATAATCAGACATTGATAGAGGTGCATGGCGTGGTGCGCATGGACATTTTGTTGCACCTACCTGGTTGTTACAAGGCTCATTAAAGATGCGCATGGTTTTGACCATGGCGCAAGGGGGGTGGTAATGAAGGGAATCAGTAAACAAGGTTTAAAATCAGAAAACAAGATTGTTGGTCACCATACTTGCAAACAATGATTGATAATTAGCTCTATGATTGTGAAGCATGTGCAGAAAACAATAAATGGCAATTGGCAATAAACTTGATTCAAATTCGAAATTCAGGTCTTAGGCTATGTTGATATGATCAAAAGTGCATATGGTAAAAGGTACATGCTACTAGTCAATGACAGATTCAGCAATTGGGTAGAAACAGCCCCAATAAAAGATCAAAGTGTGACTATTGTAATCAAGTTTTTATCTAGAAAAACCATGCCAAGGTGTGAAATTCAATTAGAAAATAGATCAGACAAGAGATCAGCTTTCATTCGGAAAACTGTGAAAAGTGTGGTGCAGCAGTCACACATCAAACAGCGATTAGGTTATGTCTACCATCCTCAGTCTCAAGGCAAGGTCGAAAGGATGAATCAGACACGGAAGGGAAAGATTGGTGAAATATGTGCACGCAGTAAACTCAGCTAGAAGCCCTTCCACTAGCTTTAATGTCAACAAGGAGTTCAGTGAACTCAAGCCATACTACGATCAACTAACGGCCCTGGTTGCAGCCTTTTCCAAACAGGTGGCAGTAATCCAAGGAGGTGCAGAGCAGGCACCGGCCCGAAAGACACCGAGTGGGTGTTGTTGAAGGTCATCAAGAGGAAATGGTCAGAGCAAAGGTGACACTTGGTATCATTGGTCACTATGCAGAGCATCTGACCCACCGGCAAGGACCCGGGGAGACGTAAAAGGGAGTGTAAGAGAGCAGCCTTAGACTGACAGGAAGAAGAGTGATACATTTTTACTTTATTAGCTTTGCTAACACACGAGTGTACAGTCAGAGGCTATTCAGCGTATTTACATTTACATTTTTTGTATATAATCATTTTATCTTGGTAGTAGTATAATCATAAATAATGATGTGCCGCCCAGAAAACAAGATGGGGTGGCTTGGTGTAGTTGTATGTTTTGCTTTGATTGTTATAGCCCCTACAGTTGTGTGGAAACAATTCCATGACAGAGGATCTGCCACGATCAGAGCTAGAGAAACACCCACCAAGGGGGGTGGAGCCAGGTGACCAGTTGTACCTGAGGTGTGAAGGACCATACAAGGTCACCAATGCGACACCAACCAGTACCGAGGTGGAAGGGAGTTCCACCTGGTACCACCTCAACCACTGCACCAAAGCCGCTCAACCCAAGACGAGGGAGGACCACAAGGAGGAGCTGGGTGCAGGTGTACCCAGCACAGTCCGACCATCCCAGGCACAGACCCAGCCCAGCCAGGGGCAGCAGCCTCATGACAAGCGGAGGCTGCGACAACAACCATCCAGATGGTCCTGAGGCGGTTCACATGTGAACGTGCTAGTAACCTCTCCATGTGAACCGGACCCCGAACACACGTCTTTGGAGGAGTGCTGGGTCGTACCCGGTCTTGAGAAGGCTCACATGTGATGTGCTAGTAACCTCTCCATGTGAGCCTGACACCGAATCTGCGGGTTGGAAGCAGGGCCCGACAATGGCGGGTGAACAGAAACAACAATGAATGCCCAAAACCCCCCACATGCTTGCAGCCCACCAATACATAAAGATAATTTCAATCATTCAAGATACATCCATGCCCGGAAGGAGTTTTTAAGTTTAAATTTGTTGATTTATATTGTGTGATTTAAAAAAAAAAAAAATTAATATTGCGTGAATTTTAATTTGATATGCATGAATTGAAGGGTTCAACACTTAGAAAGTATTTCGCATTTGGTAATCTTTTTATCCTAACACACTTACAGGTTGAGAGTCCTGAAGAACTTAACAGGTTGAGTCTCATATGATCCTCCAGGGAGAGGGGTAAATTATACTAAATTGGTAGTTTTTTGGGACTTTGTAAGTCCCAAAGGGGGGATATGTGGGAGACATTTGGGATATGTGGGAGACATTTGGGAGACATTTATAAATTTACCCTTACATTTAATGCCATAACATAATTATGGTCTTGCCATTATGCTATAAATCTAATAAGTGTGGAGAAATACAGAGAACCACAAATTTTATGTTTTTAAGGAGTAGCAGAATTTCCAAATTTGATATTTGATGGGCTCATTCTGAGGCCAAGAGAAGGAGTACAATTTTTTCCAAATTTTCATATGTGGTCTCAGTTTAGATGAGACCAAGAGAAGGATTGAAGGTATGGTTATATTTTATATCTATCATATGACTAATAATTAGGGTACAGAATCATGAGATATAAGCAGAGGCATATAATTATAAAAGCAACTCCTCATGATCAGAATGAGTACGTTGTTGGTGACATGTGCAGAGTACATAGTGTGAGATTAGTTTGTTGCAAAGAGCAGGAAGTGTTAATCATATGATAGCAGAGAACAGGCAGGCTTGTCTCTGAACATGTAAAGAACAATGGGAGTCAGATAATACGAGGATGACACAGGGAAGACGTCAACAGCCAGCCTTTTGTGATGACTGTTGCAATGTTTGTGTATATAACTTCCTGGGTCAGGGATAGTTGGTGCTCAGACTTCGTGAACTGACAACACACACTTTGTTGTTCGGTCAGGGAAACGTAGTCGGACCCAGATATATCTGTAAAACTCTGCACATTATACTGGTGTTAACAATAAAACTGATTATTTCTTAAAGCTAAACAACTTCTTCTATCGCTTCATCAAAAGAACACGTGTGAGAAGGGGTTTCATTTTTTTTTACTTTGAAACTGCCTCTCACAACAGTATACAAAAAAAGATGCCTCCTGTCCTCCCCAATTTCTAAAGTCACCAACCGCCACTGATGAAGACGGTCTGCTGACATCTCACATTACACCTCCTCCTTATGTCTCCCAGCATCCGTCAAAACATTTTAAGCTGACTGGATTGACCTCTGCAGACAGCACAACCACACTTGTGATCAGCTTTGGCAAATGGGAAATCATGAATCCACTTGAAGAAGAGGAATATCTTGAGGTGATGTAGAGATCAAATTTTCTGTTGTCTGGAAATGTTTATGATTGTCTGCCTTTCACTTTAACAGTGCCTTTCACAAAAACTTGTAAACTAACCAAACAGTCTTTTTCCCAGACCCAGATGTTGACCACATAAACTGAAGAAAGTCACCACATTTGACTAAAATGGAAAATAAATGCACCTCAGATGTTGGCATTTCATTTTAGTTATGCATGTACAGGTAAACCTAGCCTCTATATTGTTGGACTGTTGCAAAATGCATAGAAATTGTATTCATGTTGTAAGCACATGAACATTTTTGCTACATCATTATTTGCCATTATTATAGTGTCCCTCTCGCTGGTCATTTGGCATCTTGGTGGCAACATTGGGTGAGTTGAATTTTAACTTTTGAGAACATATTTCCCACAGCATTTTTAGGCCTACTGCGTTATCTATCATTTTAATACAGTATCTGTAAGCAATATTGAAAACCAATAAATTGAACTCCTGTACAGCAGTATTTGATTTTAATATGTTTGCATCAATGTGATGAAGTACCTTAATCTATAAAGTCATTCATTTAGATCTAGATTAATCTAGATTAGCTAAAAACAGACATGCCCATCTGGCTATTCTATTTATAAACTGTTTTTCTATTTTTCCAGAATAAAAGCACACACAGGTCCAGTAACAGTTATTGCTTACTGGTAGTACTGCATACATGTACACAGAGCATTTCCACTCAGCCCTTGAGAGCAAACCATGAGGAATACCTATTTTCAGGTAATTAGGTTGATTAAAGCTACTAAAATGCTTATCCATAAATTGTATTTTTGTTTTGTAGTACATGGAAAAGATGCAAAACTAAACTTCTAATAACTGCTAAAATTAATTAAAAATACCAAGCTTTTTGAATGTTCTTTGATCAATCAGGTTCCAATCACATCAGCCATGGTTAAAATCTTGTGTTGTGTAAAGTGTTATGCCTTTTTCAGTCAATACCCGTAGAAGCAGTAGATAAACAGTTTTGGGAATGGGACAAATTATTATCCAGATATATATGGGCCGAGAAAAAAACATTAGGACAACACCCCGTAGCTATTGTCACAACCTGGCTCTTGAGCCATGAGAAATGTGGGAGACAGACCATGAATGGTTTAAGAAAAGTAGTTTAACAAAAAGCAATGAATTGAGCTCATAGTGTTAGGTTTGCATGAGGGATGATAGTGTGTGGATGTTGTAAGGTCTATTAAGGACTATTTCCTAGACTTCCTGCAGTCTTGTTGTCACCACAAATTGTCATTTTTACATTTCAAATGTTCTAAAGATTAAACAAATTATATAATTAGTTGGCTTTAGATGTGCTGTAGGTGGATTGTAGCTGCTTCCCCCTGTTTCCAGTCTTTATGCTAAGCTAAGCTAACCAGCTGCTGGCTTTAGCTATATATTTAACAGACAGAGATGAGTTTTATCAATCTTTTCATCTAACTTTTGGCTATTTCCCAAAATAAATCCCAAATTATTCCTTTGAACAGTTGACAAAATAAACATAATCCATACAAATTAGAGCAAAACTCCCATGTAATCAGCTTATAACCATCCAAAGATAAGAAGCAGCATCTCAAGTAAAAAAATATTACAGTCCAGGAACATTGAAGCCGCTAAACTTTGAAATATACTTAATCAGAATATTTAATCAGAGTTTTCATGAAGGCAGGTTTGTTGAAGGGCCAGTGATACTGGTTGGGGACAGGTCCGTTCACATTGCACTCAAAGAACGAGAACATGGGTGTTGGGCGTTGTTGGGAGTTGTGTCTGGTATATCAATATGAACTTGTTATTATTCTCTATTATATTTGTGTGTTGGTAACTGTCCACTTCATTGTGTAGCAATTCTTCATGTTTATACAAAATGAGCGAGGGGAGAGAGACATCTGTTATTCTTGAGACACCTGTAAGGTTACTCCAGCCCAAGGTGTAATGTCTCTTCCCCCACACCCCCCACAGTAAATGTGAACTACTGTATAAACTTATAAAATCTGTTGTGTACGCCATGTACCTACTTTACCCATTACTCAGCGACATTGTTTTGCTTATTCAAATACTGGGGTGAAATGGGGGTGCTTGAACACATGATTCTGGACAGGGCCTTGACGGGCCGCATACAACTTGTTTTTGATACTGTATAAATATGTTCCAGCACAGTACCCACACTGTCTCGGCTCACTTTGTTTCCCGGATGTCTGTAAGCTTCCAGGGTTTGAGGAAAGATGGATGACTCCATCCAAATAGACAACAGAGAAAAAGATCACAACAATTGTTGTCAGAATTGGGATACCGGACTGAGGTAAGTCATTATTTCCTCTACTTCAGAGGAATTGACTGCCTTGCTCCGGTATTCTGAAATAATGTCTGGGGTCTTGCGGTGTATGGTACACAGACATCTGAGGATTTTGAATGAAAAAGCATTCCTGGGGTTGTGCGGTGTATGGAGCACAGGAATCCAAATTCTGAATGAACAATATTCAATAGGAGGATGTTAGAAGATTAGGGATGTTTAACATCACTGTTGAAGTCACTTAGGTTCCTTGAAAGAGACATTGAACGAATGGAAATAAACTAGAACATAAAATTGGATTTAAGTGTGTGTAAAAAAACGCAAACGAAATGAACACAACATTAACTTAACTGAACTAAAACTGATAAAGACGTCCCAAAAGATGCATGTAAAAATATGTACAAACAGAAGGACGGCCCTAAGAGTGGTGAAAATCCTATGGACTTTGTAAAATGAATCATAGGCAGTTCTGATTTATGGATAATATGGCTGGATGGATAGTCAATGTCTCCACAGATCTCGTAAAATGAGGAAGACACCTCAGCAATATTTCAATACCTTGGCTTAGACCTTACTTTAAAAAACTTTTTTTCAATAAACAATTTAGAAAAAACATTATACTTAAAGTGTTTATTGTTAGCTTTAACAGCTTTATAACAAGCACTCAACATTGTCTGGTAGATTTGGCAAGTAGGCCTACTAAAACAATTCCATAATAACTTATTTCAGACCTCTAAACAATCTAATACTGAATATTTAGAATATTGCACGATAAACACCCCCACTAAAATGGTTCAATGGTACAAAACTTTTAACATCCACACATAAACACATCTATTATAGTTAGCTTCATCCACCACCGTGTCACACCTACAGAGTCAACGCCGTGTGGTGTCTCCATTACGCCTACACATAACTGCATGGGTAGCTGTCACAGATATCTGTCTCTATTCCTCCACATTTTCAATCTATACCACCAATCCTATGGGCTGAACATAAGAATCAGACAGGATTTATTGACTGGACCTCATACACGGCTTCCTGCAACAGGCCAGTATGGAAGGCTGGTTAGGCTATGATGGGTAATATCCCACCTTGAAACCTCGGGAAAACCAGGTCACTGAGCGCTGACTCACTTGATCATAAAGTGACGGGAAGATGAAACATCACAGGAGAAGCTGTTTGGGTTGAGAGGTGGAGGATGGACAGGTCTCAGACATGTTGGCTCAGGCAGCGGAAGTGGTGGCCTTAACTAGGGCATCTTTTAAACCCTCAAGGTGTATAAGGACTCACGTTATGCTTTTAGTGTAGTACATGACTTGGTAAACTTTGGTAGCGTGGTTTCAAAGCAGCTGATGGTAAACCCATATCACATCAAATTTTTGTTTCGGATTTACTGGCTGCTCGTATGCTTTAAGTTGTTTTACAGTACATGTATAAGGCTCCCGGTAGAGACAATTGCTTATGCAAAATAGTGTACTTACTGTTCTGGTAAATGCTCATTGCTTAGAGTTTGAAATATGTGTTTATTGTTTTCATTCCTTTTTAGTCTACCTCAGGTCTTAAACTAGAGGAAGTAAAATCCCTGTTCTTTGAGGTATGGTTACCAATAAGGGCAATTGTGGGGGAATAGTCTTTGGCATTAAGGCTTATACAAAAATTATTATTCAAAACTCCTGTTTGTTATTCTTTTAGAATAAAAGAGGGCATCTGCGAGTTGTTGCGAGTTGTTGTTTTGTATATCAATATAAACTTGGTATTATTCTGTATTATATGTGTGTGTTAGTAACTGTCCCTTCCTCCTATCAGTATACACTGTATAAACTATTATCTATTATTGTGTAGGCCTTGTGCCTGCTTGACCTAGTACATTGTTTGCTTCTCCTGATACTCAGACATTGTTATCTGGGGGGGGGGGGGGGGGGTGCTGAATATGTGATTCTGGATAGGGCCTTGACGGGCCGAATACAACATGTTTATGATACTGTATAAATATATGCTGTGGAGGGTTTATGTGGAGTGTGTGTTGTTGATGGCTGGTTTACAGCCTCACCTGGCCTGAGTCACACTGATTGGACTCTGGCTGGGTGGGGCTGCACACCTGTGGTGCATGAGCAATCATGGCACCCAGGATAAACCAGCCATCAACACACACACTCGAGGAGGAGCACTGTCATGACAAGAAGTACCATCAGCTCGGCGTGTAACATCAGCCTTAAACACCTTGAACAACATCTACCCGTGTCCTGTGTCGGAGGGCCCCGAAAGAAAGCCACTTAGGTGGCGTGTGGTGAGGGCAACCCTGCACACTGGCGCCCAACGTGGGGCTCCTCCGACCAGGACGGGACACGGAAGGGCTGTCCAAGCTGCACTGGAGCCACCAGCCGCGGCAGAGGACAGCCACCCCAGCACCAGCTCCCCCCTGAACGGCAGCGACGGCCAGCGGAGGAGCGGGGAGGCAGCGCAGCGACCGCCACCGGCAACCGTCTGTCGCTAGCCTCCCCCGGATCCAGCCTGGAGCAGCCCAGGCCAGCCGCCCCTCTGCCAGGGGACCAGGAGCCCAAGGCCCCATGCTCCAGGAGGAGATGGGAGGGATCATGCCTCGTCGCCCTGGTGGAGGGGGGGTGACGACAGACTGTTCCAGGCCCTCCGAGAGCTACCTCCGCGGCCCAGCTGTCGGGCCTCCTCCAAGCCCATCCAGCCAGCCCCTGCAACCAGCTACCCCAGAGACACCTTCGCCAGCTGGAGCAGCAGCCCCAGGCCTCCGGTCTCCGGGACGGAGGGGGAGGGTGGGGTTGGCGTGTGACACTGGGGAGGTGTGGAGGTAGTGGGGTTTGGGGGGTTGTGTTTATTTTTTTTTTAGGTATGGCAACCCTGAAAAGAGTCCAGGTTTTGTGTAGGTATGGTAACCCTGTTCAGAGTCCGGTATGTGTTTTTTTTTGTTCTGTTTGCTTGGATGGGGGATGGGGGGGAGTAGGCGAGGCTGGGGATTCTCCCCGGCCTCAATCTGGTGTTGGGGATATGTGGAGGGTTTATGTGGAGTGTGTGTTGTTGATGGCTGGTTTACAGCCTCACCTGGCCTGAGTCACACTGATTGGACTCTGGCTGGGTGGGGCTGCACACCTGTGGTGCATGAGCAATCATGGCACCCAGGATAAACCAGCCATCAACACACACACTCGAGGAGGAGCACTGTCATGACAAGAAGTACCATCAGCTCGGCGTGTAACATCAGCCTGAAACACCAATAAACACCTTCAACAACATCTACCCGTGTCCTGTGTCGGAGGGCCCCGAAAGAAAGCCACTTAGGTGGCGTGTGGTGAGGGCAACCCTGCACACTGGCGCCCAACGTGGGGCTCCTCCGACCAGGACGGGACACGGAAGGGCTGTCCAAGCTGCACTGGAGCCACCAGCCGCGGCAGAGGACAGCCACCCCAGCACCAGCTCCCCCTGAGCGGCAGCGACGGCCAGCGGAGGAGCGGGGAGGCAGCGCAGCGACCGCCACCGGCAACCGTCTGTCGCTAGCCTCCCCCGGATCCAGCCTGGAGCAGCCCAGGCCAGCCGCCCCTCTGCCAGGGGACCAGGAGCCCAAGGCCCCATGCTCCAGGAGGAGATGGGAGGGATCATGCCTCGTCGCCCTGGTGGAGGGGGGTGACGACAGACTGTTCCAGGCCCTCCGAGAGCTACCTCCGCGGCCCAGCTGTCGGGCCTCCTCCAAGCCCATCCAGCCAGCCCCTGCAACCAGCTACCCCAGAGCAGGGCCGTGCAGAGACCCTTTGAGGGGCAGGTGCTCAAAAACGCGAGGATTTCTGTTGAGCGGGGGGGGGGGGGGGTGCTACCCGAGGATTTCTGTTGCGCGATTGTTGAGCGGGGGGGAGGAGGGGGGTCTACCGGAGAATTTCTGTTGCGCGATTGTTGAGCGGGGGGGGTGCTACCCGAGGATTTCTGTTGCGCGATTGTTGAGCGGGGGGGAGGAGGGGGGTCTACCGGAGAATTTCTGTTGCGCGACTGTTGAGCGCGGGGGGGGGGGGGGGCACTTTGGTCCGCTCAAAAGGGCACTTTGGTCCTTCAAAGGGAAAAGGGCAGGGGCTCGGGCACCCATAGCCCCCCCCTCTGCACGTGCCTGCCCCAGAGACACCTTCGCCAGCTGGAGCAGCAGCCCCAGGTCTCCGGGACGGAGGGGGGCAACCCTGCCACATATGCCAACAACCTGAATAAATCAGAAGCATTGTGATCTCACACAGTACCAACTGTCTCGGTCACTTTGTTTCCCAGACGTCCGTAAGCTTCCAGGGTTTGAGAAGTAAAAGTAAATATTCTAACCACTGACGTTAACCTACAGTTTAGCTTCCGAACGTAGTATTAAGACAACAATTCACTGCAATAAAACATATTTCACTCTTCATGAGATTTGAATGAGGCTTTCAGATTACCATAGCAAGGCAATTTAACCTTCTATGACTGCATGGTCTTATAACACATCCATATCACTTCCTCCTTAACTGGAAAAGGTCACATGAATCCTAAAATGTATTGTGGCTGGGGCTGGACCTTTCCACAGGCTGCAGCCATTACCTCCTCCAAATGTGGGACTAAAGTACTTGTTCCTGTAGGTTAGATTTGAGTCGTAGCTAATACACTTTTAAATCCACAAAATATCTGCATCTGTCAATGTATTGATGAAGGATGGTCTCTTCGTCACAGCTGTTACTGCGAACCAATTACTTTGTTTTCAAAATCGATGTACAACCTGTTCATAAATTGCCAATTTAAAGAGATTTATGCATGCACACATCCTACATGTAGTCCCTTTAAAACATGCATCCAAAGGTGAAACCCTTCTATGACCTTTCTCTGAACACAGAACACGTGCTGTAACAGTTAAAACATGATGCCTTAGTGGGGAACAAATGTCGTCCACTGACCCCCACACACGCTGTCTCTGTCAAGAGCTGACACCACCCCTGTCCTGTCAAAGACATGGTGTGTGTGTGTGTGTGTGTGTGGGGGGGGGGGGGGGTAAGGTCAAAACCAGATTTCACCCAATTAACAATAGTAAAAATGAAATCTGACCAAATAAATGTGCTCCCCAGTCCCTAAAACATATAATAGACTTGCGAAGTTCCTTGACACATTTTCACATAATAGGGAAAACGTTAACTAAACATTTTAGAACTACAAAAAACATGGCGGAAAAAAACATGGCGCCGCACACTTCAGTGTATTGCATTTTCCGAACATTTGTAGTTTTTTTAATTCATTTTCCGGGTTAGGGTTAGCGTTTGCCCGTTTTTCAAGAGAGAAAGTATAACCTGAACATATTTTGTTCATATTATAGGGAGATTGATGTTGTAAAAATATAAATATAGGCTACATTTTACTTCAAGTGTTTTTAGACATGTTTCCAGCTGCTTTGTTTGTCCATGAATTGGACAAACATGAATTGTTTGGAGTTCACATTGTGGGACATACATTGTGGTGTGGGACGTCAGTTGTTGTTGTTTTTTTAACAAACTTTATTGTCAACAATATTATGACATTACAACATAAACAATAGTACAGTAAGGACAGTACTTCCGGCTGATAGGTCCTCCCAATCTGTCTATGCTCGCAATAGAGCGTAACAGTGCCCGCCCCCTTTTTAACAGCTCCGGTGCCGGAAGTAAATTTCCCATGCATTTATCTCATCCATTTTTCGTAGAATCCTTATAAAAAGAGTATTAAGCCTTTAACCAAGCCAATTGTTCGTTATGGTAGTCGTGACCATATTATGTTTGATTCGGGATGAGTAGTTCCTTTAAGTACCTTTGCCTTTCCTTCCGTTTTCCAAATTCTTTTTATGCCCGAATCAAACATAATATCAGAGCCCATCTACGGAGAGCCTGTCCACTCCCTATTAAGGCCCATTGTACCGAATTTTGGTTGCAGTTCCACCAGAGCTCCACTGGGGGCGATCGCCCATGAGTGCAGAATGAATGGGAGCAGATGGAGCTAGACGGCTAAATTTGTCTCTTTCACCTGATTCTCATTGAGAAATCTCAGATTTGATTGTAGTTTTTACAAGTTCAACATGGGTTATAGATCGAAAGTTGAATGAACGAGTACTTATGTCCTTTCGATTTCTTACAGGACGAGTTGTTGTTGCCCATAACACGCTAGCATTCTGCTAATGAATGCTGATTGGTCAGTGAAGGACTGATTACGACCAGAGATCCTGCTTGATGGCATCTTGGCATCCGAAGCCATAGACATATATACATAGACGCCTCATGACGTGCTGGAACGTAACCCAGCGTCGCCGCCATATTGGTTGGGTCTCCTCACTCTATAGCATAGGAGTCAACGGGAGAGCAAGCTATGCCAGTATTTTGTGCAGCTTACGGCGCAGTATTGACACCAGATCGCGTGGGATTACCTTTCACAAGTACAATTGAACAATAATTCTTATTATTTAAAAAAATATATATATATATTAATTTGTCCTGTATCATAAATAAATCTCTGCCATTTGTAACAAACCAAACCGTGTGAAAATCCGGTAAAAATTCGGGGAGTTATGCTTATTATTGTAGTTGGGGATACACCTTCCTCCATAGAAATGAATGCACTGGGGGCGCACTGGGGACCCATACAAGATGGCGGCCGCGCTGCTACGTCAGCTCTAACGGGCAGCGTCAGTCTATGAGGCGTCTATGTATATATGTCGAAGCGGGACCAGAATGTTAAGGTGGACCTTTTCGCCCAAGTTCTTTTTTTTTTAACACAGCAACTTGTTTTGGTTGCTGGCACTTTTATCTACGTATCGTTATGTATGTACTGCTGTGTTATCGATGCCTTGAGGGAAAGGGAGAGGCTTGCCGTAAAGCAGTATCTCTGGTCGTAAGATGTGTATGACGTCATTGACATTTTAAAAGACTTTTTTAAAGCAAATAAGTGACTCTAAAAAATCTAACACCCAGCAATGTGTAATTTCTTTGCATCCCCTTTCGAAAGCAACATTCAAATTACTAGACAAAAAATTATATCCTGAGAAAAGTGGAGTTTGAGGGGTATAGCTCCATAGACCGCCATTCATTCTGCACTCGTCCTGTGAGCGCCCTCACATGGAACCAGAGGGGAACTGCAACAGTTCAGAACCCGGAAGTAAACCGAGAGTGGAACTTCTCTCCTTATTAGACATTCTCTGATAATATGGTGAAGAAAAGGGGCGGTCACTGTTACGCTCTATGGGACAGGTGGTCACGGCGTCTTTCAGCCGTAGCCCCTAGCAACCTGACGTCATTGAAACATGGTGCTGGGGGGTATTGCACAAAACTAGGATAAAGAAATCCAGGATAATTGAGTAAGCGCGGCTTGGACTATTCTGCTCGGCGGTATGCTATTAATCGTTTGCACGATTGCCGAGCCAGGATAAAAAGGCGCGGCTAAATCACGTCAGGTGAAGCTAGTTGGAATAAGCGGCATGCTTGAATAGACCTCGCGATCGCTCACAGAATCACCGATCGGAACATGGCGTTCCATACGTCACGGCCGCTGAACAGCTCCAGAGCTATAGAGAAAACAGAGTTGCGACACTTCCATTGACTCCCGTGGTAAAAAATGGCGGACGACACTTCCGGGTTATGGAGACGCCAATAGTTCCAAACAAGGGACGGAGCTCCTCGTCAAGAACAATTACTGGTAAGTTGATGAAACAACAGCATTTTAAACGTTTTTTTACATTTTCAAGCATTAGCTATCAGAGGTATACTCTTAGACATCGCTATTTTTACATTTGGTTTGCATGAAATGTCGATGTTGATGTTAAAAATGTAAAGTTAGGTCAGTTAGGTCCCTAAATGGATTTAGGACCTAACTGAAAGCTTGGTAACGGAGGCTAACGTGAGGTTATTAACGTGATAATTTCACTAAAGTCCTTTAACCTTTTGTTGTCAGGTGACATTATGTAAAGTTGTTTTGATTGTTAGGTTTTAAAACATTTCCAAAATACTACCACTAATGCTAATACTAAAATGCTACTGCTATTACTGCTATTACTGAAATGCTAGCTGTTTTACTTCTGCTGCTGCTATAACTATTACTATAATAATAATAATAATAATGCATTTTATTAATTTTATTCTGAACCGAGAGAGGGCAGTCACAACGTGGCGGGACGACATAAGGTCAAACCAGTGGTCCATCTTCTCCAGGAACCATGATGTGGTGAGGTTTGATTCAGGGCGCTGCTCCTCCTCTACCAGGTACTTTAAGGCAGCACTTGTCCACTCACTGAAGATGTGCATGGCTCCAAGATGGCCCTGGAGAGGTTGGGAGCCAGCTTTAGTGCCATACCCTCTTGGTAGGACACCAGATCCTGTAAGGGACCAACAGACACCACACTGGACAGTAGGTGCTCTTTGTTCACCACATCTTGTGGAACGGTGATGGTCTGACCACGGACAAGGGCGCTCTTCAAGTTACATTACCAGATGTGGGACATCTGCCATGAAATAGAGCCGCCGGTGTGGCTCTATGGGATGTGGAGTCCAGGGTTTATCACACGTCACCCCAAAAGCTCGCCACATTGCTCTATTGGGGCTCCCCATGTCACTTGTGACGTTAATGACATGAAGCCCTACAGATGCTGCTGCCTGGAATTTATGATTTAATAATAATAATAATAATAACTACTATAATTACTCCAGCCAGCAAGAAGACACAAGTGTGAGTTGCTCTGCCATTGTGGCCAGGCAGTGTAACGTTGCCAAACAGCTTTCCTGTCCCCATATGCAGCTCTACGCTTGGGGTGATGGCCATCTCATCCAAGGTTAGCACACCTCTCCATTTGGCTCATGCTACCAGCCTTTAGCTTCAGCATGTCAAAAACCTCTCCCAACACTCCTGGCTTCAGTCTTACATGCTGCATTCTTCTTTGGACAGTGCGGATGTCTGGCAGAGGGATCTTCATGTTTTGCAGGGTTTTGTGTCCTGTTGTGCCTGCTGTAAATCAAATTTGAATTGCCTTTTTGATGGTCTCATTGCCCCACCGAATCACCCCTTTTTTCTGGTCCTGATTGAAAATTGAAATAAACTTTTGTTGTATGTTGTGTATATTATTTATTATTATATTCCTATTTTTTCTTACACACACGCGCACGTACACGCACACACACACACGTTCTTGTTTCAATAATTCTTTAATAAAAATCTTGTTTCTTTAACAACTTTTGTACCAGTCATACGTATTCCAGTCCATCAGCTCTAACATAAATTGCAAGTGTGAATAGTTGCTTGTAGAGTTAGATTTTGACTGATCATATTCAAGCATAATTAGTGGTTGTTTGATAGATCTGATACATGGCTCCATCTTAAAATCTCCATGGTTCTGATCCATGTCCTACAAAAATAACTACATGTCCTTTAGTCTCCTACATGTCCTTTTAAAATAACTAAACTTGGTAATAAAGATAAAACGTACTTTGGAAAAGCTGACATTTCACAAAACAGGTAAGTGCTAAGAGTGCAATAATAATAATAATGGTACAAATTAAATGGTAACTTGTTTATCTAAGTGCAAATACAGAACAACCAACCTTATAAATTTAGCATCACTCACGTAAGTAACCTAACCAAGCTAACACGAACTTCTCCCGCCAAAAGTGTATTATTATTATTATTCAAAAGTAATCAATGCAGTACTACAGCTCAAAAGCATAATTGACGATAACATACAGGCAATAGCGCAAAAACGTGTGTTTTATTGTGATATTTACCATGCAATAGCTCACTCTGTCAATGCAAGTCAATGACCGCTATGGCAGCTTGCGGTTTGTTTGGAACTATTGAGGCTTACATGAACCACGTGACAGCCCTGGCGGCGACATCAAAGCGTGTCGCAACTCTGTTTTCTCTATAGCTCTTTTCTCTATAGCTCTGGCTCTGAACAGCTCCTTATTGGATACCCGACCCAAGCCCGACGGGACCCGAGGGGACGCGATGGGACCCGACGGTACCCGACGGGCCGGGTCGGGTTCGGACAGATCAGAGCTATAGAGAAAATGTGTTCTAAGGAAGTTGTCCTAAGTTCTCTATAGCTCTGGGACAGATATTTAGAAATTATGCTCGGGTTCGGGTCGGGCTCGGTGACGTCTGCGCGATTTGAAATTTGAAATGTAAAACAGCTTATATTATGCATGGTAACCAATGGGCTGTTTCACATGTTGCAAAGGTTCGATTGTGTGATTAAAATACATATGACATAAGCGTGTTGCGCTCATCTGTTTGTTGACATTTCCAAATGCGCTGCAGTTGCGTAATAAAGGCGGACTTTCATAAACACAAACGTAAATGTGTCATAGTATGAAAAAATATAGACTTTAACTGTGTTGGCCTGAGTAATAACACTTGAATCAATAAAAAAAACAGCCAACAGATTTAAATGAAATGAGAAATGACTATAGGCCTATATGTAATATTTTAATTCAGGATAATTAAAATGATGCAACATACTTAGAAAGACCATGCACATGCTGTAAAACACATTAATTCCTCACAGGATTGACGGTGTAAATACAGGTGACTCACTAGGATTAAGCTTAGCCTGGCTGTTAGCCTGGTCTGGAGCAGGCTAGCTGCGGAGAATAAATCACCATGGTAACTCAGCCGGGATAAGTGTGAGCTGCTTTCATAACCGACTTGAGGCTAAATGTAGCCAGGATAACCTAAATCCGTAAACATATCCCGGCTTAATCCCTTATCCTAGTTTTGTGCAATACCCCCCAGGAATCAGAGCTATAGAGTAGAGTTGTTTATAGAGTTGTTTACTCTATAGCTCTGATACAGGAGTAATAACTAACCAATAGGAAGGAAGGATGCCCACACACCATCACAATTAAACAGCGGACAAACATCCGATCGTAACTCGTCACTTTGTCAACATTAGTTTCTCCCACTGCCACGGAATAATGGCGCATTCTGTTGTGCTCGGGACTTCGGGAAAAGCCGACCTCCACCTTGAGAAAGTGCAATAGAACTGGAGTGGCAATCAGATCGTGGTTCCGAAACACAAGCTCGGGCTATTTTGGTGAAGACCGAGTCGGTTGGATTTACGTCACAGCGTCAATTACATAACCTACATAGCGTTACAATTGTATCAATAGCCACTTCTGCTAACGTTACTGTTACACCAACACACATGTTAAGTTCTGTGATAGCCTAGGTTACATGATATTTAAATAAACAAAATTATACTTAGGCTACATCATGCGCCGTCTGTGTTCAGTCATAGTCCTGAAGTAGTTGATGTATGCCGATATGACTTGCTTATAATATTCATGAGATAACAAAACAGACATTAAACTTTCTCGGGCATCCATGTTTTCCCCAATTGTTGCAATGGAACGCATCTACATCTGATGTCGGGAGAACGGACTGGGATTAATCGACTACCGACATTCAATAGAATGCGGCATAATGTGTTGATCAGCAAATCAACCTCAGACATGTTGTGGGCGAGGGTTTGATCCGTCAGACGGAGTGACATCACAAGGGAGTCCTATGTGGAATCTGGGGCCACAGCTATGCTAGGCGATAGCAGCGTCCATAGCAACCAAAACGTTTCAGTTTCACATTATTCTGGCGAGATCTGAAAAATCTTCGCAACAACGAGCAAGCGAGTGATTATGTACATTCACTGAGTGAATATTATGAAAATAAAATATATATTTCTCGCTAGAAATGTAATCAAAACGCATTTTTATGCAGAAACTAACTCAAAATATAAATTTTCTCACTAAAAATGAGAGAAATGTCCGCCATGTTTTTTGTTCTCGCAGCCGGAATCTTGAAAGTCACGTGACTTGGACGCAAAACCATGAGAAAAGAATAGGCAGAAAAAATGTAACAGTCATACAATTTAAGGGCCATTATTGTAACCCCTCTACGTTTGGCACTTTGGACCAACGTAGTCAGGGTACGTTTTTATATGAGACTGGGATGGTGTGTGTGTGTGTGTGTGTGTTAGGGTGACCAGACGTCCTGAGAAATTCGGGACAGTCCCGAAATCTAAGCGTTTGTCCCGAATCCCGAATCCAGCCCTAATTGTCCCGAAAATGATACTCAAGCAGAATACAGTAGTTATTTTCTGATAAACATTAAAAACTGTCCATACTCCGTCCGTAGAGAGGTTGAGTCGACTGCAGTCCCCGACGGCAGCCCCCCGTCGACAATCGCCCCCCTCCCCCCCCCCCCCAACACAAAAAAAAACCGTCCCGAATTTCAGCCAATCTCATCTGGTCACCCTCGTGTGTGTGTGTGTGTGTGTGTGTGTGTGTGTGTGTGTGAGAGAGAGAGAGAGAGAGAGAGAGAGAGAGAGAGAGAGAGAGAGAGAGAGAGAGAGAGAGAGAGAGAGAGATTTGTATTGGCTATGCTTCCTAACGGTTATATCACAGTAAGCACAGGGCCGCCGTCAGAAACGCGCACACATGGTTTGAAAGGGAAGACTCACCGGTAACATGGCCACTTGTAGATCCAATCACAATGTTCTCCGTTCAACTTTACTCTCCCTCACATTCCTTTTTATATTGATTTATCTCTATGGCTTCAGACTCTGGGTCTAATAAATTGTGTTCCCATATAATAATATATCCAATGTCCCAGTAGGCCTAGTAGCCTTATTAAGTCCTTTTCCACTTATTGTTCGGTGTTTTTCTTTCTTTCGTTGTTAAAAAAAAAGTTTTCTCGATGAATAATGTAGTCTACAAATGAAACGTACAACTGGACGAAGATTGGGCTGTGAGTCGACCCGGTTTGCCTATTTAGATGCTCTCCTTCAGTGATGTCCACGGTTGTTTTAACAAGATCAACACTTGGGCTCAGTCCCCGCTGACACGCTGCTTGGTGCTCAGAGAAGTGGGTCAGCACGGGCAACATCCGCCTCCCATCATCACCGTTATCCGAGCCGCAGCACAGACCCGCTGGTCGGTAGATGGACGTGGTTCACCTCAACGCAGCCCGGCCCGATGACAGTCGTGCGCCACCGACACAGATCGGAAAGTCAAAGTTTCCGTGGCCACTGCACAAGCCACGCCCCTTTCCGTCCAGAGACGTCCAGCGGGAGATGATAGATTAAGAAACTTTGGAAAATGTAAAAGGCCTATACTGATATCATTTGGTGACCTACGAGTTGAAACAGTCGTCCGACACGACGCTGCTATTTGGTCGGCTTTCTGCGCTCCTCGTCCGCGGTCTAATAATGGTCACCAAGTGTGACAGGAATATCCCGAGCGAATAACATTAGGATATCCTGTCCTAGCTGAACCAAGTGCTGTAGGCACGCCTCTGTGTTTCTCCGTGGACAATGAGATCATAAACAAAGTACATTCAACCAAGTGTGTTCAATAGGGGCTAATTTTTAAATTTGACTTAAAAAAAACAACCCTAAATTGTAGACTTAAGGACTGCAATCAATAGCCTACCATAAGATGATCACACCTTCCCACTAGACTAGCTAGATTTTGAAAAGCATAATATTCAGGACACTTCTTATCTTCTATTGATCTAGTGAGTATTTATTTCACGTTGAAGATAGCATTACTCAAAGAACATCATGCACTGTAAGCATTAAGCCCAGCCTTGAGTCACGAAGTGTTTGAAAGAGTTTTCCCCACTTATTTTCACTACGCCCATCACCCAAGAGGTGATGGGAGTCAACTTCTTCAACTGGACGCTGTCCACTATATGCTCCACTCTCAAGTAACATTGACAACAATAAAATGTTATGTTATGGTAGGCCTACACGAAAACGTGTTTTTGGGCTGTATTATCAATCATTTGTCTGTGTACCATTTGAAATGTCCTGCACATTACTGTGTACCTGGTAATTAATAATAATAATAATAATAATAATAATAATAATAGTGCAAGCTGCACCAAAACATGCCTCTGGCTATAATTAGGCTGTGTGGGTGGTGGAGTAGGCCTAATATCTGACTCTGGTCAGCTGATTATATGGGAACACAATTTATTAGACACACTACAATTTATTAGACAGACTACCTTCATGTTATGATGTAATCAGTTATGATTCCATTATGAACATGAAGGTAGTGTGTATGGTGGTGGTGGTGGTGGTGGGGGGGGGGGGGTCAATCAATACAACCAATCAGCTGACCAGAGTCTGAGTCAGATAGGCCTACTCCACCACCCACACAGCCTAATTATAGCCAGAGGCATGTGTTGGTTAGTTGAGCAGGGGAGCGTTTTGTGTGTATGAGAGAGCAAGAACAGAAGCTAGGTCAGGCCGAACTTTGAAATTGAAGCAGTGTTGTTCAATTGATGTCCATGACATTTGGATGCGTGCTGCATGCTACAGATCACACAGCGATGAACATGCTGGGTTTTTGATGACAATTGAATACAATTTCAATATATGCTGAACATTGTTTATTCACTTATTAACTTGGTGGACAAAACATTGACGGTCAACAAAATGCACTTAAATTAAAGAGTACAGAAATACAGATAGATGTACAGGATAGAATCTACAGGAAAATAAATGTTACAATCAACGTATCTCACCAGATAACTTGCTACTATGGAGCTGCAACGAGAAAGATTTTTGGACGGAATGTTTTTTAATTAATAGCAGCTGTTTTGCGGAGCCATTTTACTGACTGAATGGTTTGGTTCTATTTCCGCTGTCAGGGTGTGCACATAGCGATGTAGCTGAAGCAAATAGTAATTGTATTTAAAGATGACATAACTAAGCCCAACTTGACTCATTTTAATATTTTTTTTAAATAAATGTTTATTAGTAAATGCTAAGTAAAACCAAAATCAACAACAGTGATTGGCTATCAAGGATTGATGCGTTATTATGGATCGGATTCCGATGCTTTTCTTGGTTAAACCCACCCGCACTGCCTAGAACCGACCGTGATTGGCTGGCGACACGCTGTTTACTAAACATAACCATATCTAACGGAACCCTAGCCTAAACTAACCATCTCTAACCTAACACCTAAACTTAACCATCTCTAACCTAACACCTAAACTAACCATCTCTAACCTAATACCTAAACTAACCATCTCTAACCTAACACCTAAACTAACCATCTCTAACCTAACACCTAAATTAACCATCTCTAACCTAACACCTAAATTAACCATCTCTAACCTAACACCTAAACTAACCATCTCTAACCTAATACCTAAACTAACCATCTCTAACCTAACACCTAAACTAACCATCTCTAACCTAATACCTAAACTAACCATCTCTAACCTAACACCTAAACTAACCATCTCTAACCTAACACCTAAACTAACCATCTCTAACCTAATACCTAAACTAACCATCTCTAACCTAGACTCACAAGTCAGTCTCTAAACGCTTCGCTCAACCAGGGACTGCAGACAATTTTCCAGGTTTCGTTGCTAAAACTGTGTGGAAACAATTAAGTCGGACACCCTAAGTCTTTAGGGTGTCCGTTCATGCAGGGCGGCGACATGCAGAACTTGTGTGTAACATGCAGAACTTGTACTAGCAACACGTGTATTACAAGATGGCTCAGCCACAGTCGCCTAAGAAAACTCCTTCAAAGCCAACACGTATTTCCTTGTCCTGGGTTAAAATGTTTAAACAAAGTCGCTATACATCCTTAACTGCACCAAACTTGCGGACTGAGCACACACTCGATAAATCGAATCAAATAATCTAACGTTGCTCGGGACGTCCATTTCTAGTTTGTTTCACTATGGAGGAGATAGAATGGGGGAGAGCATCATATCCGGTAAGGCGTCATTTCCGCTAAAATGTAAGGGGCTTGTCAGCGGCTGTTGTCGCCATAGACATACAGTATATACGTAGACGCCTCATAGACTGACGCTGCCCGTTAGAGCTGACGTAGCAGCGCGGCCGCCATCTTGTATGGGTCCCCAGTGCGCCCCCAGTGCATTCATTTCTATGGAGGAAGGTGTATCCCCAACTACAATAATAAGCATAACTCCCCGAATTTTTACCGGATTTTCACACGGTTTGGTTTGTTACAAATGGCAGAGATTTATTTATGATACAGGACGAATTAATATATATATATATATATTTTAATAATAAGAATAATTGTTCAATCTTACTTGTGAAAGGTAATCCCACGTGATCTGGTGTCAATACTGCGCCGTAAACTGCACAAAATACTGGCATAGCTTGCTCTCCCGTTGACTCTATGCTAGACTAGAGTGAGGAGACCCAACCAATATGGCGGCGACGCTGGGTTACGTTCCAGCACGTCATGAGGCGTCTATGTATATATGTCTATGGTTGTCCGCCGCCGTTCTTCTTGCAGACGATTGGAATGCGGTAAGATCTCCGATCGTCTGATATCGCGAGACTATCTTTAACCTAATACCTACACTTAACCATCTCTAACCTATTACCTAAAGTTAGCCAATCATAGCGTGGTTCTGGGCAGCGGGGGCAGGTTTACCAAGAAAAGCAGTGGGATCCACATTAAGGCAGGATTGATTGATTGTGGACAGCCATTTGGTATCAACCTAGTGTCTAACAGCCTGTAGTACCATCTACCTAGCATTGATTTTAGTTGTTTTTAATAGTGTATAGGTTGAAACACATGAACAAGTAACCTACAACATTAACCCAGCTAGAAAACATACAATTCTCTTCGTACCCTATGAATTTGTGGGTAACGATTTTGTCCATAGACAATTAGAAGAACTCACATTGTTAAATTATCTTTGGCTGTTCAACTAAAGGCTCCAACCCATTAGGCGACAAACCCGCCGATTCTAGTGGAGAGAGGTGATGGTGGTGATGGTGGGGGGTGGTGGAGGGGTGGGGGTCGAGACTGAAGTTGGTTCTGATTGTCGTGTCGTGTGGGGGGTCTCGTGGCAAGACATGTGATCTCACTGCCCCCCGTAGAGCCGGGAGATCTAAGATTTTTTTCAAAATGGTTTGATATTATCGGGGCCGACTGGTGCAGTGTGGGGGGCACTGAGGCTGAGATCGGCGATTATGCTGGCAACAGCCAATGAGATTTGGGATCAAGAACGACCTATGGGGTTTGAGGTCAATAACGGCCAATGGGATGTCAGGTCAAGACTATTTACAACAACTGCAACAGTTTCTACATGTTTTACAAATGTGTCAAGAACTATGTCCAACATGTTTCCTGTCTACGTGAATTGCCATGTTCCCATGAGATTTGGCGAGTTTTCAGAAAAGGTGCTGATAATCGGATTTTAATGTGCGTCCCCCTGCATGGTCCCAATCGCCTTGTTTGGACCACCGACCTGACGGCAAGGCAACACTGATCGTCCAGACCAGTCGTGTAGTGTGTAAGTCAGCCCCGACTTTAAAAGTCGCCTAGTGGTTAGGAAGCTTAAAGATAAATACAAAAACATAACCTAAACATCTCAGCTCAGAGAGAACATGAAAACTGTTTCATGGCAGGCTGTCAGTCTTATTTCAGAACCTTAAATATTTTTATTTAAATCTGCAAGAACAATGTAGATGACAATTTTGTAAACATAAAAATACATAATTTCTAGTACGTTCCGTTGGGATAGGTGTGTGGCAGTGTTAACACCACACACAACAAAAAGATACAAGGTTCAACTTTATTATTCCCTAGATTTTCAATGCTACAATAGGCCATGTTGGGAGAAAAAAACTCGGGCCTATACTAAGCTACAACGGCGCGGACCCTGTCGGTATCAGATGAGAAATAAAGAGAAATAAACTGAATTAAACTGAGTAGATTCATTCTTAATCAACTTAAGGAAAAGTCAACGGGTAAATACGAATACAGCGCTGGTGTCACAAAGAGCTTCGCCTCCTGAGAAGTTCTGCTGATTGTGAGCCCCGAGTCTCAGGTCCGTGGATACTTTATAGTTAAAAAGTTCAGCTAGTTTGAAGTTAGATAGAAGGGCATATTCAGTCGGCCTCCCCCGTCTTTCGTGGGGAGGCTGAGTCGCAGTGCCCATTTGACCTGGCCTCCCCCGCCTTTCATGTGCTAGGTTTGAGCTTTGTAACGTCATCGAGCGAGCTAATTAGCAGTGCACCTGGGTTTCAGACGAGTAGCGTTATCTCGCCTTCTCTGTGAGGGGAGGGGGAGCACCTATAAATGTGACCTTGTTATTCTGGCTCCAAGTAACCGTTGGGCCTTTTAGTAATTTTATTTTTTTTCAATATATTTTCAATATATATTTTAGACCGGACCTGGCGAGACTCAGAGGTACATAGGATTTTTAGCATATATTTTAGACCGGACCTGGCGAGACTCAGAGGTACATATGAATTTGGGCAACAGGTGGTTTTCAATATATCCCTCTCAAGTCATCGCAAGATGACTTTCTATTAGAAAACACCTGTTGCCCGTAGGCACATATTCATTAATGCAACACACAAGCATGCATAGGTAATGTGTATATTGGAACACCATTATTGTAGATGGTCTACCTGTCGGTACCAACTAGCGCTTCCGGAAAACTCCTACCACTACTACCGTTTTTTTGGATTTTCTAGGAGAAACCCAAGCGCACCTCCTGGGGTAGCATTCACCTAGAGGTCAGACACAGGCATTACCATCACACCTAACAAATGTTTCTAGCAAAATATAAAAGTATAAAAATGTAATAATGGGACCATAATGCATACGGCGGGTGTTGGGTTAGGAGATATATACTAAGCTCTTTCCCCAGTCGCCTCTTGCGGGGCATAACTCCATGGGTTATGCTTTACCCCTGTTTATTCAACGGCCGACCGGGTTGGAGCTGTAGGGGATATACTGTATATGAGAGGATAAAATGATTATATACGAAAAATGTAAATGTAAAAATGCCAAATAGCAACTTTCTTTAGTGGAGTCCTTTGCTATCCATGTAGCAGGGTGGTAATACCCCCAACGTAAGACTTGAATGCCAACATACCTTTTGACTCTACACTCATCAAGTGGGACATGCATATATAGGAGGGGTGAGGTGAGGCTAAGCAAAGAAAAAAAAGGGGGGGGGGAGGTGTGAGGTACAACAGCTTATAAGCAATACAGCGAAGCTGCCCCTCATGCCTTAGGGGAGCGGGACAACTTCGTAAGATTTTAGTAGACGGTCATATCACAATATGAGTCTTCATCGTCGTCTGCAGGGGGTTCGGCCAGGAGTGAGAGCATCTGGAGTTCATACTCTTTGGGGGCATTTTCTTTGGACAGGGCAGTGGCAATGAGTCTGGCACACAGGGTGCGGGTACAGGGGATGCAGCAGCAGCCACAGGTGATGAGAATGGCCAGGAAACAGGCGAGGGATGTGAGGACGGCCATGACAAGGGCCTTCCACTTGCCGAATAGGCCTTGCATCCAGGCATCGAGCGGGTTGTCCACCCCGGAGGCTTCCTTCAGCTCCGTGGACAGGGCTCGGAGACCATTGAGTGCCTTGGTGACGGACCCGTCCGGGGCCGTGTTGTTGGGGATGAACGTGCAGCACTGCTCACCGAACATAGCACAGACACCTCCTTTCTCGGCCAGGAGCATGTCCAGGGCTACGCAGTTCTGCAACGCCATTAGGGAAGTGGCAGCCAGTTGGGTAGAGATGCCTTCCACGGCATCTCGGGTGAGGTTGGCTAGGCGTTGCACATTGTAGTGGATATATTTAATACGATCGACGTTTTTGTTCGGCGTGATAGGGAAGAGGACTGATAGGAGCGGTATGTTCTCGAATCCGGCTCCGATTTGGTCTGCTAATTTGTACTCGTTTGGAGTACCCCGTGGAATGCCTATGGCATCGATGTAGCAGGGAGAGTTTTGGGTGAGGTCGAAGCTGGCGGGGTATTCAGTGTCGCGTCGGGTGCGTTCAGGGGCCGTACTGTTAGTTGCGTTGGACGATTGGGCGAATACGGTCACGGGTGCAGTCAGCCGCACGATAGTACAGGTCCCAGACCAGTGTTTAGGTAGGCGCAATCGCAGAATGTCAGGGCTGCATAGCCAATAGAGGTCCATTCGACCGTGATTTAGTTTAGTCATATTCGACCACCCAGTAACGTTATAAGTATGTTGACACCACGCCACGGGAAGATCCCCTACTGGTCGTGAACCCGCTCGAGTGAAGCACCAATAAAGACCGGGTTGTGCTTTGAATGTTGGCGGAGTCATTTCGTTCAGACCGGGGGGAAATAGATTACCGAGGAGAGTACAATTTTCGAGGTTCCATAACGAGTCGTATCATACAATATGTGCCTCGGGGGTCATCGGTGTCGTTGAGGTATACGGGAATGGTAGTCAGAGCGGGACGAGCTGCTGCACAAGCGACACAGACGGATAGGTCTTGTAGTCGGACGGTGCCTATTAGCCATGCTAGCCATTGATTAGCTTCAGACAACCCGGTGGCTTGAGTGAATATGTTGTGGGTGGGTATATCGTTAGTGGATTCTACGTTGAATATTGTTACGCCTTGTTCAGTGTATGCAACTGCCGGAGTTGATGGTTTTGATTCGGGCAGGATATTAACTTTAATGACGCTCATGGGGTCCCATGCTCCCCATCGGCTAACTCCCACATTTAGATATAAAACGTTTGGTTCGGAGGGGCATAGAGGATTGTAATATTTGTGAGCGCCGACCGAGGTGAGGGTAAGGATCACGTTTTTCCCTTCCATGCTTAATCCCCCACCCTCCTGGAGTAGTCTAGTATCGTCCGAGCGTGTGTGAGGGTTGGTGACTGTACTAGCTACTCGGTTGCCGATTCCCGCTACGCCTATCCCAGCCCCTTCGTTTCTGGTGTCCCACAGAATGTGCCGCGAATTTCTACACCCCGTCAGACTATATCCCCAGGAAGCGCCTTTCTGCCATGCGGGTGTCCCCCCTATCGGTCCATCGCACACATATTTGTTGTCATGTTGCCATCTGGAGCCAGAGCGTCCCCATATGGTGGCGGTGAATAGGGTGTGTAGGGGGATAGAGTGCATACGTTTGGTGCTGTTGATGTGGGTGATCTGGACGCCATCTAACTGGCGGAGGCATGGGTCGGAGTCGTTTCTTCGTGGGGTGTGGGGGTCATCTTAGGGGATGGTGGTTCTGCGTCTGCGGGCAGGGGGGTTGTAGACAATTGGGGGTCATGGATAGTACCTTGGGTGGCGTTGGTGCAGGTCGCGTTGGTGCTGGTGGCGTTGGTGCGGGCGGCGTTGTCAGGGTTGGTGCGGTTGGTACCGCCGTTGTTGAGGATTTCCCATTCCCAACACATTGGGATCGTGGTGGTCGTCGGGGTTGGGTCAGGGTTGTCCGTGATGATTCTCAGGAGCACGTACAGGGTCAGCAGGCCTGCCAACACACTTAGCATGGCTCCCACATAGTTTCTGTCTTACTTGGTAGCTCCTGCTATGCCGCCGGTTGTTCAGTGGATCCCCCATGCTCGATGGCAAGGAGATCCTTGTGAACCTGGTCGTAGGTTCTTGAGGTGGGGCCATCTGCCTTTCTAGTGTGTGTCAGGTGGTGCCACTCTGCCCCGCCCTTGCCTAGTAGGGAGACAGAGAAGGGGGTAGCCAAAAGTACCTTATAGGGGCCTTTCCACCTTGGTCCAAGTGACTTCCTCTTGTGGACCTTGACGTATAGGTAGTCACCAGGCAGGGTCAGGGGAGCAGGCTGGGTAACCTGAGGTGGCGGGGCGGTAACCTGAGTGAACAAAGCTCGAGAGGCAAGGGTTAGGGCCTGGACGTATTCTAACAGGACTTCATCTAGGTCAGGGGTCGGCAACCCGCGGCTCTGGAGCCGCATGCGGCTCTTTAGCGCAGCCCTAGTGGCTCCCTGAAGCTTTTTCAAAAATGTTTGAAAATGGAAAAAGATGGGGGAGAGAAATATATTTTTTGTTTTAATATGGTTTCTGTAGGAAAACAAACATGACACAAACATTATTAACGTTTTTCAATGCTGTAAAAATGTGTAGAATAAATATTAAATTTCAACATTTCTGTCAACGAAGATTTACGTCATAGCCTGCAACACACGTTTCTATCAGTAAGGCGGGATGCCAGGCAGGTGGCTGTTGTAAACAAACCGGCGGCTGTGTGATGGGCCATATGGATCCCAAAGGGAAAAAGAGAAAAATAACTGAGGAGAACAGAGGATTCAACGTTTCTTGGACCGGGCAATAGTAACACACCGCGGACCTACGGCCGACGGGGGGGGGGGGGGGGGGGGGGGGGGGGCGCGCGATTGTAACACTCCGGCCGACGGCGGGGGGTGGTGGTGCGCGCAATAGTAACACACCGCGGACCTACGACCGGCGGGGGGGGGGTGGCGCGGTGTGTTACTATTGCGCTCTCAAAAAGGAGGACAAATACGCGCCCGGCTTGATGCTGCGCCGGACGCGACAGGGCTGAAAAACCGGACAGTCCGGCGCAAATACGCGCCTCCTTTTTGAACCCGCGCCCCGCCCCACCGGTTGAGAGCCACTGCTACAGGATGCACTGCAGGAAAAATAAACATTTAATCATGAAGGCTCATTATGTATTTGTAGTTAACTTAGTCATTTCGATAGTAGGCTAATATAGCTACTATAGATACATACAGCATGTGTTGCCTTCAATATAAGGCTTCTATAAGGCTTTTATTTTTTTGCGGCTCCAGACATATTTGTTTTTTGTTTTTTTGGTCCAATATGGCTCTTTCAACATTTTGGGTTGCCGACCCCTGATCTAGGTGATCTGTCATGGGCCCTACAGGCGGAGTGTGAGGACCAGACATTGGCCTACCGGTCACTAACTCATAGGGAATGTAGCCTGTGCGCGAATTGTGTTGGGACCTAACACTCATCAGGGCTAGGGTTAGAGCTTGTAACCAGCTCATTTTCTTTCCGTCAGTTAGTCTATCAACCTCCGCCGAAAGGAGGATTGTCTCAGGTGAATGTTCAGCAGCTATCACCTTAGCTATTGCCCCCTTGATAGATCTGTTCACTCGCTCAACTATCCCTTGGCTCTGTGGATGGTAGACCGACCTGAATCGGTGATCAAGACCTAGGGCATGTTCTACCTCATCTAGCAGCTTGTTCGCGAAATGGCTACCGTTGTCTGAGGTGGAAGCCCCTGGAAGCCCCATCTAGGAATAATGTCATTTAGCAGGTGTTTTACTACCATTTGGGTGTCTTCGTGTTTGGCGGGGAAAGCTTCTACCCATCTAGAGACTATTATGACTAACAGATAACGATACCCTCTCACTTGGTTGTCTTTGCCCATGTCGGTGTAGTCTATGCACAGTTCTTGGAACAGGGAAGTGGCCTTGTGGTGGCTTTTGGCTCTGTCGGGGGTTGTGGGCTTGGCAGGTCTGGCAGTTGTGGACGTGTTGTCGTACTATGGCTTCCATCTCGGGATGAAACCAGTCAGGTGGAACTCTGTTTCTCAGAAATGTTAATTTCTTGAATGTCCCATTCACTCTTTCCACCATTCCTTGTGACTGAGAATGAAACCTAACCGCTGTTTGATGCGTAACTGCTGCACCACACGGAGAAATGACATAAAAATGGTACAATATGGTGAGTTTTGTTCTTAAACTCCATTGTGTTAGCAGTAGCTCAGTACCACAAGCTGTAAAATTATTTGCAAATTGGCCACTGGGGGTAACAACTATTAAACCCATACACACACGGAAGTATGTGTGCAGAAACTTCCTGGACTACAACATGCAGTGCAGGTTTCTAGCAGTAGGGGAGCTGTTGTCTTCACCTGCTTTAACTTTCTCATCACAGCCATTTTTGTTGGCATGTTCAGACAACATTTGTCTGACCAAAGTAATTTGACAATTTAACAAATAAAACACAAAAACTAAAACGAAAACAAAATGAAATCTATTTCAGCAAAACACATGGAAAGCAAGATATGGCTGGCCATGACAACAGTGCGGGACTTATACCACGCAGTCCACTCTCCCCCTTTGGGGACACGCCTACCGGTAGACTCTGGCAACCCAGAACAAACTTTCTTTTAACTATTTCAACACCACACTATGGAGGTAAACTAAGCAACTCACTGATGAACTTGTTTGATTGTGTAACACACGCAACACTGCGTATCAGGTTTTTTCATTGTAATAACTACCGCACTTCTGCAGGGTCCTTTTAGGGCGGGTCCCACTTCCTCAGTTTGGTGAGGGGGGAATTTCCCTGAACTCTTAAAAGAGTCCCCAGCGCTGGTTGACCCCTGGACTTCTGTGGACGAGCGGTAGAGGAGATAACTTCTGATTTAAATGAATAGTACCCAACTTAACTGAGCTGTTGGTCTGCTAATCGTCCCACAAAACACTAAAACACTTTTACCCACATAGTTATAAAACAAATTCATAGAGAAAACAAAACAGAAAACATAAAAACAAATAACAGACACTAATACATAATTGATCTCTACATGTGCACTTTCTATGTCCCAAAAAAATCCTTAAACGTTCTCATGATCACAGTGTTTTCTTTATTTGTTTTATTCTAACCCCTCTATGTCTTGCGATCCCCATGGGACATACTGAGCTTGTTGTCCCTTTACCACTGTGCACAAGGCAACCTTGTGTGTCTTGAAAGGCACCTTCAAACAAATGTATTATCATTACTATTATCATCATTATTAGACACCTCACGAGACGTTCGAGATGTCCCTTTGGAGAGGAGCTCCCTGGCCACGGAGGTCCCCTCCTTCGCTTAGGATTCTCGTACAAATGTAGATAAAGGAAAAGAAATAAACAAAACAGAGAGGAAATTTGCTTCATATTAATGACAAGACGACATTTTAAAAGTAATCAATCAGTTGTAACATAAGAACACCTTTAATCGCAGTAATAGCATCTGTCAACATAGGGTTATTTATGAATTTAAAATTCTCGATTATATAATTCATGATCAAGTAATGACCACCAATAAACAGAATTATTGTACTAGGCCTCATTCTGCCTTCTCCCCCCTTGTAGCTCCAAGAGTGCAATAGGGGCGTGTGTGTCTGTGTAACCTGTAGCTCCTCCTAAAATCCTCGCATGCGCAGTTCACTTGTTAAAGTGACTTCAGAGAGAGCGGAGCCGGGCCAACGCCCTTCTGAATCAGAGGGGGAAACCTGGTGGCCCCCTGGATAGAGAATCATTTGCATCGCCTCTGCGAGTCTTTCTATAGGCATCCACCAGCAGTTGTTTAACAAATAGTTTCACAACTTTAAGAAATAATAAAACTGCTTTTTACAATATTTACAGGGGTAAGGAGTCGTCACACCTGTAATTAAACTACTTATCATTAATAATATTTAGAGCGCAATCACTAATAAGTAACTTCATCCACTCATCTGCAGCACACTCACACAATGTAATAATATCTATAACTGCTGTTTATTCTACTTTTTTCTTTACAGTCTCTCACACATCCGTTCCTAGGCACTTTTCAAAGACCAAACGTAGACTAAAATTAACTTTAGGCCTAATGATCCCTATTAATTTTCTTTCTTACGCGCCAAATAACAGAATGGCCAACGCCTTTTTCTTTGTCCCCTCCAAGTGAATGTAAAGCTGCTTTGCTCCACTCCCACCTTTTCACTTTTCTCCTCTCCTTTCTAACCCCTGCTCTCTACAGGCTTCCCAAGCCACTCTGCTCGATCCTATTACCTGACTCCTAGGTATACAAACACTATTCTTAATACAATTTATTTGAGCACATTCCAATCGTTAGTAAGGGGAGGGGTAGGGGGAGTAGAGCCCTCTGCTCTTTGGTCGCCGGGAGGCCGGGGTTGGTAGTCGGAGTCGGGGTTGAGGTAGGGGTCACAGGAGGGGCAGTCGGGGAGGTAGGGTCGGGGGTGGCCGTTGCGGGTCGTTTGTCTTCAGTCACGGCCATGGTCAGGGTCGGGGGCAGGGTACGGCGGGCTGCCCTAACTGTCTCTCTAGTTACCTCAGCCTCCAGGTTGCGGAGGTGAGCTTCGGCTAGGCCGGTCTTGGACACCCACCCTTGCTTCTCCCATTGCTGTCTGTACTCCACATGTCTATTCCACCACTTTTTCTTTCCCTCCGGCCCAGCACCCGCTTCAGTGCTCGCGGCCAGGATTAACTCAACTTTCCGCATCTGGACTTCTCTCTCCATCTTACCGATCTTCCGATCGCACATCTTAGCAACTATCCTGATCCTTTCTTCTATTCCTACACTTGCTTAACCGTTCTATCCTATGGCTCGGCGGCTGTCTATTCTCAACCACAGCACAGCAGTTATAACCAACACCGCATTTAGACAATATATTCTCCACCCAGCGAATATATATCACCAACACAGCACCGCAGTTATAACCAACACAGCAATCAGATAATACATTCTCCACACGGCGAATATATATATATCACTAACACCGTACACACAAACACAGATGCATGCACGTACACACAGGCATGCACATACACACTAGGGATGGGAATCGATTAGATTTTTACGATTCCGATTCCATTTTCGATTCTGCTTAACGATTCGGTTCTTTATCGATTCTCTTATCGATTCTCATTTGGAAAAAAAGGACAACAAACAGGTCGATTAGCGTCATCTTTGTTTAGTTTAGTAATGACCTTACAAACCCAACAACAGTGAGGTCTTAACTAGAGCCCGACCGATATGGGATTTTTAAGGCCGATACCGATACAAATATTTGATGATTTAAAAATCCGATATTCCGATATATCGGCCGATATATATATTTAAAAAAGAAATTCCAGAAACACGCAACAAAACATAAACAGATATCCCTAACATTAGTTATATGTAGTTATTTATGAGTCCTCGCTAAAATAATAGGATAATGCAGTGAACACACTTCACTGATGGGTCACACCGCAAGCGACATGAGCAGCAGGGGGCGCTGTGGCTGCTGGCCGCTGGCTGCCGTCGCCAGGGGGGCGGGGCTTCAAGCAGCACTGCAGACAGTTCGGTTGCTCCCATTGCAATATCAAGTTTGTAGTAGAGCTATTCGGCAGGCCGGCGTGACAAGCATGTTCAAATAACAATTTACACGTTTCCCCTGTTTATTATTTAGTAATCAAAATAACAGAAATGGAGATAAAGCATTATAAAGTGCAAAACACACTGCCGGCGCGTCTATGACACAAGTGCCGCCCGTAGCACCCATAGGAATATAGTCGTCTCCAGAGCAGAAGGAAAACTAAAGAAAAGAAAAAAGCGCCTTTTCGGCGGCACTTGATGCGCGGCGACGCTGTGAAATAGGACAGTGGCGTGAAGTGTAGCGGGTTGCTGCTTCGCACCGACGCCGCTTTTTTAAAATATTCATTTATCAGCCATTATAAATGCCGATACCGATAGTTTGGAAAATGCCTAATATCAGGCCGATAATATCGGCCCGCCGATATATCGGTCGGGCTCTAGTCTTAACGTTAGTCCGGAGCGGATCGAAAACGCGACATTCAGAAATCGGTATCGCATGCTGTGTGCGCACATTTTTTTGCATGTTGGAAGTATTTCCTCCCTTTGAGGAAATATCCACGTTGCAAGTATTGCAAGTTGCCCTGTTGTCGTCTTTTCTTGTGAAGGGTAGGGATGGGCATAATTAATCGATGATCGATCATTGATCGTTAAGAAATGTGTCGATCAATTTATATTGTTATCGATCAAAAGGACGTTGTGTTGCATACTGTGAGTCTTGAAGCGGCGGATCGCGGCTTTAGTTCCCCGTGTCTGATCGCTGTAATTCGGAGCGTGAATATCGGTTGAATATCTAATATCTTTCTAACTTTAAAAAACACTTTAGTATTGTTTAAGCCGATAGTCGCACATCCCTCGTAACTACGCCGTGAAAGTGAACCCTCCCGGACTCCGCTATTTACATGAACCGCTCCGCCGGAGGAGCCGCACATCCACACGCACCGGACACCAAAATACAAACACACATGTTTTACATTTGATTGCTTTTAAATAAAGTTGTGTGCAGTTATACGGTTAAATACGATTATTGATTAATGACCGATGGCGTACTGCGGTCAAGACAGCCGTCTCTCGGTTTTGCGTGGTCAAGCCAGCCGCTCCAACATTTTCAATTATTCCATAACTGTGACATTTTAGCAAAACGTTCAGCCTCATATATGTTTTCTGACTAAGGTATTGCTTTTAGATAGTTCATGCAATTGTTTCTAAATGTGTGGCTCATCTTTTTGTCGCGAGCCTTTTCCGAGCGCCGGCCGCATATTGTATCGGCATATGTCGGCCTTTTTTCCCTTTTTTTCAAAACAGTTATACAGTTTAATGCCCACTTTTACTGCCGTGTTTGATTATTGTTGGCCGATACGTAGGCTACTTATTGTAATTGGAATACAGATTTAGTCTGCTGGCTGCACTGGAGTCGCTACGCAACGTGCGTGGTGACGTCATTCGCGTCCACTGGAATCGATAAGGGAATCGTTTGCAAAATTGGCAAACGATTCCAAGGAATTGAAACACTGGGAACCGGTTCTCAACAAGAACCGGTTTTCGATTCCCATCCCTAATACACACACAGAGAGGCATGCAAACGCAGACACACAGACAAACACACACACACACACACCGCGGTGTACAGAGTTACAGAGTTATGCACGTGGTACCACCTATGGCTATGAGCAACGTGTCGGTCGGGTACATTTATGAGTAGCTACCGATGTCCTCGAACGCGGTCCCCTTAAAGGCGCCTAACCGTCGTATCCTTCTCCGCCTAGAGTACACGAAATGTACGCTATCGAGGTACGCAGGTTCCCAGAACCTTCTGAAACCCAAGGACTCTAACCTCGGGAAAGGACTTTAACCTTTTAAACGCCAAGGACTCTAGCCTCTGGCAAAGGACTTTAACCTTTTAAACGCCAAGGCCTCAAACCTCTGGCAAAGGACTTTAACCTTTTAAACAAAGTCCCCAGGACTCTCGGCCAGAGTGTCCAACACGCTACCGAATACACACAGTTCGTATACAGCCATTGACAGGGTATGACAATTTGTATCAGAAGGTATTATTTTTAACAGTATCTTTTAACAGTACAATTTATGCACGGTTTACCATTACTTGGACCACTGTCCCACTATGTTTCATGAGCCACTACGCAGATTTGAACAATTCTGTCAACAGGTTCTGTGTAACCCTTTTTACTCTTTATCAATTTGGTCTCACCAATGAGACAGTTTTGGACCAGTGACACTATCAGAAAAACTCCAGGTAAGTAGGAGCCCGAGGTTTATGAATACCAAATTGAGACTCAGAATGAAACACAAGAGTGAGCAAAATTGAACATGTATATTAATACACAACAAGAATCCCACATGAATTGCTTATTACAGTTATTACACAGTTATTCAAAATAACAAACTAAAATAAAAAATGCGCGCTTAAACAAAACATCCCTCTCAACCCTTGAGCTCAGTTTCTTTCTTTTAGTTCAGTTCAGATCGATCGTTGGGGCCCTTTAATTTTCTTTCAGCAACAAATCTGTCCTACCACACCAGGAAGTAAGGAAGGAAATCCGTCTTTTGGCTATGTTGCTTACAATTTACATACACACACAGTTATCACATAAGTCACATGATAACTTTAACACTTATGAATGGCTTGTGACTTAATCACAGTAACATTTCTCATGTATGAAATTCCCATAGTTCACAGACAAAAAGTATTTCTCTAAGCGACATGCTAACTTCGCTAGCATAAGTCAATGGGATTTTACATAGCGTTAGCCTAGCAGTTCGCTGACTTTTTTCCACTCCGTTTTTCCAATGTTTTGCACTTTTTATCCACAGTTAACTCACTAATTCCTACTCACCGCTGAGCGGTATGGATCCTTTTTCCTCCCCACCGATCAGCACAGTTGCATTCAGCAGTTTAATGTGTGTTTTCGGTCGACAAAGTTGGAAAGAAGTCACGACAACAGTGATAAAATGGCGGTCAACTGCATAGCTCAACGGGTCTCTGGTTGGCTACTTCACATTAAAGAAAGCCACCTGATTGGCTTACTTACTCACTTGCTCATTTAACCCTGTATATGCCACCCAAAACACAACATCTCAGTGCTTCTCAAGCCTGGGCTACATCTGCTTACCTTTTAGTCATGGTACCAGGGACAGTGGACTCAGGTTGGTGGTGTCACCGGCGCAGGCGTCCGCCGTTGGGTCGGTTCTTCCGGTATGTTAAGCTATCACGTCGGGGTCACCATCTGTTGGGAGAAAAAAACTCGGGCCTATACTAAGCTACAACGGTGCGGACCCTGTGGTGTGTTCTTGAGGAAGAAGGCTGCCGAAACAGGATCGCTTTAACTCACTTTATTTGTTTAGCTTTAGTTATATTAATCTACGTAACAATGGAGGGGTATAGTAAAGTCATGCGCATGGTAGAGGTGCGCGGATGGGCTATTATTGTATCCGCAACCGCATCACAAAACTCATCATCCGTCCGCCATCCATCCGCACCAACGTTTTTTGACCAATTTCAAAACCGCACCCGCCCGCCATCCGCGGGCGCTGCTGACGCGAGAAAAAAAGTGTGCTCGTTTTTATCGGATGTAAGTAACAATATTTAACAATGTAACTTATATATATCTTTTCATTTGATTGGTTCAACCGCCACCCACCCGAATTTAATTAAAATATTATTTTTCGTAAGGTCATCCGCCCGATCCGCGGTTTAACCGCGGAGTCCGCGGCTGTAACCGCCATCCGCGCACCTCTAGCGCATGGAGAGCTCCTTAGCTTAGCATCTATCTGGATGCGCTGCCTTCGGGATTCTGGTCTCCCCCCCGGATGTGTTGTTTTTAGTCTATGGGCAGGCGCGGCCTCTATGACGCATATTATGCTCTGATTGGCTAGTGTTGAGCGCCCGCCCCCAGTGTATTATGTGTGCCGCCACCTGGTGATCAGGTTGGGTAAATACAACTTATATTTATGTTATAGTCCTTATTAGCTATGTGAGGATATTACAGTCTGTTGATACATATGTGCGGTTATCCATTCGTCACAACCCTGTCGGTATCAGATGAGAAATAAAGAGAAATAAACTGAATTAAACTGAGTAGATTTATTCTTAATCAACTTAAGCAAAAGTCAACGGGTAAATACGAATACAGCGCTGGTGTCACAAAGAGCTTCGCCTCCTGAGAAGTTCTGCTGATTGTGAGCCCCGAGTCTCGAGTCCGTGGATACTTTATAGTTAAAAAGGGCAAGTTCAGCTAGTTTGAAGTTAGAAGGGCATATTCAGTTAGCCTGGCTCCGCCCACCTACGTACTTCCGCTCAAATTTCATTTCACTTCAGTACTAAGGTCTGGCGATGCTACTATGTTAGAACCATAGACATCTTATACATAGACGGAGCATCGAATGCTACTGCCTACTGGCGCTGACGAGATTCGGAGCCGCCATCTTGGAGTGGTGATCCGCTCCACTCAGTGTCATTCGTTTGGCAGGAGCAATGAACTGTCAGCGCATTTAATTAATCATACCTCACTGATTTTCACACGTTTTTTTTGTCATACGTGTAGCTATGATAAAGGACACATGTTTTGGCATGTAATACCGTATTTTCACAAAATACAACCAATAGTACGGTAATGTTAAATCTTACTTGTGAGAAGTAATCCTGTGATTTCTATTTTCGACCGTCCGCTCATTTGAGCAGGAATAGCTGAACACCAGCTCGGCATCCTTGTTTTCTTCTCCTGGCCATACGTGTCAACTGTCAATCTATGCTGCTCCCCACCCCCATCACCACTCCAAGATGGCCGCCGAATTTCTCGCGCCACAGCAGCCAATGCTCCGTCTATGTATAAGATGTCTATGGTTAGAACCAGAGCTATAGAGAAAACAGAGTTGCGACACTTCCATTGACTCCCGTGGTAAAAAATGGCGGACGACACTTCCGGGTTATGGAGACGCCAATAGTTCCAAACAAGGGACGGAGCTCCGTTGATTTCAATTGCTCGTCAAGAACAATTACTGGTAAGTTGATGAAACAACAGCATTTTAAACGTTTTTTTACATTTTCAAGCATTAGCTATCAGAGGTATACTCTTAGACATCGTTATTTTTACATTTGGTTTGCATGAAATGTCGATGTTGATGTTAAAAATGTAAAGTTAGGTCAGTTAGGTCCCTAAATGGATTTAGGACCTAACTGAAAGCTTGGTAACGGAGGCTAACGTGAGGTTATTGACGTGATAATTTCACTAAAGTCCTTTAACCTTTTGTTGTCAGGTGACATTATGTAAAGTTGTTTTGATTGTTAGGTTTTAAAACATTTCCAAAATACTACCACTAATGCTAATACTAAAATGCTACTGCTATTACTGCTACTATTACTGAAATGCTAGCTGTTTTACTTCTGCTGCTGCTATTACTATAATAATAATAATAATAATAATAATAATAATAATAATAATAATAATGCATTTTATTTATTTTATTCTGAACCGAGAGAGGGCAGTCACAATGTGGCGGGACGACATAAGGTCAAACCAGTGGTCCATCTTCTCCAGGAACCATGATGTGGTGAGGTTTGATTCAGGACGCTGCTCCTCCTCTACCAGGTACTTTAAGGCAGCACTTGTCCACTCACTGAAGATGTGCATGGCTCCAAGATGGCCCTGGAGAGGTTGGGAGCCAGCTTTAGTGCCATACCCTCTTGGTAGGACACCAGATCCTGTAAGGGACCAACAGACACCACACTGGACAGTAGGTGCTTGTCACGATCCCTGTGTTGGAGGGTGTTTTCCCCCCTCTGTTCTCCTCTCTCCCTCTCCCTGCAGTGCTGGAGTGCAGAGGTGGGCGGAGCCCACTCATGAGACACACCTGAGCACCATTTGCTCATTAAGACAGACTATTTCTACCTGCTGGATTGTCACTTCAGTGCCGGAAGATTTCCATGCAAGCACACGTGTCTCGCCACTTTGCTCCGCGCTTTCTCCCTCCGTGCCTCCAGCTCCAGCGATTCTCCTTTGAGGTTGAATTCTTTTGTTACTTTGTTTCCAGTTTTTCCCCTGGACTCTTTTTGTTGAACTTTCATTCTCGAGCTAAGCCAGAACTATCAGATCTGTTGGATCCCTTTTGAGTTGCCACATTGTTTTCCTCTTTTTGTCTTTCTTTTGTTACTTGCCCCATGTGGTATATTTGCGTTGCTACTTTTTCCACTTAAAGTGCGATTTTGAGTTTTTCTACATTTTTCTCCCTTTTTGTTAATAAATATTATTATCGTATCTGCATTTGGGTCCTGGCCTTGTCTTTAGATTCTCGAACCGTAACAGAATCTTCCGGCCATTAACATGGACCCAGCAGAGACCGAGAACCTTAAGCGTGCCATAGCCTCACAAGGGACAGTAGTTGGCCAACACGAGGCGACCCTGCAGCAATTAATGGGTCACATGCAGCAGATCTCAGCCAACCTGGCTCAGCTGGGTGGCCAGCTCGCCGATATGAGGGATCGTCTCCCTCTGCCTCCTACCACAAGTCCTTCACCGCCAGCTGATCAACCTGCTTCCACGCTGACCCCCAGAGAACCGTACATCCCGATCCCTCCCAGGTATTCAGGGGATTTAGGCACATGTTCACAGTTTTTGCTGCAATGCTCACTAGTATTTAACTTGCAACCTGCCACATACTCCACAACTCAGTCAAAGATCGCCTTCATCATTAGCTTGCTCACAGGCCAGGCAGCCGCCTGGGCCTTAGCTCTCAGCACAGGGGGGTCAGAGATTCTGCGGAATTATACCTCATTCACAGAAGAGATGAAGCTTATTTTTGATCACCCAGTGAAAGGAAAGGAAGCAGTGGGGCAGCTCCTAGACCTACAGCAGGGTGGCCAAACTGTATCCCAGTATGCGGTTAACTTCCGCATTTTGGCCGCCAGTAGCGGGTGGGGGGACTCAGCACTGCAGGCTATTTTCCAAAAAGGTTTAGCAGCACACATTAAGGATGAGTTAGCCGTTCGAGAAGACTGCTCTACACTTAATGAACTGATTGATTTAAGCATACGAATAGATAATAGAATTAGAGAGAGACAGCGGGAGAGGAGATCAGACCAAGCTCGACGCACTCCAGTCTCCTGGCACACCAGCCCAGGGGTCTCCGCCTGCTCCTCTGACCATACCCCCACCAACGCTCCCGAGCCTCGGCCCGATCCAGATTCTTCCTGCGAGCCCATGCAACTGGGACGAGCCCGCCTCACGCCAACGGAAAGGCAGAGACGGATGAAAGGGAAGCTGTGTCTCTACTGCGGTAAAGGGGGCCACTTCCTCACAACCTGCCCCGAGGTGCCAAAAGACGGGGCTCACCAGTAAGTCGGGGGGCGCTGGTGAGCCGAGTTTCCTCCTCTTCTGCCTCCCAGATCCTTGTACCAGGTATGCTGCACGGGTCACAACAAACACTCCCCGTCCAAGTACTCATAGATTCAGGAGCGGATGATAACTTCTTAGATGCTGCCTTTGCAGAGGCTAACAACCTCCTCCTCAGCCCACTCTCCTCCCCTAAGGAGGTTTTAGCCATAGACGGCAGCCTATTAGACACTGTCACTCACAGAACTGCACCACTTAAACTCACACTCTCCAGCAACCATCACGAACACCTGGAGTTTTACATCATCAAATCTCCGCTCACCACCGTAGTATTAGGCATCCCCTGGTTAAAACGGCACAACCCTCACATCGATTGGTCCACCGCCACCATCCGTAGTTGGAGTACGTACTGCCATGCTCACTGCCTCAAATCAGCATTAGCCATTAAGACTTATGACACTGAGCACACTCCCGAGAAAATAGACTTGACCCATGTCCCAGATGACTATCACGATTTGAAGGAGGTTTTCAGTAAAAACTCAGCCTGTTCACTCCCCCCGCACAGACCCTATGACTGCGGCATAGACCTGCTCCCCGGTGCTCCTCTTCCCTCGAGGAGACTATACAACCTGACCAAGCCTGAAAAAACCACTATGGAGACTTATATAAATGACTCTCTGGCTTCTGGACTCATCAGACCCTCCTCCTCACCACTGGGCGCAGGCTTCTTCTTCTTGGAGAAGAAGGACAAATCCCTGCGCCCTTGCATCGACTATACCGGACTTAATGACATCACCATTAAGAACAAATATCCTCTGCCGCTAATTGACTCCGCATTCAGCCCTCTCCACGATGCTACTGTGTTTACGAAATTAGACCTTCGTAATGCCTACCATTTGGTTAGAATCAGAGAAGGTGATGAATGGAAAACGGCTTTTAACACACACCTTGGACACTTTGAGTATTTGGTGATGCCTTTTGGCCTAACTAATGCACCTGCTGTTTTTCAATGTCTGGTGAATGATGTGTTAAGAGACCTACTAGACAAAAATGTATTTGTGTATCTCGATGATATTTTGATTTTCTCTCGATCACAAGAAGAACATGTAACCCATGTAAGAGAGGTACTGAAAAGGTTGCTGGAGAACAAACTGTTTGTTAAAGCAGAAAAATGTGAATTTCATGCATCCACTGTGTCATTCCTGGGTTTTGTGGTAGAGAAGGGACAACTCAGAGCCGACCCTGCAAAAATAGAGGCCGTGGCGGGGTGGCCAGTCCCTGAAAATCGCAAACAGCTACAGCGCTTCCTGGGGTTCGCCAATTTTTACAGGCGTTTTATCCGTAACTACAGTCACATAGCAGCCCCCCTTACCAGACTTACCTCCAGTAAGCTTCTTTTCTCTTGGTCCCCCCCTGCACAGAAGGCTTTTGATCAGCTCAAAACTCTGTTCACTAACACTCCTGTTCTTGCCCATCCAGATCCTGAGCAGCAGTTTGTGGTAGAGGTGGATGCGTCAGATTCAGGGGTGGGGGCCGTTCTCTCTCAGCGCCTCGCTGTGGATCACAAATTACATCCCTGCGCTTTTTTCTCTCGTCGCCTCTCGCCCGCTGAACGCAATTATGACGTGGGCAACCGGGAACTGTTGGCAGTGGTGCTGGCCCTTCAAGAGTGGCAACACTGGCTGGAGGGAGCTGCCCAGCCTTTCATTGTGTGGACTGACCATAAGAATTTGTCTTACCTTCGTGCAGCCAAGAGACTGAACTCCCGGCAGGCTCGCTGGGCTCTCTTCCTGGGGAGGTTCAACTTCACCCTGACTTACCACCCTGGCTCACGGAACATCAAGCCTGATGCCCTCTCCCGTCAATTCACCCCTGAGGAGGGGGAGAGTGACACAGGGACGATCCTCCCTCCCGTGTGTGTGGTGGGGGCGGTCCGGTGGCGGGTGGAGCAGGAAGTCCTCGATGCTCTTAAGGAACACTCTGTCCCGGAGGGGTGCCCGCCTGGACGCCTGTACGTTCCTCCTCCCGCCAGGTCAGCGGTGCTGGTGTGGGGACACGCATCCCGGATTGCCTGTCATCCCGGGGTTCATCGGACGCTCGCGCTGGTCCAGCAGCGCTTCTGGTGGCCGTCCATGGCTACAGATGTCCGGACCTTCATCGCCGCCTGCTCAGTCTGTGCTCGCAGTAAATCATCACACCAGGCTCCAGCGGGTCTCCTGCATCCCTTACCTGTGCCTCCACGCCCCTGGTCCCACATAGTGCTGGATTTTGTCACTGGTCTCCCGGTCTCAGAAGGTAATGACACTATCTTGACTGTCATTGACCGATTCTCCAAGGCGGTTCATTTTGTTCCCCTCCCTAAACTCCCCACCGCCTTGGAGACCGCTAACCTGCTCATCCTGCATGTGCTCAGACTTCACGGAATCCCCTTGGACATTGTTTCGGACCGGGGGCCGCAGTTCGCCTCACGGGTCTGGAGGGCATTCTGCAAGGCACTAGGGATCACTGCCAGCCTAACCTCTGGTTACCACCCGCAATCCAACGGCCAGACTGAGCGGGCCAACCAGGATTTGGAGACCTCATTACGCTGCGTTGCCTCTCGCCACCCCGCATCCTGGTCCACCCATCTTCCTTGGGTGGAATACGCTCACAACTCTCTGATCAGCTCCGCCACAGGTATGTCTCCATTCATGGTGACGTCTGGTTTCCAACCCCCTCTTTTCCCCAATCAAGAGACAGAGTCAGCGGTTCCTTCCGTTCAAGCCCAGTTCCGCAGGGTTCGGCGGGTCTGGCGGGAGGCACGAGCGGCGCTGGGCCGGACGGCGGAGCGAAACAAGCGGCTGGCGGATCGACGGCGTATGCCCGCGCCAGCCTACCAGGTGGGTCAGCGAGTCTGGCTTTCATCACGGGACCTCCCACTCCAAACTGAGTCACGGAAGCTGGCTCCCCGCTTCATCGGACCTTATCCGATCGAGAAGATCATTAACCCCAGCGCAGTCAGACTCCAGCTCCCAGCCTCCCTCAAGGTACATCCAGTGTTTCATGTGTCCCTCCTCAAACCCGTTAATGACAGCCCTCTTCAGCCACCAGCACCACAGCCACCCCCTCCTCGCATCATTGACGACCAACCAGCCTACACGGTTAATCGCATCCTGGACGTCCGCAGGAGAGGCCAGGGTTATCAGTACCTCGTTGACTGGGAGGGATATGGCCCCGAAGAACGCTCCTGGATCTCGCGTGCCCTCATTTTGGACCCACAGCTGCTGCGGGATTTTTACACCCAAAATCCAGGTAAACCTGGTAGAACGCCAGGAGGCGTTCATTGAGGGGAGGGTACTGTCACGATCCCTGTGTTGGAGGGTGTTTTCCCCCCTCTGTTCTCCTCTCTCCCTCTCCCTGCAGTGCTGGAGTGCAGAGGTGGGCGGAGCCCACTCATGAGACACACCTGAGCACCATTTGCTCATTAAGACAGACTATTTCTACCTGCTGGACCTGTGGACAAGGTTCGGAGACAAACTCCTTCCTTTCTCCAATTTGAAATTCTTTTAGGTTAGGGTTATGGTTAGGGTTATGGTTAGGTTATGGTTAGGGTTATGGTTAGGGTTATGGTTATGGTTAGGTTATGGTTAGGGTGATGGTTAGGTTATGGTTAGGGTTATGGTTAGGGTTAGGTTATGGTTAGGGTTATGGTTAGGTTATGGTTAGCGTTATGGTTAGGGTTAGGGAAATGTCCCGGCTACGCTGTGACTGTAGGAAACGGAATTAGCATGCTTCAAGGATCGAACCAATCAGGGAGCGAATTCTTGCATACTAATTAGGTAAGTTATCGTGTTCTGGCCCTAGAACACGGCTACATCCATAGCTCTGTTCTGGGTACCGTGTTCTCGGTATCTGAAATACCTCGTTTGTATACTGCGCGCAACGTGGTTTCTGGCGCATGAAATACGTCACGACCAAACGTTAGCGATTGGTTAAGGCAGATCCAGAGTGGCACTGGGCAGAGCCAATAGGTTTTAAACTTCAACAGCACCCGCCTTCAAGTGAGACATCGTTTGTCTCTACAGCATTGCTAGACCTTTAGTATGAATGTAATGAGTACCAAGGTCTAGTTAGGACTAGGCTAATATTCAGTCGGCCTCCCCCGTCTTTCGTGGGGAGGCTGAGTCGCAGTGCCCATTTGACCTGGCCTCCCCCGCCTTTCATGTTAGGTTTGAGCTTCGCGACGTCACCGAGCGAGCTAATTAGCAGTGCACCTGGGTTTCAGACGAGTAGCGTTATCTCGCCTCCTCTGTGAGGGGGAGCACCTATAAATGTGACCTTGTTATTCTGGCTCCAAGTAACCGTTGTGCCTTTTAGTAATTTTATTTTTTTCAATAGCCATTCACACAACTTCCGTATTTTTGACCGGAAATACGCAATAGTAGTGATAACCTTCTTCCACTCCGGTCAGGGCAACCGGGCAACAGGTAAACAAATGGCGCAAGCAACGAGCAGGAGTTGTTGTAGCGTCCCGGGCTGCTCTTGTTATTCACGAAAGCAGCCATATCTGTCGTTTCATTCCTTCCCTGTTGATGGTGAAGTTCGACGAAAATGGATTCAGGCTATCCGGCGGGATGAAGGACCAAACTTCACAATCAATTGTGTTATGGTGAATTTTCAAGGACCTTTGTCTTATGAAGAAGACTGAGATCTGGAGAGTATGTTGCATGTGATGTTGCATACTTACCCTGGTTTTGGGTTTGCTCTCTTTTTGTCATTGGTGTGTGTGTGTGTGTGTGTGTGTGTGTGAATAGCTAATAATTTGACATAAAAAGCCATTAACTGAATAAACAACCGATTTATTGCCATTTACTTTACACTTTACAGTAAGGCAAGTAGGACCATTAGCAAGGCAATGTGATTATACAGGTTAATTCATGAACATATAAAATGTTAAATGAGTAAATGCAACTGATTAATAAATAATTCCCATTACAGCAAATGTTTGAAGAAATACAGTGTCCAGGACAGTTAAGTGTAATTGTGTACACATCCATGTGTAGTTGTACAAAAGGTCTAACTGATTGATTGATTGATTAATTTAACTGATTGATTGATGTTTCATTAACATGAAACCTGTAGATCTAACGAGAGTCCAGGACAGCTCAGTGTGATTCCAAGTACACATCCATGTATGTGTTGTAATAGAAAAGGTCTAATTTGTTTTTCATTTTGAGTATGAATGAATCATTTCAACAAATTCTTGGCGAAATGACGGAGACGGAGTTTTCCTCCACGATTCGTGTTACATCTGCAAATGTAATACTGGGCAAATCGGATAACGAAGTTGTGTAGACTCTCTGATACATATTTTCTCTCCCGGTTCTGGTTTCTCCGATGTGTTGACAGTTGACAGGAACTCCGCTTTCACAACGATTACGTATTTCCGGTTATTGTGTGAATGGCCTATTAAGCCACAGCGACAGCAACTTAACATTGTTAATGCAATTGCCGTTTCTGATTGAAATTCATAGTCATACCATAAGAATGAAAACTCTGGTACCAATTTGAATCAGTCAATAAACAGTAATGTTGGGCCAGTGCTGACAACTGCAGATGGACTGTCCCTGTAATTGGTCTTGTGTTTAGTTACTCTCAGAAGTTGGATGGCTAGGGTTGATATCATCGGTCCCTATTGCACAGAGCAGCTCTGTCCGTTGGCATCCTTGGAGCGCAGGCATAGTTTGGGCTTGTAGTTCTCCAAGTAGAGCAGCTGTTTGGAGTTAAACGCACCGCGCCGCTTCCTGAGAACACACACACACAGACACACACCCTGTGTTGGCTACTGAAGGCAGGGAGAGGACAGACACACACACACACACACACCAAGCACACACACACACTCAAGCAGGGTGCTGAGCCACACAATGACTTTACACAATTCTGTGGAGCTACTAGTCTCACAGCTGATGGCAGACAAGCTCAAATCTGGGTGAACAGGGCTTTTCACTTTCTTTTGATTCATATTAGTTTCAACCAATCATGTTGCTGGAGGCGGGGAAGCACGTAATTGGTGAACAGTAGTGTTTGTAAAGGTTTAAAATCAACACCAGGTAGACTGGCCACTGTAGAAATACACTTCACAAATCCCCTTGTTAGAATATTTCAAGAAGTTCTGCTATAACATAGTAGGACTGCTGGATCCCAGATTATGAACAGCCCCAGTCATTTTTGTAAGCCAGAAAGTCAAAGTAATCTTAGTGGAAGCAAATGAATGGTACCGTCCTACAGAGGGCGCCATAGTGTATTCGCCTATAGTCAATGTGCATCAACTATTTATTCAGAATTTAGAAGATAAACAGGACTAGTGGTGTGTCTGAAATCGCGCACTTCTATACTTACACTTACTTTTTTGTGTGCACTTTGCGCAAAAGCGTTGAGTGTGCCAAAATGCAGTGCACTGGAAATACCTCGGTGGCGCACTCAAAACGATCTAAAATTGAGTGTGGACCGATGGACACTTTCCGCACTCAACGGCCGCCATTTTGTCTACGTAGCGGAAGGGGCGGAATCAAAAATGGAGGACACACAGGGTAACCATAGTAACAGTTGAGACCAACGCGCTCTACAAATGTAAAATAGTATTGAATATGTAAATTAATATATATTAATATATTTCATAGGTAAATAAACTTAGCGGTATGCCGTTTTCCGCCAGGAGGAAAACGGCAAAAAAAAAAAAAAAAACGTCAAACTGCGAACTCATTTCCGGTCGGTGCGCGAAGGCTGTTTTGACAGTGCACTGTAGAAATGAGAGCACTGCGCCTATAAGTAAGTGTACTGTGGGGATAATGAAGTGCACTAAATGTAAGTGCACTTACGTAAGTGCGCGATTTCAGACACAGCATAGGTCTACCTAGTACATGACACACACACACACCAGGTAGTAATTTTTGTATTTACAGTCTTATGAAGTGCACAGCATCTTCGTACTCCATCCCACACTCGATCAAAGCCAAAGCCACCAGCACCGGAGCTCTGAGAACACACACGTTAACAATCTACTGTGAAGCTATTTATCCATATAGCCAAAGCATCCAGGAAAACCACACACTCACTCACTCACTCTTTCACTCACTCACTCTTTCACTCACTTACTTACTTACCGGCCCAGTCCAGCCACACAGTGGACAGCCACGCAGGAGCCAGGCTCCCCCCTAAACTTGGTCTGCAGCAAGCACAGCCAATCGTCCACCACCTGGTCGGGTGGGGCGGAGCCATCATCAAACGGCCAGTCCTGCACGGACAAAGAGAGAAAGTGACAAATCATCCTCACAAACAGCCATATGGATTGTGTCCTGATTAATGAGTTTTGCTTGTTATTCTGACAAAAGTCAATGAATCATCTCTTACCAGAACTTGTATGCCCTTCTGTTCAACTGGGGTTTTATCATATGTTGCAGCACACACTCTCACCAAGGTATGCACTCCGAAGGCCTTCAGGTCCTGCAAATGAAGACACGAGCAGATGGTGCTATATTATATCCCTCTTGCATGTAAATGTGAATTTCATAATTTTGCCAGAATTTCTCACTGAAGCAAAAGAATAAATGAAAGGAAGGTACACGGTAAAGCTGCTAGCATGTTTTATTTATGCTGTCATTCATTTTAATATCTATATACATTTTAGATGCTTGGGATTTGGGCATTACCTCTATAAATCTCCCCAGCTGTGAGTTAGTTGGGTTGTGAGTGATGAGAAATCGGAGACAGTTGTATGTGATTTCCACTGGAGCTGGCCGATTCATTTTGAGACTTGAAAAAATCTAACGGTTGTACCGTTGGTAAAAAAAGTTCCGAAGAGGTCAATTGAGAAGGTGCAGAATTAGAATAATATATCTTACTATATACTAAATAATATTAAAAGATGTCTCTTCAAAATAGTTTAGGGTTAACAATTGGTTATGTTAGAAATATAAGAGAACAATAAAGAAAAAAAGGAACTAGGAAGAGTTGGAGAAGTGCAAGTAACGAAAAAGGAAAAAGAGGGGGTCGGTTTGCTGGTCTCAGTGCAAAAAAAAACAAAACACCAGTCTCCGGTACATGCCAGGATAGTTTGGAGACAGAGGATTGGCTCGTCTTCATAAGGGTTGGTCTTGGTGGCAGTGACAACCTGGAGGCATGGACCAAAGAGCTTAAAGCAATATTTCACCCAGTGTTCATATTTTGCTTAACATTCTCTTCCCCACCATGAAATACATGCAAGAAGTGAATTTCCAAAATGTTGTGTACTTTAACCTCAGCACGTTTTGATAGCTCGATTCACTTGCATTGAGGAGGCTAAAAACTAAAAGATTTTAGGTAGTTTGAAGATCGAATTTTCCAACTATTCTTAATATTATTATATGCACATATTCTGTAGACTGCATTTGTTTTGTATCACCATAGTTAATTTTCATGAAATAATATTTTTTTTATCGGCCTTTTAAGAGGAAGTATTCCCCATACCTCTGCCTGTAAGCCACGTTCCCATTGGGCACACCCAGTAGCTTTGTATTATCTCTTGTTCTGCATACTCAGGTTAATTTAAATCTGGTTCGGCAAAGTAGCTATCCGCTTCAGTCTTCATATTCAAAATCCCTTTCAGAGTCTGGTTCTGCCATGTGCACGGTGTTAGTATGTGAGCAGTGTTCCCACACATAGACTCTAATTGGGCGGGCCGCCCAGGTATATTAATGGCTACCAAAGTATATTTGGCATACTTAGCGAAAGTGAAATAAACTCTTATTAATCCCTCTATTTTGACTCAGCACCTATTTCATTTCACCTATATGTTGTGCCCCTACTTTTGTGGACTGACTCAAATTTTTACTTCAGAGCACAGTGCACACGGAAAAAAAGTTAGTATAGAGCCTTGTTCACTGCATAACAAATGCCTGTTACTATGCAGTTTGTGTCTGCTAAACGTGACGCACCATCCAACACCATTTGGTCATGACCACGACCTTAATTGTTTGACATCTGTGAGACTGTTACTGTCTATTAATAGAAATGTTTATTATACTTTCTATTCGAATTTCTTAATAATGGTCCTACAGTTGCTGTGTTTACTCGATTAGATGAGGCAGGCATATAACGATGACCCAAATAGCATCGGGGGTGGGGCTTGCAGCGTTGGTTGGCTGAAGGGCTGGCCCCAATACATCACTTCAAGCTTTGGATAATCTTTAGGTTTTCCGAATGAATATTCAAGTATTTGGAGAAGAAAAAAAGTTAACTTATGATGCGTAGTTGGCAGAAACCACTGCTGCAGAATCGCATTTTCATCAAATTATCATTTTTCCTTTTCATTTCTACAGTGTTATTTTAATAACTACAATATCACATAGAATTGCTACGTAGATGTCAGTGGCTTTCAGATTCACTAATTTCCGACTCTGTTACGGCAGAACTTTAATGTAGCTTAAAAGTTTCAGAAGACACACGGCTTCCATAGTATGAGAGTAGGCCTAATTCCAGATTTAACAAAGCAAATAGGTGATTTGAACATGTTTTGATGAAATTGCATGGCAGGACTAGCGCTATTCACCCGAAGATAAATCACACTACTACTACATGCTATTGTGGATGACGGGCCGAGAAGGTAAAAACATTGCTACCTGTTCTATTCATGTTTGTTAAATTACCAACCCGTTATTATTTGTAGGTAGAGCTTTTTGGTATCTGTTGGACTCATTTAAACATTGCAATAGCCATTTGCCGCAACATCTTATTTGTATGGCCGCAATTGACGAGTGGGAGGGCCACAATGGAAAACAAAATCCTGAGGAGAGAACCCTAGAACATTTAATACAAATAATAATAATTATTATTATTATTATTATTATTATTACTACAACCAGTTAGTTTAAGGTCTGTCTCCATCTTGCTAACTCTCACACTTCATAAAAAAGAAAATGAAGCATTCCAATCCCGAATTGAGAATCGAATACCTACCAAACAAACAAATATTAGGGCTCAGCCCTTTGGCTCACTTTTATCATCGATACTAAACACAAAATACTCCCAAACAGGGGCAGATGCAGTTTTTTTTTTTACTAGTAGCTATCCCCACAACTCAGCTCAGCTGCCTGTTCCACTAGTAGACTGACCTCTAGAGGCACGTGTTGTGCACTACAATACAGCCTCATCTTTGCAAGTCTTTAGACTGCAGTGGAAACCCGGGTACTTTGGGTGGAAACGCAACTTAACAGGCCACGCACAGACTATATCTAACAGGCGACGGTCAAAGTGAGCGCAATAAAAGCTGTAAAATCATATCAAGCAGAGAGACAACCATTTAAAGTACCTGTATGGCAGTTTAAAGGCCAGGATCTCCTTTTCACTTGTCCACAATAAGCAGCAGGTGCTGGGCTTGGCAGAACTCGCCTCCCAGTCTCGCAAACGCCATATATGTGCGATCTAGTAGAGAGAGGGAGATCTCGTTATTACAAGGCCATGTCAGGTGTGTATAATAGCATGACATCCCTTGAATACAGCGTACTTACTGAGGCGTAAGCCGAATTGGCTGTTCATTGAGCGTGCAGGGGAAGATGTGAGGGCTCTGGGATGTTGACACACCATTGATGATGATAATGATGATGATGATGATAATGATGATGATGATGATGATGATGATGATGATGATGATGATGGGTTAGTCCTGTCTTACAATGTGCTCCTCTAGGCCCGCTAGCAACGTGCTGCAACAAATACAAAGGTTCTTGTATTTCACCCATCCATTTTGGCAAACAGTATTGAAGCATTATCTAATAAGTCAGCGGGCTGTTACTCAATCACAGATAGAACTAGATAGAAAGATAGATTATAACAAGACAGATAGATAGATAGATAGATAGATAGATAGATAGATAGATAGATAGATAAAGGAGATCCTGAGGTTGATACCACATTCGTTGCTCACAATAAGTCTAAAAGTATATCTTACCGTAGCTAAACATTTACATTAAATAACATCAATGTATAATGTCAGCTTCAAAACAACTATTACTGGGCCGCCAGCGAGCTTGCCGTTAAAACATCCAGATGTGCTTAACAGGTGTGATAATGCACTCTACTCCGTCATGTTGCACATCCACTGTTAGCACTTAGCTCGCAAAATAACACCAAGACGAGTTAGTCACATCAGTAGCTAACGCTAAAGCGGTGCTATTCCACACATATAGAAAAGACAAGGGCCACCAAGTCCGGTTCCACGGTTGTTGAATTAATATTAAATTAACACATAGACATTAAATGCATACTTACAAAAAGAAAAACCGTAGAGGTCCAGAATGTTTAACTAAGACGACATGTCATGTTGAACAGTTTGTATTTAAGAGGAACACAGCGCCTCCTGCGGCCACTAAACACAACTACATGTAGAGGAACACAGCGCCTCCTGTGGCCACTAAACACAACTACATGTAGAGGAACACAGCGCCTCCTGTGGCCACTAAACACAACTACATGTAGAGGAACACAGCGCCTCCTGCGGCCACTAAACACAACTACATGTAGAGGAACACAGCGCCTCCTGTGGCCACTAAACACAACTACATGTAGAGGAACACAGCGCCACCTGTGGCCACTAAACACAACTACATGTAGAGGAACACAGCGCCTCCTGTGGCCACTAAACACAACTACATGTTCAGATACATGGGGGCGGGGTCGGGACTTGGGTCATGGCAGGGAGTGCGGAACTGTAATAACGATATAACAATAAATTAAAAATAAATAATTGGCTAATAATAATAATAATAATTATTATTATTATTATTCGACATTTTCCAGTTTCATTAGTCTGTGTCTACTGGCCTCACAGTTTTATTTTTTCTGTCTAACCAAATGTTTTGTGTAATTTTACGCTGTCAATAAGCAACGTGCGTCACTGGTCATTCTTCAGGTCTCTTCATTGCTGACACGCGCACACACGCGCACATATTTCACTAAAACCCTGAGCCTATCCGACGTGCCCAGTCTTGTCAGGTATTGAGCCTTTGTGGTGTTTCAACTACCATGGGCTGAATCCTCCACTACTACGTTATCATGTCCTCTAGGGGGGAAACTGCTGAGGTTTTTCAGAATTATGGCATAATTTGCACAACAGTCAGAGTAATCGAAGGAAGAAACGGGTCTCAGTAGGACATTAAGTAGTTAGCCGTGTGTGTGTGTGTGTGTGTGTGTATGTGTGTGTGTGTGTGTGCGTGGTGCGTGTGTGTGTGTGTGTGTGGTTGTGTGTGTAAAGTGACTCATGCAGGATCTGGTTTGGCAGGAATTCTGGAAGCAGGGAGGAGAGTGAGCGCTACAATGAGAGCGATAGATAGTTGAACGTAGTTTTCTGTAAAGTGTTTGATAGTTTTCTGTTTCTCTTTTGTGGTTATAGGCTACTTGGATCGCCTATCTGGCCAGCTGTCTTTCCTAACCAGCCACTGTTTCCAGGTAAGGTCAAGAATACTGTCTGTGTTCTGTATTCAACTTCTGGTTTTGCTTTTGCCCAGAATAGATTGAGCAATCCACAGCAACAAAATATGAGTTTGGATTTAACTTAGACATGAATATAAATGAAATGCTCTATGCCATGTTATTCATAAAACAACATTTCTGTTCATAGTATCAATTGTGAACCACACTGGTTGATTCAGTCACCACTCTCTCTTTTGTTTGTAAACAAATCTCAGAAAATCGTATCAATTCAACTATCTACTTTACAACTTATAGCCTTTAGGCTAGTTGCTATATAGCTATATAGTTATGAATTTGGGATGTGTCATGATTACACGATGAGGAACCCTGTATCCGGGTTGTTTCTGATAAGGTGGAGTTAGAACAGAAAGTTCTGCTTCCCCACTAGTAGGCCTACTCACATCAGTGTCTCTCAGATCTGCCTCATTATTTCACTAAGTCTTTCCTAACCTACTGATTATGACCAGTGTCAAACTGATGTTAAGTTAAAATGTGTATTAAGTGTGTTTTTTTGTCAAATCTTTTACACAGCTTTGGCCATGATAATGTCATGGGGAAATGTAAAGCACTAATCTTGGTAATCCAGACAGTAAAGCGTTAACAGACTATTGCACTCCGGATACTTTAGACATATCTTAGGGAGGCCACACCTGTTTCTTTCTAAAATCTAAATATTTTAATCCTTTCAAAACACTGCGTAGTTCTTCACTTGTCTGAAATTATAAATGGTTAGTACAAATGCCTGTTCACATGCAGAAACAAAATGCAGAAAAGTCAATATAACGACATTATACTCTACTGCTAGAGAAGTTCAAGTATATACTACGTATATACTTGAACTTCTCTCATGACATCAAAAAACATACGAACAAAAGTAGATTTAGTTAAGATAGTTCTTTATTAATCCCAGTACTATCATATCTATCTTAATATACTTTTGTTTGTATGTTTTGTTATGAGGAAACCTGTTACGGTTTTACTTGTGATTAGGGATGTCCGATATTGGCTTTTTTACCGATAACCGATATTGTTCAACTCTTAATTTCCGATACCGATATATGCGGCCACGTGAAACCTCCGCTTTACACTCATTGCAATAGGCTTTATGCCGAGCGTCATGTGACCAAACCGGAAAACAGGTCTCCTGACTTCCGCTTGCCGGAAAAGCCGGTAGCAGCGGTAGGAAGTGACGGCGACAGCTATTGACTTGGCCTAGTTAAACCTTTTTACTGTTGGCGTTTTATTTGATTTTAACATCTGAATGTTAGTGAGAAGAAGAAAAAAAAACAAAAAAAAACAGCGGTTAAAGCTAGCGTGTGTGTCCGGGAGAGGGCTACTCTCCTCGGACACATTACTCTGAAGCCCCGGTGACGGTCTGGAAGTGCGGATTAATAAATAAAATAATGTGAGCGCGGTACAGCGGACCTGAACCGGTTGTGATGAGACCTGTTTCGCAGAATGCGTTAGTATGTTGCGCATAACCCCTATTTTAATATTCAACGTAGAAACTTTGAAATAATTCCAAACCACCGACATAACTACAGCTACAACTAGCGTCCCACTCAGTGTTGCCAGATGAGATTGACAGTTTCCAGCCCAATCACATCTTAGAACCCGCCCAATCCAATAAAAACCAGCCCAAACCACAAAGTTGCCAGACACCCGTGTAAACCCGTAAAATCATAACACATGCAATAGAAAACACTCGTTAGTATCCAGAGCTTCATATCTGCATCAAATAACCACACATAAATGATAGATAAATAGGTTTTTGCAAATTGCAAAAACCTGCAAAAATTGTAAAAAGGTGCACTTTTAAATGTCATTATTTACATCACAAATGACCCGTATGAGGACTACTTGCAAAACAATTTAAAACAAAAACAAAAAATGCACAGAGTGCCTCTCCCTGCCTCTCCTTTTCTCCTCTCTCCCTCCCTCCCCCTCTTTTTCTCCTCGCTGCTTAGCAGTGAGTGTGGCGGCTACAGTGCCTTTGCTGAACTGACGTCACGGTTAAGTTGCCAAATGAAATGATGCCGATTGAAAAAAAAAGATGCCGATTGAATAACCTACAACTCGTGTCAATTATTTATTTATTTATTAAAACTATTTATTTATTTATTAAAGCTATTTATTTATTTAAAAGAGAGAGTGCTGTTTTCACAATATTAAAAACTAGCCAAATGTGGACAAAAGCAGCCCAAATTTTAATCACCCAATGTATTTTTTCCCCGCCTGACGTAAACAAAAGTAGCCCAATTGGGCGGAAAACCGCCCAATCTGGCAACACTGGTCCCACTACACGGCCGCACATGCCCAGGCTTGTTATTGAGACGGCGCGGCGCGTTTGATGATGTCATCAAACCACGTCCTCACTTGAAACATAACAGATGTCTGAAATTATGTCAAAATCGATGTCGGTATCGATTGATTTTTTATGCCAATATCGGCCGATAATATCGGTGGGCCGATAATATCGGACATCCCTACTTGTGATACATTTTACAAGCAAGTATAGTTTAATGGAGAAAATGTCCATGCATATTCACTTTTGTGTTGACCACAGATTTTATGCATACATAAGCATCTATGCTGGTCACATGCAGAACATGCATTTTGCCTTCACTGTCATCACTGGCACTGGCATAAGAGATACAGTGCACATGAGAAAGTAGTCAATTATATGACAATGGGCAGAAAGCAGGAAGACGCTATAGTCCTTTGCAGGGCGTCCCACACACACACACACACACACGCACGGACGCACGCACGCACACATAAATGATCCTCTTCTTAAAAGCTGCCCTATGGGGGAGTCAAACTGGCCCTAGATGTCCATGCACAGCAATTTATTTTCTATATTAATTAATTTATCAATTACATTTCAATTGCTGGGGAATGGACCAGGCAGCCGACGGTTGTGCTGGAGCATCCTTCCAAACTCACAGATGGCCAAAATAATATTCTTCATATGTCATGGCAAACCCTTTGCTTGCCGTCCCAATCTTTAGGTTGGAGGTAGAGATTGTCCGACACACATTCTTTTGAAGCACGCACGGAGATTGTTTATTTTGATGTTGGTTGTTTATTAAACAATACTCCAGTTGACTTTCCAAGAAATAAATTATAAACAATGTCGTTGTTCTAATGCGATCAATAATCCGACTAATAAAGTAAATGATGCGCAAAACTACTAAACTATGCGCTAAACTAGGCTATGTGAACTATGTGGTCAAGAAATTGTTTGTTCTCTCTCTCCTTCCAACTTGAACAATAGCCCTTTCCTGCTGTGTATGAGGGCCTCCTATAGACTCAAGTTAGAGCGTGACACCTATTACCCAGGTGAGGCCTATCCGTCAATCATCAATCAATCAGGCATATATCAGCACAGATGCAAACCTAAGTTACTATTTCTTCGAATTTCACAATCAAAACCAGAACTCGAAATATATTAACTTAAAAATATTAGAAACAAAAAAAAGCCTCTAAATGGCTCCAACATCATAGAACATATTTCTATAACAGTTGACAATGCTCTCAAGGAGTACATTCATAATAAAACAGCCTTTATACCTTTTATATTAACATAAAATAGACAATGTGACAATTTAACATAAAAACATAACAGAAAACTAAGGTACAGTGAAAACACTTTAAATGTATATAACTTATATCAAATATGTACACTCACATGTGCCATGAGTGTGTAAAACATGTTTCCGTTAGTCGACTCTAAATATGACATAGGAGGATATTATAATAGCATGTTACTATCTAAATATGACATAGGATATTATAACAGAATTTTACTATCTGAACATTAAACACGGTATTGGCGGTATTTGGTCAATTTAAAAGACCAACATCTTAACATCAACTTTGTTCAAATTGCAAACATATAATTCATCATCAATGGATGGTTTCTAGAATAGATTGTTGCTTTGGTCATGCTGTGGAGTCATTTGTATTTGTAATGAACTCATTGATGATATGGGTGATGTGATAGTGTGAAGTGTTTTGACAATAGTTTGGACACAAATTATAAACCAACCTTTACTGCATTTACTGATTACACTAACTGATTACGCCTGGAATTAATAAAGCACTATCTTATCTTATGTAAACATTTGTTCATTTCTATGTCCATGTTGACAAAATTACAAGTAGAATAATAGTAAAATCATGAGTGTGAGCTTGATGTGGCCCATCAGAGGGGGATGTTGGTGTGTGTGTGTGTGTGTGCGCGTGCATGTACATGCATGCGTGCGTGTATGCATGCATGCGTGCATGCATGTATGTGCATGTACATGTATGCATGTATGTGCATGTACATGTGTGCATGTATTTTGTGCATGTATTTTCACAAAAATAGGAAAAAAAAAATAGGATAAGATGTACTGTGTTAATCCTAAGCGGGAAATTGGGGAAAGATAACCCCTTCAAACACTCAAACTAGATCTGATCCAAACCAGATCAGATCTTTACCCAAACAGAAAAACACAGAACCGCTGATGGTTAAAATAAAATAAAATATGGTATCCAATATAACCTTGAACCTTCAAAAGTCAGTTTTGAATTGACAATTCACTTTTACAAAATATAAATAGTATTGTATTATTTCAGTTCTTTTGGCTGAATAGCAGCTTTGATTTCACAATATATACTATATAACACTATATATATATATATACTATATAACACATATAACAAAAACAAAACAGATTTTCAAGACAAAAAGTTTTTTCAACACATCTCAATGGCCTACCAATTAAAAAATAGAAAGAAAAAAAACGTATAAGCCCTTAATTGGTTGAGGGGTCTGTATTGTTAAATGTTATCATGCATTGGGCTCACTCACAGTCATTCAGATTGGGCCTCAATATAATATGCGTGTTGCCAAACAGTTTATCCATCAGTAGGCTATAATGTTCATTATTACTATTAATTTTCCTTGGGCAGTTTATCTACAGATTTTCTCTTTATCCAGGATGCGTGCAGCTGATTTTATTATGTATGTAATGTCTATTCACATAGTAATTTGTGCGTTCACAAAATAAGAAGTTTTAGAGCTCATTCCATGTCTTTGTTTCAGGGTTTGTGTAGATAACCTGGGGCTGCTCCAACAGCAGCGATGAACTGGTCCGGTCTACAGAGCCTGATAAGCGGGGTCAACAAATACTCCACCGTCTTCGGCCGTGTTTGGCTATCAATGGTGTTTGTGTTTCGCGTCATGGTTTTCGTGGTGGCCGCACAAAGAGTGTGGGGAGACGAAAACAAAGATTTCGTCTGCAATACAAGACAGGTAAGGGAATGATGGAGCCATGAATTCATTCATATGCTGCTATTGACACATGAAGCATGTTTTGAAATATGTGATAAAAAGTATGCACGCTCCAATCATTTATAAGCAAAAGAAAAAAATAAGCAATATGAAAAACAACAATGTCTTTGTGTACTCATTCTGTGCTCATTAACCGCCCTTTAACCCACTGGCCTGTTGATCACAATGACCAACAATGACCCGTCTATTTTACCCTCATTTAAGTCAAATCTCACACGTTCCACCTTTTCCACTGTTCCCCTTCCAAGCCGGGCTGTACCAACGTGTGCTATGACAGCATCTTCCCCATCTCCCACATCCGGCTGTGGGCTCTGCAGCTCATCTTCGTCACCTGCCCCTCCCTCATGGTGGTGGCGCATGTGAAGTTCCGTGAAGAGAAGGACCTGAAATACACCATATTGCACGAGGGCTCACACCTCTACAGCCACCCGGGGAAGAAGAGAGGAGGGCTGTGGTGGACCTACCTGTTGAGTCTGATCTTCAAGGCGGGCTTCGACGCCTCCTTCCTCTACATTTTGTATCGGATATACCACGGATATGACATGCCCAGGTAACCACACACACACCCTTTCCTTTCTATTGTCATATATCAATTCTGAAAGAGATTTAGCTAAGATTGCAGTTTGGGAACTGCTAGAACATGGCTGATGTCCAGCACCTACATACTTTGTAAAATAAAAGTGAACCTACCTTCTACATTTTATTACATTCTATCAAATTCTATGTTCTACGTTCAACATTTTACATTTCTACATTTTACCACTTCACCACTATATACTTTTTACCACTCACCTTACAGTCAATGGACATTGTTATTTTGATCTTGTTTACCTTTTGTGTGCAAAGAAAAGGTTGATACTCATGTATGCCATAGCCTTTATGTATTTATATTCATAAGTATATCCTGGATGGATACATATCCATATCATGTATATCCTGGATGGGTACATATACATATACATATCCATATATATATATATATATATATATATATATATATCCTGGATGGATACATATCCATATCCATATCCATATTTATGCTATATCCTCTATGGATACATATACATATCCATATCCATATTTATGCTATATCCTGTATGGATACATATACATATCCATATCCATATGTATATCCTGTATGGATACATATACATATCCATATCCATATGTATATCCTGGATGGATACATATCCATATCCATATGTATGCTTTATCCTGTATGGATACATATCTACATCCATATCCATATGTATGCTATATCCTGTATGAATATATACATATACATATTCATATGTATGCTTTATCCTGTATGGATACATATCTACATCCATATCCATATGTATGCTTTATCCTGTATGGATACATATCTATATCCATATCCATATGTATGCTATATCCTGCATGAATATATATACATACCGGTATACATATCCATATGTATGCTATATCCTGGATGGATACATATCCATATGTATATCCTGTATGTAAACATACATATCCATATATCCTGGATGGATACTATCCATATCCGTATGCTATATCCTGTATGGATACTGTAGCAGTAGACCTCTGCCACACCCGACCTAAGTGGTTTTTACTGGGGCCCTCCGACACAGGACACAGGTAGTTCTTGGAGAGAATATCCATTTATTGGAGATGGTAAGATGGTACGAGCTGAGCAGGTGTAACACTGTCATGACAGTGGCTCTCTCCTGAGTGTGTGTGTGTTGATAGCTGGTTTAGCCTGATATATCCTGTATGGATACATTGCTATATGTATGCTATATCCTGTATGGATACATATCCATATGTATATCCTGGGTCATCCATCAGGTTGTCCAAGTGTTCCCTGGAGCCGTGCCCTAACACCGTTGACTGCTTCATCAGCCGTCCCACGGAGAAGAAGATCTTCACCTTGTTCATGGTGGTGACCAGCGCAATCTGCATCTTGATGTGCTTGTGTGAGATGGTCTACCTCATTGGCAAACGCATCCAAAAAGCCCTCAGGGTCCAGCACTCCAATGAGAGGCTCCTATTCGCCGAAAGGCACGAGATCAAGAACCTGGTCCCGCCCAGATCACAAATGCACCGCCACAACTATTCTCCTCGGAGCAAAAGGTTAAGCAAGATGGACAAAGCCACAGAGGCTACAACGACCCTGTAGAGGAGTCACAAAACATTCTCCTGCACTTGATACAATGAACTACGACTATCTATGCAAATGTATTTACTAGGATTAGAATTACATTCCTGCATTTGCACAGAAATAAATGTAATTTATTTTGTAATCTTTCCATAGACTGCCCATTACACAGATGTTTTATAGGATGGAAAGTGATGGCCAAATTAATCATATGGATGATTGCTATGGTGAAAAGCAAGCGGATTTGTTTATGACGTATTCATTCATTCATAGTTTTACACAACGATGGAAGTCTACTGCACAGATGTTGAGCATGTCTGCTGTTTCCTACACCAGCCCTGTTTGTTTAAGGGACCTTGAAACCCACCAAAGGCACCAAGTGACGACTTCATTTTTCATTTTCATCAAATTGTTCAAAGCAAACTGTAGGAGAAGAAACGCTAGTCAAGCATTACTATATGGAAGGAACACGGAAATGATTTGTGGTGGTGTGCGAGTTTCAACTTCCTGACGGACCAATGTATGTTGGAGACATTTCTAAACATAAGGAATGAAACTTATTGCGATCTAGTGGCCTTTACACACCATAACTATGCACAAAAACTATATTTTGCTGTGCTTGCAAAATGTCTTGCCAGAAGATAAAATGAGTCATGTATATAAAGTAAAGTAAAAAATGATATGCATGTCACCTGACAGGTCAAGCGCCCAATGAAAAGTCAGTTGTGACTTTTAGGTCTCCTCAGCTGCTGTATATTGTGTGTTAAAATAATCTCAAAGTTTTCTCTCTCTCATTTAATTTTATAGGCAGTGCACACTTGGTTATTCAGAACACAGTCAAACCATCCTACTTATGCGCCATAATATGTGTTTTCTGAGTGTAGGCGGGCATTTTGTTCACTCTTGTTCCGCTTGTTTGTAACGATTTAAATGTCTATGTTTTGTGGTCATTTGTCATTGTATTGTGGTAGTACTCATTTGTTGTTCATTGTATATATTAATATACTCAGGGTGTTATTTCAAAAATCACATGAGATCCATACTGAAAAAGGGTTAGTTTAGTATTGTGATTGAGCTGCAGTCTATACTAATGGTTAGTTGAGTATTGTGATTGAGCTTCGTGTAATATAATATAATAATATTGCTTGTATAGACTGTAGGAACTCTAGGGGAGTTTAATAAACCCCCAACATTCTGCTGTGATCCAAAAGTTTCCCAACATTGTGCACGTTTCTTTTTCTTGTTAAAAGGTGTTTTTTTTCTCGCATTTTCTGGCAGAATTATCCAAAAGTTATAAATAATAAATTATATAATAACAATAATTCATTAATGTCATTGTTAATTACCATTTTCCCACTCAAACAGAAGCAGTTACTAATCTGATCAATGTACATGGATCTGAGTATGTTTAACCCCTTCTTCTGTTTTCTAAGAAGTCAAATAAAGCAGACAGGTGTTGTGTAGCATGTGGTGGACTGGACTTCTTCAGTCTGAAAGACACAGTGGATCCATCAGGTTAGTGACTCCAAATAATGGACTCAAATAGCTCTAGATATCGTCATAGTGCTACAGCAGTGGCTCAGGAAGTAGAGAAGGTTGTCTGGCAACTGGAAGGTTGCTGGTTTGATCCCCTGTTCCCGGTGTCCCTGAGCAAGATAACTTACCCGACGACTCTCCCAAAGAGCTTGCTGTTCCCTTGCATGGTTGACACGTCGTTGGTGTATGAATGTGTGTATGAATGGGTGAATGTGAGCCACTCATTGTAAATGAGTGTAACATGTCATTGTAAATGAGTGGCCACAGGGTAGAAAAGCGCTAAATGCTGAATAACATTTACCATTATAAAAGACTACATTTCTGGTACATTGATGAGGTCATTAATAGTGAGAAAAGTATGAAAGCAGTGCAACATGGATGAGCACTGTTATTATTTCCAGACAATTATTTTCATCTCTGTCATGAATAATGTTGGGAGGTTGTGTAAGTGGTCTTTAATGTAGTAGAAGTCTGCTTCCAGCCAGTTTCTTGCAGGATACCTGCAGGAGCAGACTGCGTGCATGTATTCACGCACACTATATCCACAGCCCTACACATTTGGACATGTAAGCTACTCGTGCACACACAAAGCCACTGGTGTACACACACACTCACTCACACTCACACACACACACACACACACACACACACAGGACACACTGCACACTAATAGTCAACACATCAGCCCACACTGCCATTCTCTTAGCTCAAACAAGGTTTAAAATAACTCCCATCTCTCTCTCTCTCTCTCTCTATTTTTCTTCTCCCTCTCTCTTTCTCTCTCTTTATGTACCACATTTTTCATGATGATGTTACATAATTGGCACCTCTCGATCTTTCCCGCCCACCTGTGCTGTGGTTTTATCCTCTCCTGTTTTCTGTGTCCCCTCCTGCTCACTGTTTCAGCAACTGAGTAGCATGTCTGGATGAGTAGCATGTAGCATGTCTGAATGACTAGCATGTAGCATGTCTGGACGAGTAGCATGTAGCATGTCTGGACGAGTAGCATGTAGCATATCTGGATGAGTAGCATGCAGTGGCATAACATCATGGTGATAGGCCCCGGTGCAAATATTTTTTTTGTGCCCCCGCCCTAAACACAAGCGCACACACACCAGGGGCGGACTAGGGGGGTGGTGCGCGATTGTTGACGGGGGGGTGCGCGATTGTTGACGGGAGGGGATTGTTTATTTAAAAGTCAAGGGCGACCCGAACCGAGCCTTTGGTCCCGACCATCGGCGATTTCTTTCTTCATGGGCCCCTGACGGCGTCTGGGCCCCGCACCGTCGATATTTACGCCACTGGTAGCATGTCTGGATGAGTAGCATGTAGCTGCAGCATATCTGGATGAGGAGCATGTAACATGTCTGGATGAGTAGCATGTAGCATGTCTGAATGAGTAACATGGCTGGATGAGTAGCATGTAGCATGTCTGGATGAGTAGCATGTAGCATATCTGGATGAGTAGCATGTAGCATATCTGGATGAGTAGCATGTAGCATATCTGGATGAGTAGCATGTAGCTTGTCTGAATGAGTAGCATGGCTGGATGAGTAGCATGTCTGGATGAGTAGCATTTAGCATGTGTGGATGAGTAGCATGTAGCATGTCTGGATGAGTAGCATGTAGCATATCTGAATGAGTAGCATGTAGCATGTCTGGATGAGTAGCATGTAGCTTGTCTGAATGAGTAGCGTGGCTGGATGAGTAGCATGTAGCATGTCTGGATGAGTAGCATTTAGCATGTGTGGATGAGTAGCATGTAGCATGTCTGGATGAGTAGCATGTAGCATGTCTGGATGAGTAGCATGTAGCATATCTGGATGAGTAGCATGTAGCATATCTGGATGAGTAGCATGTAGCTTGTCTGAATGAGTAGCATGGCTGGATGAGTAGCATGTAGCATGTCTGGATGAGTAGCATGTAGCATATCTGGATGAGTAGCATGTAGCATGTCTGGATGAGTAGCATGTAGCTTGTCTGAATGAGTAGCGTGGCTGGATGAGTAGCATGTAGCATGTCTGGATGAGTAGCATTTAGCATGTGTGGATGAGTAGCATGTAGCATGTCTGGATGAGTAGCATGTAGCATGTCTGGATGAGTAGCATGTAGCATGTCTGGATATGTAGCATGTCTGGATAAGTAGCATGTCTGGATGAGTAGCATGCAGCATGTATGGATGAGTAGCATGTAGCATGTCTGGATGAGTAGCATGTAGCATGTCTGGATGAGTAGCATGTAGCATGTCTGGATGAGGCGTAGCACCCAGGACGATTGATTGGACTCACACTTAACAAATGGAGCCAACCAATGGAAAGCGTTCAAAACCAGCACCAGAGTAGAGACAGGTCTGACGTTTTTGTCATGGAGCACATTTTTTTAGCCTTAAAGGGACACTAATAGTTTTTTCCCCCATCTAGTGGTCAAATTGTATTTTGCATTCAAACGAATTTATGCTCTCTAGCGCCTCGCGTTTTCAAACTACGGCAAGAGGTATTAGTCAAGATTCAAGAAGCTATGACAACATGATAACAACATGTCTTCAAACACCACTTCATTAAGTTTTGTTTCGGATGATGAGATACGTTCAGTGCTCGAAGTGGAAAAAAATAAGTGCCGGTACAGTACTCCCTTATAGAGCGTAACAGTGACCGCCCCTTTTTAACAGCTCCGGTGCTGGAAATAAATTTCCCATGCATTTATCTCGTCCACTTTTCGTAGAATCCTTATAAAAAGAGTACTAAGCCTTTAACCAAGCCAATCGCTCGTTATGGTAGTCGTGACCATATTATGTTTGATTCGGGCATAAAAAGAATTTGGAAAACGGAAGAAAAGCCAAAGGTACAAGACTGTGTACATTATTTGTTGACCGAGTAAGGAACTACTCATCCCGAATCAAACATAATATGGTCACGACTACCATAACGAGCGATTGGCTTGGTTAAAGGCTTAGTACTCTTTTTATAAGGATTCTACGAAAAGTGGACGAGATAAATGCATGGGAAATTTACTTCCGGCACCGGAGCTGTTAAAAAGGGGGCGGTCACTGTTACGCGCTATTCACATATAAGCGACGTGGGGGGGGGGGGGGGGGGGAGATACTAACCCACCCCGGACCTACGACCGACTAGCCTAGTCCTAACTAGACCTTGGTACTCATTTCATTCATACTTAAGGTCTAGCAGTGCTGTAGAGACAAACGATGTCTCACTTGAAGGCGGGTGCTGTTGAAGTTTAAAACCTATTGGCTCTGCCCAGTGCCACTCTGGATCTGCCTTAACCAATCGCTAACGTTTGGTCGTGACGTATTTCATGCGCCAGAAACCACGTTGCGCGCAGTATACAAACGGCAGATGCAGTGAGCATTAGCATTAGCCTCCGCCCGCCTCCGTACTTACGCTCAATAACTGAAATTCGCGCACGACCTCTACGTCACTGTTCTCAGGCCGCGCCTCCTGTTCGCTGATTGGAATGCACATTTTGGGGAAAAGAAATCGTTCTGCCATACAGCACCGCCGGGACCTTAGTACTGAAGTGAAATGAAAATTGAGCGGAAGTACGTAGGTGGGCGGAGCCAGGCTAACGACCGACGGGGGGGGGGGGGGGGGGATATTAACCCACCCCGGACCTACGACCGACGGGGGGGGGGGGGGGGGGGGGATATTAACCCACCCCGGACCTACGACCGACGGGGGGGGGGGGGGGGGGGGGGGGGGGGCGCGATCGTAACCCACCGCGGACCTACGACCGCAGCCTGTGACAAGTGCCGGTGTCGTGCCAAAAAGTGATTGTCTGCCAGAAATTGATTGAAGGCCAAATACAGTTACTCAAAGGTGATTTCTGCCTAAATATGACTTGATCTCATTCATAAGCTTCATAATATAAACACTGGAGCTCACAGGAGACCTTGGACTTCTTTTAAAGGACCATTAACACAAAATAGGCATTTTCACCTGCCAAAAATTGATTGAAGAACAAACGTTAAACTTTCGAAGACACGTGCCTTTGCTAAAATTACATTATAATACCGTTGTGTGTATCTGCATATTATGGCTGTTTAATCCAGAGAAAAGCAGACGTTTTTGCGTTACCGCTCAACGGGCTGCTGTGCGCGCTCCCGCGGCCAGAAATCAGTTTCTGGCAGACAATCACTTTTTGGCACGACACCGGTACACAAGAAAAAGTGCCGGTACGCTAAAGGGTAAAATGTAGAAGTGCCGGTACTGCCGGTGCGTACCGGCCCACTTCGAGCACTGGGTACATTATTTCAAACAAACTTCAAACTGCATTGAATCATTAGTGTGTGCATGTATGAGTAATTACTCCTCGAGCAAGATAGTGAATTATGTTCTCATGTTTATATCGTTTTTTAAGTGACAAGCGCGTCTCGTTAAGCTCCTTCTCTGTTCCACAGTCACGCTGGCTCTGAGTGAAAACGCGTTTAGCCTTACCTGTACCACGTAGTGCTTTTTGTCCCTCTCGGGAGTCCATAGACCGGAAGGACATGGAAGCCTCCATAGAGCTTGCCCGTCCTATGTAAATTCTGATAAGTGATTCTTCGCTCAGGAGGATAAGTGAGATTGTTGACAGAGATAATTGTACACCAATGGGGACTTATTTATGAATGAAGACGTTGATTTGAGGTAATAAATGACTAAAAAAACTACTTAGTGTCCCTTTAAGCATTACAATGTCCTGACTAATTATCCTATATTTTCTTTTTTAGTCATTCATCCCCTGTGAGCTCAAGCACCTTGGCTATAAATGTGTCTTTGAAAGTCCCAGTCAGCTACACAAGAATTGATGGGCTCTCCTAGTTTTGCGGCTATAAAAATTCACATTTAGTAATTCAGTCCTTTTTCTTCAAATCTTCATTAGAGTTCAACATTATGAGAACAAACATGGTCATCAAAGTACGCATTCTGCTTTCATAAAGTCTATCTTAAAACATGACACTCCATAACAGAACTGTCCCTGGCTGTCTTAGCTTCCCTCTGCCTCTCCTTCTGTCTCTCCCTCTGTCCCATTCCCTCTCGTCTCCTCGCTGTTCTGTTCCTAGACCCCAGAGAGGATGTGATCCTCTTATCCATTGTCAGCTCCTCACAGCTGCTGCCATGTCATTTCTTGTCATCCACGCCCTGTATGCAACTGTGGAGTCTAGGAATTTCTTCTTGCTAGAGTCGTAGTACGTTAATTCTACTAATATTAGCCTAGGTGTCACGTCACAGACAGGGTTTAATACTTGTCTCAGATTAAAGGGGCTGTTGGTAAGATTTAACATCTTAAAGACTGCCCCTGCCTCTATGAGCCAATTTAGATTTTAGACCACGCCCGGCTCATTTGTGACCAATCAGGGCATCTCTTCCCTGATCATCATCTTGCCTGTCAATCACAGGTGTAACACTTCAAATGTAGCAAGAGGGAGCAGAGAGGGAGGGACGCTTTTTTTGGTTAGTTTCAAAATATATTGCTCTCTCCCTTTACAACTCTCAAATCTACCTCAAATCTAAATTTACCTACTTTTAAGCTGGAGTCATTTAAAGTGACCTGTCTTAAGGTAGTGGTAGATTTGTCTTGTTCTGTGTTATACAAGACTGATTACAAGAAAGAGGATTGGACTGCTTGATACTCTATGACTAAATGGAAGCTGCAAATGTCCCCACAAGGAGATGTGACTCCTGGTGAATACTGTCGAGGGAGCAGGGGCCGTGTGGAAAATAAAGCAGCACACGAGTTGATGTGAGTCATCAAATTAGGCTGAGAACAATCAAAGCATACAATCAAAATTGGAGTAGCTACAAAAGGTTTAGTGCTGCACAACCTAGTTGTGCAGCACTGGTCATATGAATCAGAAAGATTATAGTGCTTTATAATGATATATAAATCAAATCTTCAAATCATCTATTGAAGTACTTTGATGAAATAGGATTGAGACATTCAGACATTTAGAGAAACAAAGAACTACCCCTACTACCCCAGATTAAAAATGGAAGGCCTTTGTCCACAAGTTCTGATCAACTGGTATATTTAATTGAAAAGCACTGGTAAACTGAGTGGTCTCAACAACACAAGCCCACTATTTAGTCCAATTTCTCCATCCATTAACACATTTTGCATCATTTTATCTCTGCATGTGTGCTTTTTAAAGCCATTTCAGGGTTCTGTCACATATTCTATAACGAAAGATAAACTACACATACACTTAATGAGTGTTATATGTAGCGACGGGAAAAACGTTGTATCTCTATGCCTCTTACCTTTGTAATTGTAAGCACACAGCACAGCCTTAAATGTGACCTTGAATTCTTTAGATGTGTGTGTGTGTGTGTGTGTGTGTGTGTGTGTGTGTGTGTGTGTGTGTGTGTGTGTGTGTGTGTGTGCGTACATGACTCATAGCTGAGCTTCAGCAGTGTTTTTCCTCTGTCTATTCTTTTCTGTATGTGGCTGGTCTCTCACACTTATGGACACAGCCAGCACCCACACAGTGCAAACGCACACATACATAAACCTCCACCCACACTCAACACACAATAATAAAACTGTAACGAACAGAAAATATGGAATGTGGAAGAAAGAAAGAGTAAAACATACAGCTCCCTATTACACAGAGTGAAACTCAAAGCATAATCTGTACATTATGTATAAATAGCTAGAACATAACATAATATTACATATATATAGCTTAACATAGCATAGAATAGCATAGAACATTTTCTTTTTAACATAGCATAGCATATAGCAAAATATAACAGACCATAACATGACAGCATAGACTCTACTCTATGCCATAGAGCATAATATAACCCTAATAAGACATAGTTATTGTGTGCTAGAACAGTTTCTTTATACTGAAGCAGACAAAGAGAAAAATCTAAACCGGTTTCCTTAATATAGCCAATATGTTCTAATACATCAAGATCACTGCCAGCTATCTCCTTCAATGTTTCCTCTGACAGCACCCAAGTAGGTACTATTATTACAAGATATTAAAAGGTAAATAATAGAGAAGGGTTGATTAGAAAGTGATTCAAATAATTTAAACTCCAATGAAAGATGATGGCACCATGGTTTCTGCTTTATTCTACAGTCTCTTGTAAGAGTGTGCAATAGAGTTGACATCAGAGGACATATTAAGTCATTAAACAACACTAACAAGCAAACTAAAATAACACTAGTTATTATATGAGTTATATGAAGCAATCAACCACTCAGCATAGTGTTTAGGAGTCTGTATTTGAAGAACATAACACCGACAGTTAAATTAGTTCAAAGAATGCATCTGATATTATTTTTGTCTTCTTCCATTGAAGACAGAGTGGTGTCACTTGGCCTAAAAACTCACTTGAGCCTATTATGGTTTCTTTGGCATATAGATGAACTGTTCATTTATTCATGAGGAGGGTTCCTATCTCCATATGTCTCTATGCCCCTTTCTTACTTACAATGTTCCTTTATCTCTAATTCACTCCTACTTTCTTTCCATCTTGTTCTTCTCCTTCTCTACTTCTCTTTCCATCTGCCTCTTTCTTCAATTGCTTGACAACTTCCTCTCTATCTCTCCATCCCATTCCTCTCTTGGCCGAATTTGGATCGCTCTAATTAATCAGCCTTAAATAGATGGTAGACCTACATAACTGACACAGCCTCAGACATAGCCATCTACTATTAAATATACAGATGGCACTGCAGGCTATGTGTGTGTGTGTGTGTGTGTGTGTGTGTATGAATATAAGTGAGTGAATGTGAGACAAAACGTGTTCATATATTTTGCTTCAAAAAAGATATTTAATATCTGTGATGATCCTAATCACAGGATTAGGGCAAAAAAGTTGTATTTTAGTAAAAGAAATCTCTGTGTATAAGTGTGTGCATCTATTTGAGGACACTGTCACCAAAATAATTAAAGAAAGATAAAAATATTGAATCCACAATTATTTATTAACATAAATTTCTGCTTTAAATAATAATATCTTTGCATGAACCCTGTGGTGTGAAACACAGTAATTGCCCTCAGAGGACAATAAAGGGGACAATAGCTGTATCCTTTTGTTCTGGACTGATTCATTGGGGAAGAGCCGATGACTTGAAATACATAACCAATTATATGATTGACATGGCTCTGTAAATGATATGTAGGAAGTCACAGTAAATCACATTTCACCATCAAGATAAGCCTTTATTAGTACACTGAAGCAGGTCAGCAAGGCCTTTGTAATACTGCACACATAAACTTTGAATATAAATTGTCTCTTCACCAAAATAATTTTCCCTAAGGTCCTACATGGTAATTGCCACATTTTTTTAAGCATTTACATAAACATCGAAATATAACACATTAAAACTGATAGAATAGGATTTTTTTAGATGTACAGTGTATAATAGCCCACAGACTTTCTGATCTAGCCCGTAAAAGTAAGTGTTTAAATATGTAAAACATCATTCTCAAAGTAATATATTTGAACATTTATTTGGTAATGAACTTGAACATCGGTAAAAAGAGTGCTGAAGTGCTATGAGGAACTAATAGCAATTTTCATATTTATTTAGTTTGCTAATTCAAATCTGTTTCAATTTCAAATTCTGCTTCAGTCTTTATTACCAAGCCAATTTTGTTAAGAATGAAACGGTGTCAAAACAGGACAGTGCTGTCGTTTGATGCAATTTTAGGCAATTAGAGCCCCAATTAATGTCCCAATTCAGCTGGTGAAGTGTTTGAATGGGGATCCCTAATTTGGACCGAAAATGTGTGTCAGATTTGGATTTTGGTCTCATAAGCATCTTATTGCTAAAATAAATAAATGAATAAATAAATAAACAAACATGGTTAAAAAATGGTAAAGTTAATCTGCTACCTGTTGTAATTATTTGGGTTGTAGGCCTAATGAGTATAAGTGTCTCTGCAGGAAATACAAATGGCTTGATAAACTAGTTTCACTTACACAGAATATCAGAAGTAGTGCTATAGGTAAAACACTCCATTATTCCAAGGGACTGTACGATATTTAGCGGGGGGGGAGGGCCGGTCGCCAGACGATCGGGTTAAAATTGTTCTGCCTGGCCCTCCCCCCTGGTAATTTTTTTTTTTCCGGGGCCCTCCCCCCGGCTCAAAAAAATTCTCCTAGGCCCTCCCCGCTACGTGAATCAAATAAAATTGGTCGGAAAATGACGTTTACAAGGTTAAAACGGCCACATAAGCACACATACACACACGGGTACACACGCAGCAAGAGCAGGGGGGTATAAAGCTCGCTGAACATATCCAGGCTTTCTTGGGAAAACCTCGATTGCTAAATACGAAACTCGCAATCAGAGTTAAACGGTTCCACGAAGCTCACTTAAAGGTAAATTTGTCAAGCCAGGTTTTCCGCTTTAGGTTCAATGCGCGTTCACATAAAAAGGGCGTAACCCAACGTCATTCACCTTGACGCAATGGATCCGACGGAGCGAACACGGGCTGTGTATGTCACTCAGGAGGAGCAAGTAGTGATTATGAACTCATACGAGGAGTTTAAAAAGCAAATAACGGCAAGGGGCGATACAGTTGCCCATGCTGGCAAAAAACAGCAGATTCTGTGAATGCGTAAGAATTGTTCGCCATTAATCGAGTATTGGGATTAATGGCGAACAATTCTTACGCATATGATTGCAAAATGCAAAAGCAACCTCCAACTTGCTTTTTTGTGTAATTTAGGGAATTCCTTTCAAATACATCCTATAGGCTATGTAAGAAACGTATTGCATGTGCTGGATGGTAGCGACGGTGGTGTGGTGGATTAGTATGTGAGCTGACGCAGCGACCGGGGTTCATATGTTGCCTGTCCATCATCATGCCTTTTACCCCCATCTAGATTACCAAACTGGATAATTCCATAACATTAATGAATAAGTATTCCATATGACATAAGAAATATAACGTTTTTTAAATAAACTACACATACCCACTTCACTTGGGAATCGAACCCAGCACGCAGAATCTCAAGACTGACGCGCTACCGCCACTCTACCGCTCATTTAGGCCTACGTATACAGGTGTTTTCTTTTACCTGCAAGTTGATAACTTGCAACTTGACAGTTTGTGTTGGCAAAAAGTTGGGAAACACCACGAACATATTTAGCAGTGTATTTAGGGCAGCTACAACCTTGCGTATCGGAAGGCACCTTTTTGCTTATACGTTCGGCATCACCAACTGTATGCAAATATGTACCCGTGGCAACAAATCGCAGTGAAACACAGACACACTGCGCACGGCTTCTTTTTGTAGCATTGCCTACATAAGGTCCAACAAGGACGACCAAATAGCGAATACCCTCTGAGGAGAACCTGTATCTCTCATAAAGGGATCGGATCTGTCCCGAAAGCGGCGCTCAGCTTTAAGAAGCCGATCTAATCGGAAAGTCTGAGCTGAAAACCTCCTCCCGACCAGGTTTGGTTGCCAGCATAAGTTACCATGGTGATATAGCGACGCTAAAAGAGAGCGACTTTCGTAGGACAGCTAACCCAGGCTTTGAGCGCAACATACCTCGCTAACCCACTAATCGAGCTTCGTAGTATACCCCCCAGGGGTTTATGCCACGCTGTGCCTTGAACTTGAGAATGGGGACAAGCCTGCTTTTATCAATGTAAAGGGACTGCAACGATACTCTTAATCTCGGGTGAACCATAGAAGCTGCCTGGACATTGCTTCTTCTTTGCAGAAAGTCACCACGTTTGCTGCTCGTTGTTTGACTTGACGCCATGTTTAAAAACCTGCAAGCTCACGAGGGGGGTTGTGAGAGATTCAGGTATCCACAAGTTTCCGCCGCCCCGTGATGCTTTGTTTCTTGCGACATTTTGGACTCGCCCACTCTGTCAAGGAGACGTGAATCATGTTTTGGCCTACACACCTTTTCAAATATCGGAAACTGATCATTGATAAGGGAAAAAAGATATCATACATCAGGAAAAAATAATTTTCCTCGGCCCTCCCCCCAGGCCAAAAATATTCTCCCTGGGCCCTCCCCTAAGGCTTAAAAAAATTCTCCTAGGCCCTCCCCCCCTGACGACCGGCCCTCCCCCCCCCCGGTAAATATCGTACAGTCCCCAAGCAATAACATTTTTTTAACGAAATCTATGAAAATGTACTTATTTTCAAGCTGTATCACTTTACCTTAACTACCTTAAACACAATTCAGGGACAGTATTATGATGTATGAGTATCATGGACAGATATTTTGTTTTTCAGATATATTATGGTTTCTATAAGTAGCCTTTACTCAAGTGCTTACTCAAACGATTAGTAGTGTCTCTCTCAATAATTTAGCCATGTTGACATGCCAAACATTTTAATCATTAGCTGGTATTGAACCGCAATGAAGGCGACTAACGTGTTGGAATTGTGGCTAAAGATAAATGAACAAGTTCTTAAAGAGATCCCATGTCTGGGTGTATAGTACATTAGTACATGCTTCCTTAAATATGTATATACATTACTTTGTCCCTCTGTACCTTTGTATTGTACACAAATTGTGGCTGAAATGCCACTTTTAAGAACAAGTCACAATGTGCAAATAACTTAGATATAGTCATCTTGAAGGTATAACACTTGACCGATTTCTTAAAATGCTATTAAAAAGAGACTTCTTCTTTGGAAAAGAAAATCCATAATGTATCATAATATATCATTTGAACCCTAAAAAACATTCATATCCAAGGACTGACGTTCACATGTCACACTCAATGCAATTTAAAGGGAACTCTGCCTGTTGAGTCATGAAAGCCTTGATATATAATAAAATGGCATCAATGATGAAGCCTGTAACAAAAATGATTGTCGTGGTAATGAAGAGTAGTTTGTTTTTCTTTTTTCTTTTTCTTTTTTTTGGGGGGGAGGGGGGGGCAGCAGTAGCTGGCATAAGCCCTGCCAGCACAGCAGTGGGTATAGCTAACAATTCCCATTTATTGTGCCAACGTTGAGGATGGACTCGCTCTCCAAATCATGCCCTTATGACCAGGCAGTGGAGCAGTATGCCAGCAAACATACAGCCTTTTAATGCAGTGTTGCTGCATTTGCTAACCTGTCATTTGAACAATTGCTTGCTTTTCATGCACATTTAGGCATTATTAAGTCACATTAAGTTCAGTTCATACTAAGCCCATAACAAAGGCACTGACGTGAGACCTGCATATGCTGCTATAATGGGTAGGCAACCACCCCCCCCCCCCCCCCACACACACACACAGGATCTATAAGTGATAACTAAACAACTGAAAAGAAAATTATAATCAGAATAAATGAATGACAGTGAAAAGCTAAACAACATAGACGAGCTCTGTACTCATCTGGGTTGTCTGGGATACTAAATGTTCTCCTATGTGCCGAGAAAAAAAAATGTTTTATGTTGTAAAATGATTTCATATTTTGTAATTGCATTCTTATTTCTTCATAGTTGTACTTTCATTATTGCTACAACATATTAAGGCTAACAACTCTTAACAGACAGATTTCCTTCAAAATTACAAATGCTGCAATACAGCACTTTATTTTACGAGTCGTATGTTTTTATTGAATTAGTAGCTGGCCAGTGCAGTGGTGCTTAAAAGCTTTTTCTCAAATCATTTATCTCTCAGCACTGCTTCAACAGAACATGAATGCAGGCTCTTTGGAGTGCTGAAAGATATGCCTTGTCATGCTCCAATATTGGTCATTATTTTTGCATGTTTCATAGGAATTTGTTGATTTGTATAAAAGGGCAATTAATCTCATTATTTGATTGAACATGACACATTGTCTTCTGAAGATCGGTTCTACTTGTAAATCCATATGGTATTCAATCCTATTGCTCTGTCTAACAATATATGTAATTACATCCTAATTAAAATGTAGAATTTAGCTGAATAGAGAATAATACATTGAATACATTCAAAATCTCGAATATATAAGTTATTGTACGATACAAAATACAAAATCTTTCTAAAATGTTTTTTTTCCTCAAAAGGAATGCACTCTTGTTTTTTTTGTACTATCACTTTGGAATTTAATGTGATTGAAAGTTAACATTGTATTCCATGATGAAATTATTATGACATCCAGGCCAAGTTAATCACTGGTTATATGAATCCCTGCGTATCCTCAAAGTATTAACTTAAGTGTGACTCACATTCTGCATTCAAGTAGAGGTTCCCTTTTCCTTACATTCAATGAAACAGAGAATCAGCAGCAGTAAAATATATGTATGTGTATTTACATGTAAAGATATAAACAGTTAACTAAACCAGCAAAATATGTTGCCCAGCTTTATGTTACAGTTAGTATTAGCCATAAAAGCAAAAAGCATACAGCCTTTGCTGAATAGTAAAATAAACCTTAACTTTATTTCCCACTCACTTCAATCAATTATTCCTAAATGCTTTAGGAAATAATGACTTTCAGAAAACCTTGAAGAACATTCTCCAGTGCAGTAGACCATTACAATAGTGCGTAACACACCTCTATAAAAAAGACATTTAAATCCTTATTCAGTTGGCTAATTTATAGTTGGATGCATTTGTGTTAGCAAATGTGACAAATGTACTAAATTTAGTCTTTGTAGATTTAGTGCCTTAGCCTGCTCAAATATTTTATGAAACTTGTCTTGTATTGCAGCAATATAGGAAGGCAAGTTAACATCTGAGGCCCCAAGATTGAACATTTTGAATTCCTTGTTAAGAAACTTTCAGGAGTTGTGGCATGGGCCTCTCCAACATAAGGTTCTTAAGTATTTGTATTCTGGTATCCTACACCCAGACAGTTACCCAGACTGTTGAAAGCCACATATTAAGAGATGAAAGTAGAAATACCTTATCAGGAACCCATGTATCTAGCACTACTCAACCAGATGATGATGATGAAGGTGAGGAGGAGGAGGAGGAGGAGGACGGTGATGAAGGTAAGGGACAGTGCGCCTCTCCTGCTCCCTGATCAGCGTACCTCAGTGACAAGGATGTTGATGATTCTTTCTCCTTCCTGCTTCCCGTACACACGGATCTCTGCGCTGGCTTAAACTGCCACGTCACCTTCTTGGCCGTGGACGGCTGCTCCACAGTTGTCACGGCTTTGGTCATCTCATCCACTGGCTCAGGAGTCACCCCACGGACAACCCCAGGTGTTGTTATTACCATGGACGTAGCCACAACTGTAACCATAGTAACATTGTTGTTGAGGTTGTTGCTGCTGCTGTCATCTTCTTCTTCGAACAGTTCGGACAGAACTTCTGGCTCGGTGACGTCTCCAAACAAGTCCCAGCCAGGCTCGGTGGTGGGGGGGCGTTTGGGATGGGCGGGTCCAGATTGAGGTCTACCACTGCCACCAGGGACTCTGGAGGAAGAACGATGGGGGTCCGAATCCGAAACGTCAGAGTCCCAGTCACTGTCCCCTGCAAGGGATCCACAGCCCAGTACCGACACGTCCACAGCGCCAGAGCCAGAACTGTCCGAGTCAGAGTCCCTGCATAAATGTTTTTATTATTTAACATGGTGTATGTATTATGAACAACACAAAATCATAAAAAAAAAAAATATATATATATATATATATATATATATATATATATATATATATATATACTGTATATATATATGTATACATGGACGTCACTAGCAATTGAAATGTTTCGGGGCTGTAGCCCAGAACAGGGTCGGACTGGGAACAAAATTCGGCCCTGGCAATTTTCTCCTGGACCAGTCCACCACTGGACCAACGACCCCCCCCCCCCCCCCATACATTATATATATATATATATATATATATATATATATATATATATATATATATATATATATATATATATATATATCAGCATTTCACATCGTTAGATAATACAGTAAGACACATTTTGCACCAAAAAATGAAGCCCTGCGGTCCATTACCTTGTACCATAGGGTGCAGTTCCTTCTGGGCCTAGTAGGAGACATGCTGGCGCAGCCAGGTAAACAAAACTATCTGTGGATAGGAAGTCTCCTTCTTCTGGACGTTGTGGCACAAGATGAGTCACCGTGACGACGTCCTTCTGTGCGGGGGAGAGGTCCACATGAGCTTGTGGGATGCTGGAATGTTTGTTTGAGATGACGGGGATGGCCTCATGGGGGGACATATCTATAGCTTCTGCAGTGTCAGCCTGGGTGCTGGGGCTTGTGGATACCGCGAGGTAAACAAAACTATCTGATTGGACAAAGGGATCCAAGTCGCCACAGTCTAATCCCGAGCTTCTCATTGGTAGATTGGGGTTGAGGAACTGTTTGACTGGTTGTTGGGAAGGGGATGTAGGGAGCGAAACTGAACTGAACATCTGAACTGAGGTCTTAATGGATACAGCCTCTTTTTCTGTTGCTCTTCTGTCTTTGTTTTCATTTTCACTTCCTTCCTCTCCTTTGCTTCCATCTCCTCCTATATGTTCATGTGAGGAGGGATCTAGGAGTGAAGGGTAGCACCAGTCTAGCTCAGCACTCTCCTCCCGCCCCCACTCATTTACTCCCGCCTCTTCCCCATCTCTGTCGAATGATGTACTGCTGCTGCCCAAGTCGGAACCACTCATTGGCTGATCGCTGTCAGAGCCCACCTCGTCTTGGCTCTGATTGGACAGGGAGAGGAAGACGCCACTGGAGTCTGACTCTAGGGTTAGGTTTGAGTCTGGAGAACTGTCCTCTTTAGTGGAGCTAGAGGGAGAGACATGATATTCAAGAGGATTGTAACATCACATATTTCTGTGAACACACAGAAACCAAACCCTAAAATCAAACCATAGAGATTCCCATCCATAGTAGAACAATGGTTATCAGTTGTTGCTGCTTTGGAATTGCTCAAAATTGGTGCCAATTCAAGTCAAGTCACTTGAATCTGAAATTAGTTACATTAAGTGACATCATTTGACACTATTTTGAGTCAATCAGAAACAGCAATTCCAATTACCTTTCCCCGGAGATGGCATTAAAAGTGATATTTTAGTGTTTGGTTACTCTTAAAAGCTGTATTTTGTCATGCTTGTCTCTACCAACAGTGATTCCAATTCTTCAATAAAATTGATTCTTGATTCTTCAATCAAATCAAAATAAGTTTTGCCTCTGGAAGAGAGGAAATTATATGACCAGGTCGGAATTCGTATTCTTATTTGTCTTCTCATCTACTTATTAATGTTGTTGATAATAATACAAATGATTATAAAAAAGTATAATATTATTATTGTTGATATTGTTATTGTTATTGTTGTTGTTGTTATTATTATTGCTATTATTATTATTATTATTATTATTATTATTATTATTAAACTGACAGTGTTATATATCAACAGTAATAGATGATAAAGTTATTAATTTTGTGTCATTTTCTGAATGGATACAGACATTTATGTAGCAGTTTAGAGCAACAAAATAACAAATCTATTTTCAAACTATGTGGGAAGATGAACAAGCATTAACAAGCCTAAAGCAATAGGAGGACTAAAAGCAGGACTTGTCATTTCAGTGAAGCCAAAAAAAGCTCAACCAAGGGGTCAACCAGCAAGGGGTCAACCAGTGTGATAATAGTGATAACAGCAGTCATCACGTTGTGCTGCAGGGAAGTCATTAACACGCACTCATCCCAATGGAAATGTCAGATAGGAAACACATGCTCAAGGACATTTAGCTTTTAGAAGTACCTGGTGCCAATGGTAGGAGCCCCAGCAGCAGACTTGGCTGACCAACTGGTGTCAATGTCCGTATTGACCTTCTCTATAATGGCAGGAGACAGCTCCAGGCGGACCTGATATCTGCTCCCCACTCCTATCAAGTAGAGAAAAAGCAGATAAAAGGAAAGAAAGGCATCTATGGCAGCACAATACTTTTGGTGTTTTTTTGCTGACATGGTCAAGCACTGATTACTGTTGGTCATTTTAATAATCACCATACAGTTATACTGACTGCAGATAGGCAGTGAAGTGTATATATTATGGAAAGCCTACCGGTTTGTGTGTCATAATGATGTTTGTATTCATATTGGCATTTCATGTATTGGCACATATATACAGTTACCAATATTTGAAAAATCTATGGATCAAGATTAATAAATAATGTGCCCTCACTACTTTTGATATGAACTGCTCAAGTTGCTTTTACAACTTGTATGATCAATTGTGAATCTAACCAATATGAGATGGCCCTCTTCCTGAAACCTTGCATTTTGGATGGGTTTTGCCTTGTCTTTTGGATAGTCAGAAATAAAAAACAAAAACAATTCCAACTCGGCACAGACAACATTATCTGCATAGCTATTATACAGCCCCACACCCACTATACCTGTGAAAAGAGCACATTTCTCTCTTTGAGGCCCAGGGTGCGTTTGGTACATATCCGTCCTTCCCTTCTGTGGCTTGGGCAGTATCAACTCATGTGCTTCCCTGTGGGGTTGAGACAGGTCAAGATGCTCCAGGTCTGAATCAAGCTCCCTGGCCCTCTTTTCCAGCTCTGTCAGGCTAAGCTCTGAAGCTGCAGAGGATGGTGGGTGGGAGCCCCCAAAGCCCGCCGGGGGTCTGAGAAGAGGCCAACGCTGCAAGGAACCGGAAATGGAGCCGGTGTCACCTTCCTCCACTGCCCCTGCTCCTCTGCCTCCGGTCCAACCGTCCTCCCATATGGTGTTGACCATCTCCAGCACAACATCCCAGCTCTCCACCTCCCCAGCCTCCTCACTGATGTCTCTCCCTTCCATCCATTCTCCTTCTAAATCTATTCGGACTTTCCCACCAACCTCTTCCTCTTTTGGTTTCGGTTGCTCTTGTGAAGGCACCACCTTGCTTGTCCTTTCATCTACCTTGTTCACCTTTATTTCTAATGCAAACATGTCTTTAATTTTTCTCTCCTGATTCACACTTTCTACTTGTGCAATTCCTCTTGATTCTACCTGTTTTGTTATAACATCCTCTACTTTGCCCACACCATAACTCTCCACACATTTCTTCTTCTCGCTTTTTTCATGCTTTCCTGGCCTATCTCCATGATTACCACCCATCATCTCTTTAGGCTTTAGTTTATCATGCTCTATAGTATTCACCTTCTTTTCCTCCTTCTGTGCTGTTGACTCTTCTTGATTCTCATTAATTCTTCTTTGTATCCTGAGATCATTGTGCTCTTTGGTCCTCCACTGCTCTAGGTTTTGTTCCTTCAGTGAGGCTCTGCTTACTACACTGACACATAGACCAAGATCTAGATGGGAGGGTTCTTTTAAGGAGCACCGTCCCACCGCGCCGATCAGTGCTAGGTTTGACAAAGGGTTCTCAGAGTGATGAGCTAACCCTGGGAGGTGATATGGGAACCTCTTTTCCAGTGCAGAGAGAACAGATGGGAGTGGTGGGAGGATGGGTAGGTTGTGCAGTGCCCCACCTTGTAGAACAGTTCTCTTTCTGACAATGACTCTCCGGGGCCAGGTGGATTCCATGCCATCCGGGGTTGCTGCCGGATCCTGCTCTCCCAACCCGCTACCTAGTTTGGGGCTGACGAGGCCTGGACGTAGGCCTGTAGCTGTGCCAGGGCGAGTTCTACTGTTGGGTTTGGAGACAGACAACTTCTGGCCTCCAAAATCTGGTTTGGGAGCAATCAATCCAATTTTTCCCATATCTACCTTTTTATCAGCTGTTTCATAGGGCAACAATTCTGGATTACCCCCATCAACAGTAATGGTCTCCCTTCCATCCATATGTCTTGCACTGTTGAGGTCTGGATTAGTTTTTTCAGTGTTACTACCAGATATAGTGTCGAAACCTGACTGGGAACTATGCTCAGTCTTAGGTGTAGTCTCAACCTTAGGTTCTACAATAGCGTCAGCTTTGGCACTGACTGTTTCATGGACTGTACATACTTCTTCATCTACCAACCCACTAGTGTGCTGCAATGTATCTACCTGCTGAGTTCTTTTTACATCTACAATCCCAGATTTAGTGCCCCTTTTAGTCCTCGCATCAGATTTTATTCCTATGTCTTCAATAAATTCAGCCTCAACCTTATTTTCAACCTGTTCCGCAGCAGAGGTTCTAGCCTCAGCACTAGGTTCACATTTAGCCTGAACTCTTTCTGCTCTGTTTCCAGCCATAGACTGGCCTCTGTGTTTTTCCTTATTTGCAGATGAAGATGAATTCTCTGTCTTAATCCCAGATAGCTTTATGCTTTCAGATAAACTTCTTTCTGGACCTGTTTTCCCCTTAGATTCTATTCTTGCTTTGGTGTTTTCTATTCCATCGTCAACCCTATTATGACTTTTACTCCAAGATTCATTACTGTTATCAAATTGTGCTTCAGGCGTAAACTGTGTCTCTGCCATACTTCCAGGGCGACTTTCACACCCTAACCAGGGCCTTACCCCACCTCCACTGTTACATAATCGCACACTCCCACTCATTGTTTCTGGTCCAACTTTAGACCCAGCTCGGTTCCTTCCCACAGCACCAGTTCCCATCCTGGGTGCAGCTTTGGGTGATGGAGAAAGTGATGGCTGGGGGGGCAGCAGCGGCATGGTGTCGTGGACCTGGTCAGATTCTAGGAACACAGAGTCCCTATCGGAACACAATGGAGCCGCTCGGCCATAGCCAAAAGTTCCAAAACTGCTTACAGAAGTGTCCCTCCTCTCCCGCTCTCTTGCCCTCTCCCTTTCCAGCCTGCCCCTCTCCCTCTCCTTTTCCCATTCCCTCTCAGCCCATCCCCTCTCCATCTCCCTCTCCCTCTCTCGTTCCCACTCCCTTTCTCGCTCTCTATCTGTCCTGCCTGCCCAGGCACGTTCCCTCATATCCTCTTGGAGGTCGCGAGCTGACAGTTGGACCAGCGGGGCCCGGTAGGGAGACCGGCTAAGTTCATGTGTGGGGGACAGCCTGAGGCTCTGGGTTTGAGAATAGTGCCTTGGCTGGGTGACGTGGGGAGGTGAACAGCGCAAGCTCTGTGTCTGAGGCCGAGGTTTGGCAGGGGAGAAAAAGTGGGGAGTGTGGTAGCCTGAAGAGTGAGGGGAACCAGAGAAGGGGGAAATGAGAGGGGAGGTGAGTGAGGAACTTCCCACAGGAGGGTAAGCCCCAGGGTTCAGATACCCTCCGCCCCTCTCCAACATGTCCTCCGTAGAAAGTTCTAGGCAGTCCAAGTGATCCGGGGGTGTTATGACCTTCCATGAGTGGCGTCCGTCCCTGTTCTTTCCACTGTTTCCATGGTGATGATGAGGATGCTGATGATGCTGATGATGATGATGATGATGATGTTGTTGTTGTTGTTGTTGCTGTTGTTGTTGTTGTTGTTGTTGCTGATGGTGGTGGTGCTTTTTGGATGATGATGAGGAGATGCCTGGAGCTGAGAAAGAAGAGACGGAGGGAGACGCTGAGCGTTTGAAGCGTCCTGGAGATTGGCAGTCGACCCCGTCTGCCTCCTGGACCCCTAGCTTCAAAGAGTCGTAAATGGCCCTCTCATCCAGGCGCCGCACAAATGAGGGATTGGGGGTCAGCGAGCGTGGTTGCTGATCAAACATATCCCCTGGGGACCTGCTGACTCTGAGGGAGCTGCTTGCGGAGTAGTTGAAGGCTCCCTCTACTCCTGCTCCTCCCTCTCTCATGGAGCCTCCCATGTGGTGATGGTGGTGGTGATGCTGGCTGTCTATCTGCTGGTTAAGGCACATGGTGTCATAGATGGAGCGCTGAGGGACATAGCCGTCTCCATAGCCCCCCTCCACTATGCTCCCACCTCCACCTCTCACCCCACCCCCCTCGCCTACTCCATGTTTCACTCGGCAGCAGGAGTTTTTTTGGAAACATCCAGGGCGACTCAGAGGTTTGCCCATAATTGGCCGGGGGGGTGGACGGTGGGGGGGGCCAGCAGGTGCAGAGTTAAAAAGTGGAATTTTTGAAAATTGACTTGCCAGAATTCTGAGTTATTAGAGTTTCCACTCCATTTGATTTGTTATAATCAAAAATCAGGGAAATCAGAATGTCAAATTTAATGTTTATGCATATGCATTTTCCTGTCAAAACTATTGTCAGCCTTCCTGATCCTATTTTCTAACTACCCTAATTATTTCTGTCCTGTCAAACTGTTGAGGACAAATTATGAAGTCAGGTCTATTGTAACTGTACAGTACTGGAAAATCCTTTTTAGTCCAAAATGTTCCTCAAAAAATCTTTCTTAACCAAAAGCAATACACCAGCATTTCCAATGGGAAGTTTAGTCCAGCATCTCTCTTCGAATAGATTTGGATGGATTCTGATTGTTGATTGTCGATTTTCAAACTGTTTGTCCTGAGCCAACAATGACTTTCATCCACCTGCCACAAGATGGCTAGCCAAGCGCAGACTGGCAGAATGACATAAAGAATGCAGACAGGTTTGATTGATAACTGCAGTTTCAGTGTTTCTGCTTGTGTGTTTGTCTGGCTGTAAAACAAAGACAAGAAAAGAATAACATGGTAAAAGCCAAATAGCCAAAAATAAGCTCCACAAAGAGCTTAAATAAATACAGTATATATATATATATATATATATATATATATATATATATATATATATATATATATATATGGTTATATTCCCATATTCCGACACCAATGCAATCTATTGTTCATTGAAGAGAATTCAACAAATTGTAACACAGCACAATATAGTGCAACAGTTAGAATTTCAGACCCTCCTCCTAATCAATATGCATGGTACAAATCAAACTAAGTTAAGAAGTGCCATCAACACAAATGAATAAAGCCACTACATTCACGGAGGCAACCGCAGTACTAATTACAAAGACAACACTAAAGCCAATTTAATTTTGATGAATGAGGGATACTTTACCTTCAATTGAGTTGAATGGTATATCTGGGGTCACTGGCAGTGGATTATTACTCCCTTTTTGTTTGCCTCAGACAACTGTCTTTCTACGAGTCTTCACCACAAGCCACTGCATCCTCTATATCCCCCCCTTTCTCTCTCTCTCTCTCTCTCTCTCTCTCGCATCCTGACAACGTTCTCTTTTTTTGTCTTTTTTGACACTGTCAATGCTGTCTTTCTCTCCATATCCTCATCAATATGAACGCCACATTTCCCATTAACAAAGGCATGGCGGATAAACGGTCCACCAGACGGCCGATCTGTATCCCATTTAAAGTCTCCGGCCCCGTTGACAGTAATGCGTCGACAATCCTCACAAAAACCAATGCTTGAGTTGTTTTGCATCCAACTGTCTCTCTGCCTGTGCTGATTCTGTCTTCATGTGTCTCTCAGCTCGCTCTCTCTCTCTCTCTCCCTCTTTCTACTCTCTCTTTTTCTCTCTCACTCTCTCTCTCTCTTAGTTATCTGCTCTGAATCATGCCTTCTGTTGTTTTTTTCCCACACGCTTCTTCTCTCTGCCAACCCACACACACACACACACACATCGACTCTCTTCAATTTAGCAGCTCTGCTTCACTGTCTCCATCCCTCCCGCCTAATTTTCTCTTTAATTCAACTTCAGTACCTCTCTTTGTATCCATATTTTGTCTCTTCATATTCTCCTTGGTAATAACATGGCTGCCCTGCTGTCACATTGAAACTAAATGTTTCCACCTGCACCCCCTCTTTTCCATCTATCCATCTATCCACCTATCTATCTATCTATCTATCTATCTATCTATCTATCTATCTATCTATCTATCCATCTATCTATCTATCTATCTATCTAGTTATCTCTCTCTCTCTCTCTCTCTCTCTCTCTCTCTCTCTCTCTCTCTCTCTCTCTCTCTCTCTCTCTCCACTGTATCTAATTATCCATCCATCCATCCCTCTCCATCTTTCTAAACTGAATATCTATCTATCTATCCCACGCTTGGTTCAGTCTCTCTCTCTCTCTCTTGTAGCCCTCTCAGCATGCCCTCTTCCTCCCACTCATCACCTCCACACAGGGAAACACAAGCTTGCGATGACTTGCCTCAGTGTTAGCATTACACTCCAGTGTGGAGGCGGGAAAGAGGGAGAGCAAGAGGGGGGAGGGAGAGAGGTATGCCACTAGAAAAGGAAATGTGTGCAATTTGGTAGCGAGAGATTTCATCACCGCACCAATGTATTAGCATAATGCCTGTGCACACACATACCGGTATACACCTATGCGCACATACTGCATCTGCAGTGTGGCTTTATACCTGTGAACGGGCACACAAACAGCACATGTTAACTGTCCTGCACTCATTTCACCGACACCCTCCTTAGCATTAGTGACAGTGGAAACATTAGGTCTATTGTAGTAAACCGTATGCTTATTAAATAATGCTTGTTGCCATCTTCCTGGTACACATTTTCTGAAGAAGCATGAGGAGACCAATTGCATATTCACTGTATTGTTATCATAGTGTTATTATTATATATGTGTCATGATTTACAGTAAGTAGATAAAATAAGATAAGCATTGTCAACTAATGTAAGCTATGTCTCATCTGTCAAGCTCGCCGAGACAGCACTAATTTAAGCCAAATAGATCAGCAATAATATATACAAACAATAATTACTCATATTATCTACCATACTATAGATTATTATTATTAGGTGTGCAGCTTTAGCTGCTTATTATTTTTTATATTATTATTATTCCCAAACTTCGCTACTCAACTCCCTACTCAACTTCATACTTTATGCCACACAATAATTCAAACTTTATATACTACCACTATCCAAACTTTTATGGAATGACTCAAAACTTTTATAATGTTTATAGTTTTAAGGTTTTAAACTTTTAAACTCTTAAACTCCCACCAGGGTTTCCACAAGCCATTTTTGGGCCGGCCAACGTGGCCGATATGCTTCTTATTTACCGGCCAAATATAAGATTTAGCAGCCATACGTGCGTGTGCAAAATCAGGTTTAAAATATACGTTGTAGTGCAATGTTGAGTTATAATAATAGGCTAATGCCAACAATGGCATTAATATTATTGTTGTTGATGTTGTTATTATTGTTATTATTATTATTATATAATTATATTGGCCTAATTATATGACAGAACGAATAATCACACAGTTGAGAACAATCTGAATAACATGCTTATCGTATGCTCGCATATGTTCACAAAAAACTTGAAATATGATTTTATTGTTAACGATTTCGTATTGCGATTAAAGGTATGGTTATATTTTATATCTACCATATGACCAATATTTAGGGTCACACTAACCTCGGTGCCTTTCTGCTGAAGTAAGACAGAATCATGAGATATAAGCAGAGGCATATAATTATAAAAGCAACTCCTCATAATCAGAATGAGTACGTTGTTGGTGACATGTGTAGAATAGATAGTGTGAGATCAGTTGGTTGCAAAGTACAGGTCATATGATAGTAAAGAACAGGCAGGCTGGCCTCTGTACATGCTGGGAGTCAGATACCATGAGGACGAGGTGGGAAGACGTCAACAGCCGGATGAGACAGCCTTTGTTATGACGTTTTCACTGTTTGTGTATATAACATCCTGGGTCAGGGATAGTTGGTGCTCAGACTTCGTGAACTGACACACACACTTTGTTGTTCTGTCAGGGAAACGTAGTGGGACCCAGATATCTGTAAAATTCTGCACATTATACTGGTGTTAACAATAAAACTGATTATTTCTTAAAGCTAAAACTTCTTCTATCGCTTCATTAAAAGTACACACGTGAGTAAGGGTTTCATTTTTTATTTTGAAACTGCTTCTCACAACAATTGGTGACCCTGACGTGATGAAGACGAAGAAGTGACACAACGGACGAGAGGACTGAGTGACAGCGAAACGTGGCCACATAAAAAAGGTAAGCAGAAGCCTGTTATAACAAAATTCTGCAATTGGGCATTGTCAAAACTGTTTTGAAGTCACTTGGGATACCCGTCCTAGACATAGTTTAAACCAGTATAGTGTGCAGCATAGGGCACGCTCCCTTAAGGAGGTCGCCAAAAGGGGACCCTGCTGTGAAAGCGCACGAGCAGGGACCGCCCGAAGGTTGGAATCCTGTTGGGGGGGAAGGGCCCACACAAATAACCAGCGGTTTAGAATCCGTCCCGACCTTGCTCAAGGGTGGCAGGTAAAAGGGGGCCAAAAGGGCCCCATGGTCGCTGGTTCCTGTAAGTACCAGAAGAGGGATCTCCGCGGGGGAGGAATGAATAAAAAAAAGTCCGGAGTAGCCCAAGGGTATCATTTCCCGTGACCGTTAGAGTCGGCACTAAAATAGTTTGTACTAGCGAAAAGGTAGCGCCGGGGGTACAAATTGCCTGAGTTCATACGATATATTGCGATGCAAACATTTGAACATAGTAATAGTCGAACGTTGAAAAATGGGAAACTGTTAAAAAGGCTGATTAAGTAAAGATTGTGTATTGTGTGGGTGGTTCCAGGGGTTAGACTTTCCAAGAGATTCTCATAAGTCTCGTCTAACGCCTGTTCTGTGGGGTATTAAAACAATTTAAAAAATATATATATATACTATATGTTCTGTTTTGTGGGGAAAACGGGTGGGTGGATATGGGGGAAGTGTGTCTAAAAGTCTCTGTACGAAGCCTGGGGAGACCCCTAGAGCAGTGGCGGCTGCTGGTTTTTCAAAGAGGGGAAGCTCATTTTTGGCCTACATCAAAAAAGTTGTCAATTTATTATTATTATATTATTTATATTATTATTATTTCGCCAAGCAAATATCAAGAAATGGGCTGCAGTTTGTCGTAAGACCTCACTTGCAAAATCCGCGATGGGACTGAGCTCCTGGTTGGTCAAGCGACAATGTATTTGTCAAAATAGCTGTCAATCAAAAAGTGATTCAGCCTTTCGACTGATCCTCCAATCATCATGCGGAAGCCCAGCGTCCAGGCTAGCCTAGGCCAGCCCACTGCTCCATCCACCCCCAGAGACGCTGAGCGTCCCGGGGCGGGACAAATGTTGGCATTTATCCAATGACCGTCGAGTTTTGAGGCAATGAAAAAAACTGTTCCATGCAGTCTCATTCAAGTGAATGGACGCTCGGCTTCTGCGGTCAAATACATTGACATTACGGGAAGTTATGAGAAGTTAACAAAATCGAGTCAGTCGACTTGGATAAGATTCTGATCGAACTCGTCTTCGACATGAACTTATTCTAACGCATTTGTAGTCAATTAAATGTTAACACAACAGTACATATTTAACAATTTAATTTTTGACATTTTAGGGGAAGCTGAGCTTCCCTTGCAGTCTTAGAGAAATCGCCTCTGCCCTAGAGTGAGACCGGACTGAGAGTTGATTCAGCCTATTAGCTTGTCTCACTGGGCAATATATCATGCAGAGAGCAGACCGTGAGTCATTCACACAGACCCTGTATGTGTATCATAATTTTTGTTGTTAGGGTGTGTAGTTTTTAAAATACTGTGTTAAAATGGACGGAGAATTCAACAGAAAGTGTAAAGAACATGGGGGGTGTCCTGAAGACACCGTAGGAGAGCAGTGGAGAGAGTTAGAAAGGCATAAGGCAGAAGAGGGAAAGCAAAGTTGGAGGACAAAGAAGAAGTGGAGAGCAGCACTAGAAGAGAAAGAGGAGAGGAGAGTGTCAGTGCATACAATAGCATTAGCATGTGTAGCATTAGAAGCTCAGAAAGACAAAAACTTGCCCAGGACTGTGACTAAGACTGTGACTGCTTCACCGACAGGGCCAACAGGGGCCAAGTGAAAATAAAACCTAATATATTCACAAAAACATTTAGTAAAAGGCAAAAAAAACAAAACCTATACCCAGACCTGAAATCAATATGTGCACACACAGCCTCTGACAACACAGCCGACATGAGAACACCTCCCCTGTACACTGTTATCTCACAAGGGGGAATACAAGCCCCCGTTATCAATGTAAGAGGCGGAAAATTAGACCTTGAGACAGATTTACTAGAGACTACTACTACTACTATTACTACTACTACTACTACCACTACTACTACAGGACACAAAGCGAGAATTAGCAGCAAGACACACCGGTCAGGCTACGGGTTACGAATCAGGGCAAGACACAGAGGGACGCAGAGCCAAATGGGGAGGGACGGCACCAAACGCAAGGGGACGTCGTGGCGGCCGGTGGCCGGCAGCAACAAGGACAACAACAACGCAGGCAGGCGCCGGCGCTCCCGTAGCCATAACAACCCGCGAGAGCGGCGGTACTAAGAGCCAACTGTCAGATGGCCCGCCTCCCCTGACCCTGACCTAGCAGGGAGCAGAGAGAGGGCTGATATGTCACCATTTAAAGTAAAGAGTAAAGTTAATAAAAATAAATAAATAAACATTGTTTAATAAAGTAAGAGTAAAAATAATTAAAAATAAATATGATTAAAAATATAGTGTTAGTACACTTAGAAAATAAATATGTCGTTAACAGCAGTGGACATTTTGGGTAGGGTTTGTTATCGACGTAAAGATGAGATCAATAAGATCTCTGAAAAATTGAAGAAAATAATAGCTAAAATTAGTATTAGTCAGAGATTAAAAAGAAGGAGTACGAAGAAGGCAGAGAGAAAAGATAGGAAGGGAAATGGTAAGTAGGGATAGAAAGTACTAGGAAAAGTAGATAATAAAGGAAAAGTAAAGTTGGATGAAGAAAGTAGCAAGGGAGTGGGTTAGTGAACAGTGATGTGGGGGTTAGTGGTGAGTATTAAAACAGAGGGACTTAGATATAGAAAGACAAAGGGAATAAAATAGAAGGTTAGAAGAAGAGAGGGTAAGAAAAGTTAGAGAAAGTGTAAGAAAAGTTAGAGAAAAGTGAAAGAAGGGAAAGAGAGAAACGTGGTCAAGAGAGAGAGAGGGACAGAGAGCAGAGAGAAAGGGAGGGGGCCTGGCCCTGAGAAGAGGACAATAAAACATGGCAGCACTAGCCTGGCAAGCCAGACCCACATCAGAAAGATGTAAGGTCTGGCTCAGCTCCATTGGCAGTGTGGGCGGGATAAACAGTTGTCTTTCAAGTTCCCTCTGCACGCAATAGGATAGCGCTACAACCAATCAGAGCAACGAAGAAGGTGACGTAGTCAGAGCGACGGCTCTGACTACGTAATTAATCAAAACTCCGAATACATATTTATTTTCGAGGAAAGACTTCAGTGCCGTTCTTTATTCTTTTCTCAAATAAAATGTTAACTTCAAGTCTTGAAGAGTCGCGGCCAAAGCCGACTCCAAAGACAGCCGTTCACCAGCAGCAGCAGCCATTGTTTACCTCTAGCACGGAACCGTCGCAACTCTGTCATCATGGTAGCCCGGCTTTCGACTCCGCCCCTCACGCTGTGATTGGTCTGACATACTTGGTGTTCCCAGCACCAAAAAGTCGACGGAGCCGTGCTAGACCTACCTAGCTGCCAAATAAATTTGCTGCCGCTAGGGGGTGTCTAGAGTTCTAGGCTATGGCAGCACTAGAGCTGCAAGAAATACTTAGATAAGGAGATCTAAAAAAGAGATGGGCAAAAGAGTTATGCAGGAGTTTACTCTATAATACTACTACTACGACGACGACTACTACTAATGATAATAATAATAATAATAATAATAATAATAATAATAATAATAATAATAATAATAATAATAATACATTTTATTTAAGGTGCCTTTCCAAAAAACACAAGGTTGCCTTACAAAACAAAGTGGTAAAGGGACAACCAGCTCAGTATGTCCAGGGGTATAACAGACGTAGAGGGGTTAGAATAAAACATAAAGAAAGAAAGCGCTGTGATCATTAGAACATTTAAGGATATGTTGGGACATAGAAAGCGCACATGTAGAGATAAATTATGTATTAGTGTCTGTTATTTGTTTCTGTGTTTTCTCTGTGTATTTGTTTTATAACTATGTGGGTAAAATTGTTTTAGTGTTTTGTGGGACAATTAGTAGACCAACAGCTCAGTTAAGTTGGGTACTATTCATTTAAATCAGAAGTTATCTCCTCTACCGCTCGTCCACAGAAGTCCAGGGGTCAACCAGCGCTGGGGACTCTTTTAAGAGTTCAGGGAAATTCCCCCCTCACCAAACTGAGGTAGTGGGACCCGCCCTAAAAGGACCCTGCGGGAGTGCAGTAGTTAGTACAATATAAAAAACTGATACGCAATGTTGCATATGTAGCAATAAAATAAGTCCATCATTAGGTTGCTTAAAATACCTCCATAGTGTGGTGTTGAAATAGTTAAAAGAAAGTTTGTTCTGGGTTGCCAGAGTCTACCGGTAGGTGTGTCCCCAAGGGGGGGAGAGTGGACTGCGTGGTATAAGTCCCGCCTCTGTTGTCATGGCCAGCCATATCTTGCTGTCCATGTGTTTTGTTGAAATAGATTGCAGGTTGTTTAGTCTTTGTTTTAGTTGTTTGCGTTTTATTTGTTTAATTGACAAATTGTTTTGGTCAGACAAATGTTCTCTGAACATTTGCAATGACCTGGTTAAAGTGATAATTAAAAAGTACTTCAGCAATCTGCTGGGAAGGGATCTAATGCAGAAGCTAGATTGTTTATTGACATTGGGAAGAATTGGGTTTACCTTGCAAACGCCAACGCTTAATGCTGTTATGCTGTGTTGAACATTTTTATTTGTTAGCTTCGTTCACCACCGCGTCATAATTACAGCATCAACAAAGTGTGGTGTCTCCATTACGCATACACAGGACTGCATGGATAGCTGTCATAGATATCTGTCTCTACTCCTCCACAGCCACCTATCCTATGGGCTGAACATAAGAATCAGAAGGGATTTATCCCCATACACAGCATCCTGCAACAGGCCAGTAGGGAAGGCTGGTTAGCCTATGACGGGTAAGATCCCCCCTTGAAACCTGGGGACAACCTAAGGCAGGCACAGTCAAGATTACTTGGCCAAGTCGCACTGACTCACTTGATCATAGAGTGATGAGAGGATGAAACCATCCGAGGAGAAAGCATTTGGATAGAAAGGTGGAGGATAGGATAGATTCCAGACATGTCGGCTTAAAGGGACACTGTAATTTTTTCCCCCATCTAGTGGTCAAATTGTATTTTGCATTCAAACGAATTTATGCTCTTTAGCGCCTCGCGTTTTCGAACTACGGCAAGCGGTATTAGTCAAAATTCAAGAAGCTATGACAACATGATAACAACATGTCTTCAAACACCACTTCATCAAGTTTTGTTTCGAATGATGAGGTACGTTCAGTGCTCGAAGTGCCCACCCCGGACCTACGACCGACGGGGGGGGGGGGGGGGGGGGGGGGGCGCGATATTAACCCACCCCGGACCTACAACCGACGGGGGGGGGATATTAACCCACCCCGGACCTACGACCGCAGCCTGTGACAAGTGCCGGTACGCAAGAAAAAGTGCCGGTACGCTAAAGGGTAAAATGTAGAAGTGCACTGGGTATGTTATTTTAAACAAACTTCAAACTGCATTGAATCATTAGTGTGAGCATGTATGAGTAATTACTCCTCGAGCAAGATAGTGAATTATGTTCTCATGTTTATATCGTTTTTTAAGTGACAAGTGCGTCTCGCTAAGCTCCTTCTCTGTTCCACAGTCACGCTGGCTCTGAGTGAAAACGTGTTTAGCCTTACCTGTACCACATAGTGCTTTTTGTCCCTCTCGGCAGTTCATAGACCGGAAGGACATGGAAGCCTCCATAGAGCTTGCCCATCCTAATGTAAATTCTGATAAGTGATTCTTCGCTCAGGAGGATAAGTGAGATTGTTGACAGAGATAATTGTACACCAATGGGGACTTATTTATCAATGAAGACATTGATTTGAGGTAATAAATTACAAAAAAAACTACTTAGTGTCCCTTTAAGCAGTGAAAATGTGGCAATAACTAGGACAGGACATTTGTTTAAACTCTTAAGGGAGATAAGGATTCGCGTTTTGTTTTTCGGTGAAGTGCATGAGTTGGTAAAATTGGTAAACAGCATGGTTTAAAAGCGGTTGATGGTAAACCCATATCGTATAAAAATGTAGGTTTAGGATTTACTGGCTGCAATTTCCCTTTCTACGAGATTGGCTGTAGTTGAGGTTAAAGGGCATAGCACCTTAGGAGGGATACAGGCAGAAGGTCATTATTTAGCTAACTTAGCCTCAGGCGAGGAGTTGGAAAATCATAATCAGACATTGATAGAGGTGCATGGCGTGGTGCTCATGGACATTTTGTTGCACCTACCTGGCTGTTACAAGGCTCATTAAAGATGCGCATGGTTTTCACCATGGCGCAAGGGGGGAGGTAATGAAGGGAATCAGAAAACAAGATTTTTGGTCACCATACTTTCAAACAATGATTGATAATTAGCTCAATGATTGTGAAGCATGTGCAGAAAACAACGAAAGAAAAACAATCACTACTCTAGTGGGACACATTCCCACACCCGAGGGACCATTTAGACATTAGCCTGATCAACAAGGCCCGGACCTAAATGCTACACTAACTAACGTAGCATATTAGTCCTTCTACTCGCCCCAAGACCAAACACCCGCAATTTTTATCTTTCGCCCCCCATCCGGCACTTGCCTCGGCCAAGGCCACTGCTGGAACACTATAACCCCCCTGGAGAACGACGCTCTTGCATTCCCCCCCACTATTATTATTATTATTATTACATTACATTTAGCAGACGCTTTTATCCAAAGCGACTTACAATTGAGGACATAGTCAAGTTTCAATATAATCAAGAGCAATAAAGACAAAGGCGATTCAACTTCAATAGTATAAGAGTGATCAACATAGCTTCAATAACAGTGAACAAGGTGAGCATCATGGCTTCATTATTCAACATGGTTTCAGGTGCTCTCGGAAGAGAAGGGTTTTTAAGAGCTTCTTGAAGACAGGGAGGGACGCCCCTGCTCTTGTAGCAACTGGTAGCTTGTTCCACCATTGGGGAACTGCAGATGCGAATGATCTCGACTGAGATCGCCTTGTGTTTAAGGAGGGCGAGGCCAGTCGGTGCTGTTGTGATGAGCGCAACGCCCGGGCGGGGGTGTAAGCCTTTATGATTGAGTTTAGGTAGGTAGGCGCAGACCCTGAAATCACTCTGTAGGCAAGAGACAGTGACTTGTGTTTGATTCGGGCAGCCACCGGTAGCCAGTGTAGGTCAGTGAGCAGAGGCGTGACGTGTGCTCTTTTAGGTTGCTTAAAGACCGAACGCGCCGCCGCGTTCTGGACTTTTTGCAGTGGATTAATTGAGCAAGCTGGTAGGCCAGCTAGGAGGGCATTGCAGTAGTCGAGGCGGGATATGACCATGGCCTGTACCAGGAGTTGGGTAGCATGTTGGTTCAGGTACGGTCTGATTTTCCGTATGTTGTAGAGTGCAAAGCGGCACGACCTGGCAGTCGAGGCGATATGGTCCTTGAAGGATAGCTGATCGTCAATCATGACGCCCAGGTTTTTCACCATCCTGGTGGGAGCAACCGTGGTAGAGGCAAAGTTTAGGTTGATGTTGTGTTTGAGTGAGTGCTGGGCTGGGATAACCAGGAGTTCAGTCTTGGACAGGTTAAGTTGAAGGTGGTGATCCTTCATCCAGACAGATAGGTTGGAGAGGCATGCCGAGATTCGTGCTGAGACGGTAGGGTCATCTGGCTGAAATGACAGATACAGCTGCGTGTCATCTGCGTAGCAGTGGTACGAGAAGCCATGAGAGCGGATGATCTGGCCCAGTGAAGTAGTGTACATGGCGAAGAGAAGAGGCCCCAGTACCGAGCCTTGGGGGACCCCTGTACCGAGGCTTTGGGACGAGGATGTATGTCCCTGCCATGACACCATGAAGGAGCGCTCAGAGAGGTAGGATCGGAACCAAGATAGTGATGTGCCCGAGATGCCCATGTTTGAGAGTATAGATAGTAAAATGCTGTGGTTGACCGTATCGAAGGCAGCTGATAGGTCTAGAAGGATCAGTACGGAGGACTGGCTCGCAGCTCTAGCTGTTCTTAGAGCTTCTGTTACGGATAGCAGAGCTGTTTCCGTGGAGTGGCCGCTTTTGAATCCCGACTGGTTCCTGTCGAGCAGCTCGTTCTGAGTGAGGAAGTCGGTGATTTGTTTTGAGACCGCCCTTTCTATGGTCTTAGATAGAAAGGGGAGGAGAGACACCGGTCTGTAATTCTCAACCTGGGCGGGGTTGAGTGAGGGTTTTTTAAGAAGCGGCATGACCCTTGCCTGTTTGAAAGTGGATGGAAAGATCCCAGAGCCCACTACCCCCAACCCACGTCTTTGCCGCTCCTTTGTTTTTAGATATTGTATAGATATTGTGGCGCCCGCCGGGTACAGGTAAGGAGGAGGGTATGTGGGAAAGTAGTGGATGGGGTTTATGTTGCACCATGCCATCTGGTGGCCGCGGAGCTCTTTTCACTCTCGCCTCTGTATAAGGAAAACCTGCCCATATATGGAAGTAGAGAGAGAGAGATAAAAGCGCTGTGTATGACCCATTTTCCCCGGAGAACCCCATTGGCCGATCGACCCTTGCACCGTCTGAGAACCCGCCCGTGTACCGACCCCCGCCTGTCTGACATCCCTCCCGCCCGCCGAACCCTGGTCCGTCTGAGAGCCCGCCTGTGTACCGACCCCCGCCTGTCTGACATCCCTCCCTCCCGCCGAACCCTGGACCGTCTGAGAACCCGACCCCGTGCACCGAACCCCACGCTCAACCACCGACGACGAGTACAGTGCCTGAGCCCCCTCAGGACCGACCCCCCCTCCGCTGCGGCGGCGTTTTCCCCTCTCTCCCCCTCTCCCGAATCTCCAATAAATTGGATTAATTGTGAAATTGGTGTGGACAATCAACTGTTTTTCAATACTGGTTTGGTGGCACCTCTTCTCCTCCCCGAGGTTGCCACATATGATGGAGAATGCGGGCAACGCATTAAACAAACCAGCATCGAAAAACAGGCGCACCAGATCCCAGACATGGCAACACCCCCCGATTACAGCGCCATGCTGGGCCAGCTGATGGAGATGCAGAAGGCGCAGCAGGAACACCACACCGCGCTGGTGAACAGGCTCCTCGACCGAGACCAAGGGCGTCCTATCCAGCTGGCGAGGTTCCTGGTGAAGCAGACCGAGGCCGATGACGTGGAGACGTTCCTCCTCACCTTCGAGCGGACCGCGACCAGGGAAGGCTGGCCCCGAGCCCAGTGGACGGACCTGATCGCACCCTTCCTCTCCGGGGCGGCCCAAAGCGCGTATCAGGATCTATGTATGGAGCAGGCGGTCTCCTACGAGGAGTTGAAGGCGGAGATCCAGAAGAGGCTCGGGCACACCCTCCTCTCCCGAGCGCAGCGGGTCCACGACTGGACGTTCAACCCAGCCGAGCCACCCCCGGGGCAGATGTATGAGCTCACCCGACTTACCAACCGTTGGCTGGTCTCTGAACCTTCGGGCCCTGGCCCCGTAGAAAGGGTCGTCATGGACAGATACCTCCGGGCCCTGCCATACGAGGGACAAAAGCTTGCATGTCAGAGCAACCCCCAGAGCGCGGAGCAACTGGTGACCCTGGTCGAAGGATACCTGGCAGCCCACGCCGTGCTGCGGCCAGGCCGGTCTGGGAAAGCGGAGAGCACCGGGCGGCTCTGAAACCCCACACCGGCCCCTGAACCCCCGAAGCCCCCTTCACGCTCCTTTGGGGAACCCCGAGGGTCGCCAGCGGAGCAAAGACGCTGCTTCAGCTGCGGGGAGGTGGGACACCTGTCCTGGGGGTGCCCCCACCGCCAGGATGTGGCCATGCCGACAGCGTCATCCGACTCCAATCCCCGGAAGCCCTGCGGTCTCCTCACGGTCTGCTGGGGCCAGACGGACGGCCCTCCGCCGTAACCCCCGTGCGGCTCAATGGACGAGATGCCTCAGCCCTCCTGGATTCGGGCAGCGCGGTGACGCTGGCGCGGCCCGAGTATGCCCCAGGTCCCCTCCTCCCAGGGAAACTCGCCGTGACCTGCATCCACGGAGAAACCCGGCAGTATCCCACGGCGAGTGTCAGCATGCAGACCACCAAGGGAGTGGGGCTTGTTCCGGAGCTGCCCGTAGAGGTCCTTATTGGGCGGGACGCGGCCCTGTTTCCGGCCCTGTGGCGCTCCCTGGCGGGTCGGGACGGAGAACGGAGCCAGCCCCACAGCCGACGATCCCGCCACAGCCCCCCCCTATGTGGTTTCCAGGAGGGAGAACCAGGGAACTCCACGGATCCCCTCTCCGAGGGTGTGGCCAGTGCCCGCTGCTGAAAGGGCCGAGGAAGAGACCCGGGCCACGGGCCCCGAGAGGGGACCCCTCTCCCCCGACGAGGATGGCAACGACCTCCTAGAGATGTTCCCCTTGGGCTCGGACGCCCCACCCCTGCCGGCGCGGCTGACGGGACGGTTTGGGGCCGCGCAGCTAGAGGACCCCAACCTCACCAGCGCCTTGAGCCAGGTGGCAGTGGTGGACGGCCAACCCGTGCAAGGGGTAAGACCTTTAACCCACCCCTTCTTTGCCATTAAAAACCAGCTCCTGTATCAGGTGGTGATGGAGGCCGGGGAGCAGATCGAGCAGCTGCTGCTGCCTCGCGCTTTCGCCCCATCAGTTCTCCAGCTAGCGCACAGCCACCTACTCGGTGCTCACCTCGGCGTGGAAAAGACCCTCGAGCGGGTGGTCGCCCGCTTCTATTGGCCAGGAGTGAAGAAGGCAGTGGAGGACCACTGCCGGCAGTGCACCGACTGCCAGATGGTAGCCCCGCGACCGCACGTAAGAGCCCCACTAATTCCCCTCCCCATTATAGCGACTCCGTTCAGCCGCATCGCTATGGACCTGGTGGGACCCCTACCAAGGAGCAGCGGCGGGTTCCAGTACATATTAGTGGTACTGGACTATGCCACTCGGTACCCCGAAGCCATACCCCTCCGCACCATGGCCACGAAGGGTATTGCCAAAGAGCTGGTCCTGATTTATGTCCAGATTGATGCGGGATATGTGTAGATTACTCCGAATTAAGCAGCTATGCACTTCGGTGTATCACCCCCAGACTGACGGACTGGTGGAGCGATTCAATCAGACGCTCAAAAAGATGTTAAAAAAGGTGATGGAATTAGACAGGAGGAACTGGGATCAGCTCCTCCCCTTTTTGATGTTTTCTATCCGTGAAGTACCACAGGCGTCCACCGGCTTCTCCTCATTCGAACTGCTGTACGGGAGAAGGCCCCGGGGACTGCTGGACTTAGCCAAGGAGGCTTGGGAGCACCAACCCTCCCCCCACCGCACGATGGTCGAGCACGTTGAGGGGCTCCGCGACCGGATGGCTACCCTCTGGGCCCTGGTGCGGGAACATATGGCAGAGGCCTAGACTGCTCAGGCGCGGGTCTACAACCGGGAGGCCCAACCAAGGGAATTTCAGGTGGGAGATAAAGTGTTGGTCCTGGTCCCCACGGTGGAATGCAAATTCCTGGCCCGATGGCAGGGGCCCTATTAGCCGTAAGCTATTGCCCAGGGAGAAGAATTACTCGACGGTAGAAAAAGAATGTCTGGCCATCAAATGGGCAGTGGACAAGTTGAAATATTACCTGTTAGGACGGCAGTTCACCCTGGTCACCAACCACGCCCCGTTGGTATGGATGGCCCGGAATAAAGACAACAACGCCCGCGTCACACGCTGGTTCCTGGCCCTACAGCCATATGCATTTTCAATCACTCACAGGCCGGGAGCGGCTCATGGAAATGCAGACGCCTTGTCCCGGCGGGACGCCTTGAGCTGTTGGATCGCCCCTCCCACAGGGTCGGAGCTGAGGGGGGGGGTATGTGGCGCCCGCTGGGTACAGGTAAGGAGGAGGGTATGTGGGAAAGTAGTGGATGGGGTTTATGTTGCACCATGCCATCTGGTGGCCGCGGAGCGCTTTTCACTCTCGCCTCTGTATAAGGAAAACCTGCCCATATATGGAGATCCGACGAGACCAGGAGAGACACCTGTGCGAAGCGGAGCAGCTGAAGCCACTCGCCCTAATGAGGGGGGAGAGTATAAAAGCAGGAAGAAGTGGACCCAACGGGGAAGGAGTAGCTGGAGAGAAGTATGGTGGTAGTAAGTAGAGAGAGAGAGATAAAAGCGCTGTGTATGACCCTTTTTCCCCGGAGAACCCCGTTGGCCGATCGACCCTTGCACCGTCTGAGAACCCGCCCGTGTACCGACCCCCGCCTGTCTGACATCCCTCCCGCCCGCCGAACCCTGGTCCGTCTGAGAGCCCGCCTGTGTACCGACCCCCGCCTGTCTGACATCCCTCCCTCCCGCCGAACCCTGGACCGTCTGAGAACCCGACCCCGTGCACCGAACCCCACGCTCAACCACCGACGACGAGTCCAGAGCCTGAGCCCCCTCAGGACCGACCCCCCCTCCGCTGCGGCGGCGTTTTCCCCTCTCTCCCCCTCTCCCGAATCTCCAATAAATTGGATTAATTGTGAAATTGGTGTGGACAATCAACTGTTTTTCAATACTGGTTTGGTGGCACCTCTTCTCCTCCCCGAGGTTGCCACAATATTTATATTGTTGATATTTTAATTAATTATTATGCACCAATTACACCAAGTCGAATTCCTTGTATGAACAATCCTACTTGGCAATAAACTTGATTCAAAATTCAAATTCAAATTCAGGTCTTAGACTATGTTGATATGATCAAAAGTGTATATGGTAAAAGGTACATGCTAGTAGTCAATGACAGATTCAGCAATTGGGTAGAAACAGCCCCAATAAAAGATCAAAGTGTGACTATTTTAATAAAGTTTTTATCTAGAAAAGTCATCCCAAGGTTTGAAATTCAATTAGAAATTAGATCAGACAATGGATCAGCTTTCATTCGGAAAACTGTGAAAAGTGTGGTGCAGCAGTTACACATCAAACAGCGATTAGGTTGTGTCTACCATCCTCAGTCTCAAGGCAAGGTCGAAAGGATGAACCAGACACTGAAGGGAAAGATTGGTAAAATAGGTGCACACAGTAAACTCAGCTGGCTAGAAGCCCTTCCGCTAGCTTTAATGTCAACAAGGAGTTCAGTGAACTCCGCTACAGGGTTCACACCATATGAGCTTGTCTGTGGCCAGCAGTGTCCAGGACCTGGAGCTGGGGGGGTTACAGCCCCACCCACTCCATTCCTGACCTACAAGCCATACTATGATCAACTAACGGCACTGGTTGCAGCATTTTCCAAACAGGTGGCAGTAAGCCAAGGAGGTGCAGAGCAGGCACCCGCCCCGAAAGACACCGAGTGGGTGTTGCTAAAGGTCATCAAGAGGAAGTGGTCAGAGCCAAGGTGGACAGGACCATACCGGGTCACAGAGAGAACCTCACACGCAGTCCGGCAAAGGTGAAACCTGGTATCATTGGTCACTATGCGGAGCATCTGACCCACCGGCAAGGACCCGGGGAGACGTAAAAGGGAGTGTAAGAGAGCAGCCTTAGACTGACAGGAGGAAGAAGAGTGATACATTTTTACTTTATTAGCTTTGCTAACACATGAGTGTAGAGTCAGAGGAAAGAAGTTTTAGTATTTAATACTGCATGATTTTAATTTGATATGCATAAATTGAAGGGTACGACACTTAAAAAGTATTTCACATTTGGTAATCTTTTTATCCTAACATACTTACAGGTTGAGAGTCCTGAAGAACACTACAGGTTGAGAGCCCTGATGAACTTAACAGGTTGAAAGCCCTGATTAAGAGATGGTTTTTCTGATAACCAAATGTGATGCTGAAGGTTCATCTAGCGGTCCGGAAAGTAGTCTCATTTGATTCTCCAGGGAGGGGGGAATTATACTAAATTGGTAGTTTTTTGGGACTTTGGCAGTCCCAAAGGGGGGATATTTGGGAGAACATTTATAAATGTACCCTTACATTCAATGATAAAACATAATTATGGTCTTGCCATGATGCTATATGAGTCTAATAAGTGTGGGGAAATTTCCGAATTTGACATTTTTTGGGCTCAGTTTTACAGAGCCCAAGAGAAGGAGGAGTACAATTTTTTCCAAATTTTCATATGTGGTCTCAGTTTAGATGAGACCAAGAGAAGGATTAAAGGTATGGTTATATTTTATATCTACCATATGACCAATAATTAGGGTCACACTAACCTTGGTGCCTTTCTGCTGAAGTAAGACAGAATCATGAGATATAAGCAGAGGCATATACCGTAAATCCTCTAATATAGGCCCGGGCCTTTATTTTACTCAAGCGCATCGCGGCCCAGGCCTTTATTGGAAGGAGGCCAGAATTAGAGGCAGGCCTCTATTTCTATTTGAGCAAAACGGACTACCAGTAGAATGAATAAAAACGAGATTTTGTGTCTATTTGAACCTATAACATACTAGGTTCATTTATTGAAAAAGTACAGTTACCATAACATATGGTACGCATATAGAACACCAACAAGTAATTCAGGCTAAATTAACAAAAACGTAGCAAACATACCGGTAGTGCATTGTAAACACTTTGAAGTTAAAAACCATAAAAATCCTCCTCATCAGCTGCCATGGTAAACAACGTTAGCCTACCGGTGACTGAAGTCTCACGTGCTAGTCAAGAGCGAGGTGATTGACCAGCCAGGCTACCGTAGCGGCTTGGATTCGTTAGCAAACATTGCCCCCCTGTGGTACTTGCATGTTACTATCACAAGCATAATGTTGAGGCCTGCCCAGAAGATCGCAAGTTTGCGGGAGCTTTTGACTTTGGTCAAACCTAATATATTTCTCATCATTTTGTTATTTTGTATTTCTAAAATAACACAATTATTTATAATATTGTGCATTCCATATTTCTTCTTGATATTACCCTAGCTCATTGGAACATTATTGGGTGTGTGATTCGTTGCATTGGGCCACATTTTGTTGTAACGCATCCTGTTTTGCTGTTTACATCGACACTGCCCTGATAATGTTGTAGTCTACTATAGTAAATTCTGAACGGATTGAAGGACATGTTTGTTTGCAAGGCAGAGGATACAATAAGCTTGTTGACGCTGATAACGATAAGGACTCGCGTTAGTTGTGGATTGTAATTGTTTTGGATGAGGAGCATTCCAGCTGTCATTTAACTATTTCACCATAATACGGTAAGCAACTGTTGCATGCTTTTAGCAGAGATTATTCAATTTTATAGCAAAGAAATCTAATGGTCTTTGCTTTTAGATTTTTGATTAGGCTACTATTGATGTAACGTTGATGGAATACAGGCCAATATTAGAGGATTTACGGTAATTATAAAAGCAACTCCTCATAATCAGAATGAGTACGTTTTTGGTGACATGTGTAGAATAGATAGTGTGAGATCAGTTGGTTGCAAAGTGCAGGTCATATGATAGTAAAGAACAGGCAGGCTGGCCTCTGTACATGCTGGGAGTCAGATACCATGAGGACGAGGTGGGAAGACGTCAACAGCCGGATGAGACAGCCTTTGTTATGACGTTTTCACTGTTTGTGTATATAACATCCTGGGTCAGGGATAGTTGGTGCTCAGACTTTGTGAACTGACACACACACTTTGTTGTTCTGTCAGGGAAACGTAGTGGGACCCAGATATCTGTAAAATTCTGCACATTATACTGGTGTTAACAATAAAACTGATTATTTCTTAAAGCTAAAACTTCTTCTATCGCTTCATTAAAAGAACACGCGTGAGTAAGGGTTTAATTTTTTATTTTGAAACTGCTTCTCACAACACGATTTTGTGTTATTATTTATTTAATAGCCTAATAATAATAATAATACTTTTTAAAACTTTTTTTTTACCAGCCAAGATGGCAAACTTTCATAATCAACTCCTCCTTCATACTTTATACTAGAACAATAATTCAAACTTTACTTACTACCTTACTATCCAAACTTCTATACAATGACTCAAAACGTACTATTTATACTTTTTAAACAGGGTCCAAAATGTACTTAAGAATTTGGTCTGACTACGTAATTAATCAAAACTCCGAATACATCTTTCTTTTCGAGGAAAGACTTCAGTGCCATTCTTTGTTCTTTTCTCAAAGAAAATGTTAACTTCAAGTCTTGAAGAGTCGCGGCCAAAGCCGTGTCGAAAGACAGCTGTTCGCCAGCAGCAACAGCCGTTGTTTACCTCTAACACGGAACCGTTGCAACCATAGACATATACTGTATATGTCTATGGTTGCAACTCTGTCATCATGGTAGCCCGGCTTCCGATTCCGCCCCTCACGATGTGATTGGCCTGACAGATTTTCTGTTTCCAGCAGCGCAAAACGATGACAAAAGGCTAGACCCCCTGGTTGCAAATTAAATTTGCTGCCGCTAGGGGCGTCTAGATTTCTAGGCTAGCATTTCTCAGAACAATTAGTACAAACTGCAAAACCTAGTGGATAACCTGCAAAAGTGCGTCACTTGCTCAAAATGAATAGTTGATTCCTCAAAAGCAAGTATTCATGTAAATGAAACTGTCTGTGTCATCAAAATAATAAGTCCTGACACCATTGTTTATGAACAAGACAGTCAAATGGCTTCGTCATGTTTTCATTATGACAGTTTACTCTCTCTGTGTTTTCCAATGCAAAAAAGTCAGATCTTGGTGACACTACCTGAAAATGCTCAAGACAGCACTATACACTACCTGTACAGCCATTTGAAAACTACAGTAAAGTTACATTACTGTATTTAGTGAGGTAACTGAGTATAATACACATGTATGTTTCACATATTTACTGCATATGCTCTTTGCAATTCTACAGCATTGTGCACAAAAAAAAAACGCAGTCACTTATTTAGAAAAAAATGATAAAGGAATGTATGAAATTAGCTTGACAGATTTTGACAACTAGTTCAACAATTTTTCTGTATGTAATGACTCAAGCAATGAAATGAGGACTATTAGTTTTATAGGGAATGACTATTCAGCATTCATAAGTATGTTTCATTTTGACTGACATGACATATGTTAATGTTATAATGTTAATGATAATGTTATAAAACAGCAGAGAATTGTATGAAAGTAACTGATACATGTCCAAAAGCATTTGCAATTTGTTCAAAGGAATGAGAAACTGCTACGATGATGTGCACAAATGATTCAATGTTGTTGAACTAATAGTTGTGAGAACTTTCATTTTGATCTTAGAAAAGCACCAAAACGACTGAGAAAAACTGTAATATGTAACCCTACATTTTTCACCCGTCAAATCTACCAGCCATTGTTTGTTGGCAGGTGTTAATTTTGGACCCTGTTTTTAAATGATTAGACTTTTGAACTAAGAACAACCTAGGAACTACCTAGAACCCCATAGAAACCACCTAAATAACCATAGCAACCACCCAAAAAAACCATAGCAACCAACTAGAAGACCATAGCAACCACCTAGAAAAGCATTGTAACCACATATAACACCCCGGCAACGCCATACACCATATAAACCACCTAGAAAAACCTAGCAACCACCCAGGTCACCCTAGAAACCACCCAGAACATCCTAACAACCACCCAAAACACCCTACCAACCATACATAACACCCTGGCTATCACCTAGAATAACCTAGCACCACCTATAGCACCCTTGCAACCACATAGAACATCCTAGCAACCACATAGAACACCATCAAAACCATCTGAAACACCCTAACAACCACACAGAACACCCTAGCAACCCCGCAGAACACCCTAGCAACCACCCAGAACATCCTAACAACCACCCAAAACACCCTAGCATCCACCCAGAACACCCTACCAACCATACATAACACCCTGGCTACCACCTAGAATAACCTAGCACCACCTATAGCACCCTTGCAACCAAATAGAACATCCTAGCAACCACATAGAACACCATAGAAACCAACTGAAACACCCTAACAACCACCCAGAACACCATAGCAACCACACATTACACCCTAGCAACCCCCCAGAACACCATTGCAAACCAACAATATTTGCACCAAGAACATTAGCAACTGTGCAGAACACCCTAGCAACCATCCAAAACACAGAAGAAGCAACATATAACACCCTAGCAGCCACCATGAAACTACAGCACGACTTCACTCTACTGTGCATTTCCAATATACCAGGTAGCCTACTAAACACTTTATTTTCAGCAAGCTGCACACCACAATTTCTTCTGAAATTGTACTTTTTCTAGTTGACATAAAGCATCTCACCAAAGTAGATGCTAATGATTTAAGTTTATTCAAACTCTGCCCGTTGTTTACAGGTGGGCCTGAACTATAGCCTTACTTTGGCTCACGATTTTATATTAGTTATTATTGAAGAAAGAACTGATGTAGCTGCACTCCCCACTGTTCAAATTGTGTAATTACAATGGAGCAGTGGTTCTCGTCCGGCGCAGCATCAAGCCGGACGCGTATTTGTCCTCCTTTTTGAGAGCGCAATAGTAAGTAACACACCGCGCAGGCGCGCACCCCCCCGACCCCCCCCCCCCCCCCCCCCGCCGGTCGTAGGTCCGCGGTGTGTTACTATTTCGCGCACCCCCCCGCCGGTCGTAGGTCCGCGGTGTTTTACTATTGCGCGCACTAATCAATAATAATGATATCCAAACGAAATTTCGATAGCATTTATATTTATTCAGAATCACAGTTTAAGTTTCGGGTTCTCTTCAGTTGATCTCACAGTTACACATCGATTACACATTGATCTCTGACAGTTACACATCGTAGGCCTAACTAAATCAATTCTCAATCGTTTACCTTTGTTCAAAAAATGTCACAAATCTACAGACTTGTATATCCCATAATATCCAAACGAAATTTCGATAGCATTTATATTTATTAAGAGTTTCACAGTTTAACTTATTCCTTTTCAGTTGACTTCACGTTGACGCTCGAGCGAGGGGACGTTCAGCAGTGTTGCCAGATTGGGCTGCTTTTTGAGGATCAGACAGTGTTGCCAGTTTGGGCTACCTTTTGAGGACGTTCAGACAGTGTTGCCAGATAGGGCTACTTTTTGAGGACGTTCAGCAGTGTTGTTACTACTTCAGTTACTTCTACTTCAGCTATTAGTATTACTAATTCAGCTACTACTACTTTCAGCTACTTCTACTATTTCAGCTTCTACTACTACTTTCAGATTCTTCTACTATTTCAGCTTCTACTACTACTTTCAGATTCTTCTACTATTTCAGCTTCTTCTACTACTTTCAGATTCTTCTACTATTTCAGCTTCTACTACTACTTTCAGCTTCTTCTACTATTTCAGCTTCTACTACTACTTTCAGATTCTTCAGATCAATTCATTTTATATTTCTGCTTTGCGCTTATCATTCAGCTTCCAGCATTCACACGCGTTTTCTGCAGGAAATGCATTTTCTAGTTACGTTTAATTTATGATAGACTAGTTAAGAAGGTTCGCAAATGTGTTGGCGACTTTTGACGGACTAAGCTTCGAATCAAATCAATCACCGACCAAAGATTGTATAAAATAGTTTGCATATCTAACGGGGCGCTGCGCGTGTCATGTTTTAACAAAGACTCCCTCTAGTGGCGCATGTGCTACAATACAGTTGAAGACCCTAATAACCCGGCGTTGAGCAAGGAGGACCTACAGTCTGAACTATAATTCACAGCTCACCAACCACCAACTCAACCGGACGTGGGGGACTGAAGGTGACTGACTGCTGGCTGTACACAGGAAGTAGTTGTACAGGGTGAGGGTAGAGTCTTCACAGTCATGAATAATTACATACACGATCATGTGAATATTTTGGCCAAGTTTATTATATGGTTGGTGTTTGATGTCCCCCCCCCCCCCCCCCCCTCCCATATGGTGTCGTACTTAATAACTAGACATAAAGCAAAGAGTGGGGCTACGTGGCTGTTGGGGGGGGGGGGGGGGGGGGGGGGAATGGGTGAAAGAGGAGTTAGTGAAACATGAAGACTTGCATGCAGTAGTTTTGGCTAAGTGGAGCATCTGGAAAGCCAGGCAGAAGGAGGGGGTGCTGGTGCTAGTTGACGAAGACATTTGTTTAGTCGTATGACAAAATAGATTTTTTAGAGAAGGAAGTCCTTTTTTTCTTTTTTAAGAGCTGTACAGAGAGAGATAGAGGGGAGTTGGACCAAATGGTTCAGCCTCTTCCTGCCTGAATTTCAGCTCAGGAAGTTGACACAGAGAGAAAAATAAAGAGAGAGGGTGAGAGAGAGAGAGGGGGTGAGAGAGAGAGAGAGACAGAGAGACAGAGAGGGAGAGAGAGAGAGAGAGAGGCTGACACAGACGGAGCGAGACATTCTTTCCACACAGTTGCTTTTCTATATTTTTTTCAGTTCAGCAGAAAAAGGAGAAGGGCTGACAGGAGGTGGGGCATCTAATGGGGAAGAGAGACAGGCCAGCTGAAAGAGTAAAGAAATAGAAGAAAGGAGAGACGTGAGTGGTGGAGAGCCACTCTGCTCTCAAGCCTTGGAGGGAACATGGAAGACTGCAGCACAAGGTATAGCTCAAATACTACACTTTCCTTGCAATGGAATTTGGGGGGATGGGACTGGGTTGGCTTTAGTGGGTGTGTTTATGCGTGTGTTGGGGGGGGGGGGTAAGCAGGAAAAGATTTGATGATGAATCACTTGTAATGCAGGTCAAAGTCCAGCATTGCTTCGCTTGCTGTAAATGGGTTTAAATAAGTTAAATTCCATTTAATTTCCACATGTTCAACCGAGGAGCAACATTTTTGGAGCACAGTATTCCCAAAACAGTGTGATTACTGTTACTGGCTTCAACATGGCTTGCTCTTTTTTTCAACAATATGCAATGGATGGATGAGAAATGTAGTCTTTATTGCAGGAAACTAAACCTCAAGCCATAACTTGTGAGGTTTTCTAACAATCAGCTGTAATGGCCCTTACGACAAACATGTAATCAAACGTGAAAAATACCCTGAATATCTGCATGGATCTTTGACTGATTTTCCTTGTGGTTTTTGCTGTCATCTACTATTTTTTACTCATTGCTAATATCAAATGTATTCTAACATGGCTCCTATCATACTCCTAGCCATCTGTGGAGGGAGGGATATTTTATTTTCTAGGTTATTCTGATCTGTCCGTCTGTAAAGGCCTTTGAAACTAATGGCTGTACAAATACTTGCTTTAACTAACCATAAATAACCACTTTCTTCATACATTCAAACAGCACTACTCTTGTTAGGGCTTAACTTGCTTGAATAAACAATACTGTTTATATACTCTTTGTTGTTGTACTCTCACTGTACACAACCGCTGTCTCGCCGTCTGACTCCCAATAACCTGGACAGAGAATATTGCCTGCTGCTTAAGAAGAAGAGAGTAGGTACAACTCCTTGCATACAAGGCATGTGTCCTCATAGGCAAGGCATGTGTCCTCCCCGTCTGCACTTCTAGACCGCTCTTGGCTGAGATATCTGCCTCCACCCTGGTATTCGCGATTTAGTGTGCAAATGAAACACACGTTCTGGCCTATAGGGCAGTGGATCGAACTGTTGCATGATGCATGATGATGTATATGCTGTATTGTATACAATGAATGGTTCATTCAGGTTCCAAATGTTTTGGTCTGCTCGTCCTGGCAGTTGACCTCGTAGTGACACCACCACTGGAACGGTTCTCTGCCTCCTGACGATATGACATACTACGTCTATATTTCACCAAGAGAAAACTAACAGACCCATCTCGTCAAAGCCCAATCTAGTGTGATGTGCAAGACCAACAAAATATATTTTATCCGGTGTCTTATTATTATGTTATTATTATATAAATCTATTTTTCAAGTTATTGACAATGAACCAATGCCAAGCAATATGTCTGGCCGAGTATGGTGCAGTGTGTTCATATTCATATTTAGATTTTTTTTTTTTGTTTCAATGCGAATTTTGAGTTATTATTAACCTAAGATATGTGTTTAGTGGATTCAGCAAATGTCCCCCATAGGAATGCATTGAAAAGAGTAAAGTAGGTAGATAGGTAGGTAGGGGGTTAGTATGGTCTCAGGGGTTCGCTGACCCACAAAAAAGCATTCTTGGCATGGGCTCAGGGGTCAGGGGTCAGCTGATCCAACACACACTTATACCATATAACAAGATATAGCATGCCTGCTAGTATGTTAGCTTGTTAACATGCATGCTAACTTGCCCAGATAGCAATCACACATATTTTCATCCGATAACGCCTTTCATGAAGGCTAGAGATTGACATTAACCTAGATATGCAAAGTTTAGGGTTACGGTTAGTGCTGATCAAGTTTGAGCCCAGACTACGCAGCCATGACTAGATTAGTTTAATGAAACATTATATTGGGATGAGATACAGTGACACAAGACAAAATATGAAAAGTAAAAGATACATTTTTTGAGAAAGAAGGGAGGGAGGAGTGTGTGTCATTGTATAGTTTGTCCATATAGGTTCCTATACTACACAGACTAGAGTATTGGATGGGAAACCAACATAGGCTCACATATGTATAAGTTGTACTAGGATCAGATAATTGCAGCCGGTGAACTATTATACAGAGGTGAACTAATATACAAAGATAAAGCGGTGCAAACAGTCCGATCTATATCATTTCTTCCTCAGCCAGCATTACCAAATGCACCAAAAGTTGCTTTTTGGACAAAAAGCATCTGCTAAATCGCAATGTAATGTAGTGAAATATGTAGTGAAACACATTTCTCCCATGTGTAAAAAGGTCTGTAAAACATACCATACAGTTGTATAGAACAAGCATATACAATTCCTAGTGGAATTTGTTTGTTTATCAACTGTAATTATATTTTTACAAAACTTTTTCACAACAATGAAAACAAGCCCGATGGTGACTTTTCATTTCTGATATTTTCGTATGTTTATTTTTGTATATTTCTTTCACACAGCCAGACGAGCATGCTGAAGGGAGAGCAGAGCATCTCCTTCACCTCTCTCTCTTCGCCTGACGGTAGTCTACCTTCTCCCCCTGGCGCCGACTCAGTAGCCCCCCCCCCTCTCTCCAGCCCTGTCTCTCCTCCTCCTCTACCAGTTCTCCCTCTTCTTTCCTCATGTCCACCTTCCCCTTCTCATCCTCCTCTCCCCTCTCTGCCTCCACCTCGGCCCCTTCACCCCAGACCGGTGCGACCCAAACCTCCACCACCGCCCGCGCCTGCCCTGAGGCCCGCCCAGTCGGCCCCTCGCCCTCCTCATCCCCCTCCGTCAGTCTCCCCCCTGCTCAAGCCATCTCTCGACCCTCAACCCCAGCCCTCATGTGACGATGACGGTCTCCCCCCTCCCCTTTCACCTACACTCTCCCCTCTCATCTCACGGGTTGTCCCTGCTCCCCCATCGCCCTCCTCCCCTCCACCGGCTCCCCCCTCCTCCTCCTCCGTTACCTGCTCCGTCCTCAGGTCTTCTCCACCTCTTCTGTCCTCTTCAACTCTCTCTTCCTTCCCACTTATTGCTTCTTCTTCTCCTCCTTTGATTCCCTCCCCTCTTCCTCTCTCGCCTCCTGTCTCCTTTTCCCTTTTGCTCCAACCGGTGGACTCAGAGGAGCGTGTGAGTTTCAGTGAGAGACTGCTGGGGAGCGCTTCTGTATGGCAAGTTAAACAACTGGATCCAGAGCAGGTCACCAGATCCCTGGAAAGAGAACCAGCAGGGGTGAGACACACGACATACTACCCGTAGATTAAAACACACATTAGTGCAGGGCAGTTACAGAACATGATAATGTGTGTGATAATAACACACACAAATGTATCGTTATAAGCATACATACACTCAGATGGTTAAATACCCTAACATCCAGAATTTTCATGTACATTATTATTTTGTAAGGTGATGTTGGTGCAAAACAGTTGAGAGTAAACGTTGCGAACACTGTGCTTTTAAGGTATTCCTGGTTCAGTGTCAAGAGGACCATGTCACTATGTCAGTCCGCCTACCTGACGGACAGGTGCCAGCCATTCATAACAGACCAGTCAAGGAGTACAAGAAATGTAAGCTTTTAATAAGTCAGACAACCAACATGCAACGATAGTTCAATGGGACTGGTAGCTATGACATTTTTGCTTGTCACTGTACAAATACATTATTGATCTAATGGTATTATGAAATATATGAATATGATAGATAAACAGACAGATAGATTCAATGATTTATGTATTTTCCTCAGTTCTGCACCTAGAGGGTTCCTGTCTGGTTTTTGACAATATCTTCAAGCTAGTTTCCTTCTACTGTTTTAGCAGGTATTTGTGGTCTGCCACACACACACACACACGCATGCACGCATGCATGCACACGCACACACACACCTACATACATACATACACACATACATTGCATACATTTCACAGGACAAAACATATTTGAAACAGCATGGACAAAGAATGCCTGATAGCGCTCAGTGTGGATGTTGTTGGTGATGAAATCTCCCATCAGGGACGTCTTACCGGTCACTCTGAGGTTACCCAAGGTCATCACCGTGGCAACAAAAGAGGAACTCTCGGTCATCTCTGGCAAGGCAGAAGGTATTACCCTTACATTGAGTATCATGTCGTCTTCAAAAGTAGCCCGTGGCTTCATGTCATATCCTCCACAAGAAACAACAACTGGGTTAGCCCAAGCTGCTGTCCATGAGCAGTAGATGTCACTGTTCTCATGTATGTGCCTTAAAAGCAACTGTGTCCTACTTGCTAGACAATGTATGTGATTTTGCTGCCATCTAAAGGTAAAAACATTTACCTTTAGATGTTAGTTCATATTGGCACTAGTTAATCTTGTCACTGATGTCCACATCTGTGTAAGAACCCAGCTATGCTTGCATTAAATCAAAATAGTATATTTATTTTCTAGTATTAAATGTAGCCACGCCAACTAAACCAACCAAATGTTCACTTATTATTTCACACAGTATTGAAACAAAATGTCACTCAATACATAACTGTGCAAAATGCAGATGGCAACATTTCTCATTATGAAGCCCACTCACGTTTAGACAGAGTTTTAGTTTTTGTCACCAGTGTTTTTCTCATGAAATATACAGTATAATCCTATAGCATAACACTATCCCACTTCAGAGTGGGATCATGTGCCACACCTCTCAATTTCATATTTGTACAAGGGGCACAACAACAATATTTAATCACATGATGCATATGTACTGCACATGGTTGGTATGGTAAGCACTAACAAAAATAACAACTGAAATGACCTTTCATGTACAGCTCAGATTTTTGTGTTTTGAGATTTGCATGTTCCAGTGGATATGATGCAATGATACACATACACAATAGTTAAAAGTAGTGATTTGAAATCAAGACAAAATGTACAAAAGGATGCGTTCAAGATGTTCAATCAAAGCACTTTTTCTCATTCTTGTTCTGTCTTTCTCCCTTTTTTTGTGAAAACTGCAGAATTCTGGACATTGATTCCAAGTCATCCAGCACAGGATAGTGAGGCGAACCACAACAGTCCACCTGCCCAGGTCAAGTTCTGTCATGTTGTCCTTGACATTGTGGAGGAGGACAACGGCACCCCCAGTGGTGCTCCCAACATCAGTCCAATCTCCAGCAGAGCCACCTATGATGCCATCCCCAGCCCTGTCTCCGGTGTTCCACTACCACCACAGGAAGCCGCTTTGAGCACCACACCAGCCTCTGCCCCCTCCACCCGTCAACACACCATGCACAACGGGGACAGTGTCCAAAAACCAGAAGTCACGGGCCAGAGTAACAAGGTGCTGCCCAAGTTCAAGCGCCCCCCACCACGGCCGCCAAGTCTGGGTGCAGGGTTGGCCATTGCCTCACCCTGTGCGCCGGCTAACCCTACTGTCGCGGGAGAGGAGGGGTGGAAAGACCCGGTGAGAGGAGCAGATGGCAGGGAAAGGGTCGAGGGAGGGCTGAAAGATGCCAGGAAGTTGACGCCAGCACTGTCGCCTCCTCCTCCTCCATCAAGGCCTCCTGTCCCGTCGCAGGTCAAACCCCCGCCACGCCTCCCTCCGGCGCCACTGCGACGTGTCTCCTCCAGGTGCAGCACCCATGGCCCAGGAGGGGAGGGAAACCCTGCTGCTCAGGGCGTCAAGGGGGAGGAAGGAGAGGGAGCGAGAGACGACAAAAGAGCATCAAGTTCACCCGCGATTGGGGACTTGCTTCAGCTGGATGCTCCTGCTCACAGCAGCCATAATGAACAGAAGACAGAGGAGGACGAGGCGGTAGAGAGGAAAGAAGATGGCGGGAAGGAGAGAGAGGAGGAGGAAGAGGGAGAGAAAGGGCCGAATACCACCTCTCCACCCTTCCCCTCCCAATCATCAGTGAAGAGGCCCTCGCGGCCAGTCCCACCGCCACGGAGGAAGCAGGCCCCTAAGCTGCCTGAACCACTAGTAGAAGGAGGATCAACCATCAATCCGTGTGCAGGAATCAGAACAGCCCCTCCCTCTACTGTGCGGAGGCCCGATGTGTCCCTGTACTCACCACAGGGAGGCGCCGCCGGAGCCGACCCCGACTCCTGCTCTAGCAGTAGCACAGAGGAAGACATTGGGGAAGTAGGCCACGAGCAAGAGCTAAACCACAGGTTTGTCTTAAATGACCCCTATTTTACCACCAGGTGTGAGTGTGATTAGGGTTACAAGCCTGTAGCAGGTGTTCCTGCCACACGCCACCTAAGTGTGTGTGGTGATAGCTGGTTTATCCTGGGTGCCATTATTGCTCATGCACCTCAAGTGTGCAGCCCCACCCAGCCCCAGAGTCCTATCATTCTGACTCGGGCCAGGTGAGGCTGTAAACCAGCTATCAACAACACACTCCACAAAGCCATTTCAAAATCAACCCTCTAGTCACAAGTGGGATTGTCCACCCAGATGTAGGATGGCTATATCAGTCTACCAGCCTACCCAGTGGACTGTACCAACTGGTAGGCTTATCTTTCCATCATACATCTGGGTGGACACTCCCACTTGTGATGTCACTAGAGGGCACACTTTGAAATGGCTTGTAATGGCTAATCACACTCACACCTGGTGGTAAAATAGGGGCCCTTTAAAGGGACAGGCTACTGGCCAGCAAAAATAACAGGTAGCATTGAAAGGTTGCTGAGTTATGTGCGTGAAATGCAAAACTTCTCAATAGTTGCATTTTTTCGGTTGTCTAGTTTGAAAATCTTGCTCTCTTCTGCTCTTTCTCTCTCTATACAACTCTCGGATTGTACCTACAGCAGCTTTAATGTACTCCTCCCTATTGTGTAGTCAGAGATCTGACAGCCACGCCCCTAGTAAGGCTGCTGTGAAAAAGACCCCCACCACGGTGATGCTGGGCCGTGCCCGGAACCGCCTCTCCTCTGTGCTCACGGGGCTCATCAGCCACGACCGCCGGCTCACACAGCGCATTGTGGAGCTGGCCAGGGACCCCCTCAGTTATTTTGGCAATCTGGTGAGTATGGGATTCAAATGTTAAGATGGGCGGTAAATCCATATGTAATGATCTAACCAAATGTAATGATGTAATGGTTGCATGTATTGACATGCACCACTAGCAATGAAAACAGCATCTAAAACTAGAAATTGGCATTTTCTGAAGGAAATACGTGTGGTTGCATAAGCCAAATTGTATGTGCAATTTTCCATGAGCATGCTAACATGCTTATGCTAGCAAGGCATGCTAAGTTTCATGTACCTGGGCCATAAGTTATGAAATGTAACTTATAGTCGGGCACATCTAAGGAGCATGTGTACCAAATGGTGTGTCATTTGGGTTCATGGCTCATGAAAAGAAAAAAATCAAGGTTTTCCAAAACTTTGAAGGTACAGAAAAATCTATCCAGATATGGATAGATTTATGGGTCCTTGAGGCAAAAATATTCAAAATGTCAAATAAGGCCCATATACCAAGACAAATAGGGCGGGGTGTGTGGAGGTTTAGGTTTGACTGCGAATTATAGTGCCCCCTGTGGTCAAACCTTTTGGAGTCCTGCTTACTTCCGGTTTGCATATGTGTGCCAAATGTGACAACTACCAGATGTTCACGTTTGGAGTTGTTGATTTTAGCATTTTCGTCCCATTCACTTTCCATATTAAATGCTATTATAAAAATGTATTTTAAAAAAGTATGCAATGTTTACACTATAAAAATAGACTGCACTGATATATGCAAAATTATTTTGGCATTGGTTTGGTTTTGATAGAAAGACTGAATAACAATAGTCTGGCTTGCTTTGCAACCACACTAATCAATGGCTGATGAGGCTGAAAATAATATATTGGATACATGTGGCTAAAAAGGGCTCAGTTAAACATGACAAAGAGAAGAAAAATAAAACTTAATTTTCTGAAAGCCAACTTTGCAAATAACTATTGATGAATGTAAAAAACATGTCATTGATGTGTAGTTAATTATATGTAATGTAAATATTGTTCAAGCTTTTAGGGAACTAAAACTTCATTAAAACTAGTTCCCAAGTTTTAGTGAAGTAGTTATTGTTTAGTAGATGGCAGATGTGAAAATACATTGATTTCACCTGTAATGTCTTGCGGTTTTACATATTGAAACAACAAAATGATTAATTGCTGGGAAGAACATTTTATATTTTACTATGTGCAATGCATACAGCTTATGAAGACCCCTCTAACATCTCAATTGTAGTCAATTGATACATAAGTTAAAAGTTGATGAACTGTTCAACGATGAACCACTGTGCTGACATCTGCTGTTCCATATGCTTTATGCTACCCTCTGTAGGTCAAAGAGCACCGCACTTTCACGCTGGAGACCATGTCCCGTCACTCCTCCACCACCGAGCTGCTCCAGGAGATCAGAACCATGATGACCCAGCTGAAGAGCTACCTGCTTCAGAGCACTGAGCTGCAAGGCATGATGGAACCACAGCACCAGTACACACACGACAAACTAGGTACATCTTATTACTCACAACAACAATGAACACTACCTGACCTACACTTTCACTTGGTCTGTTTCTCCACATCTAATGCTGGTTGTATTGGAGGCTAGATTGTTTTTTTCTTTCTGAGTGCGTGTGTGCGCGTGTCTGCGTGTGTATGCATGTGTATGCATGTGTGTGTGCTCCAGAGAGCATAGCAGAAGCAGCGTTGTGTAAGAGTGTGTTGAAGCCGCTGAGGGAGCCCATCTACCGCAGCCTGGAGCAGCTGCACACAGACGACGGCAGCCTGCAATGTCTGGCACAGAACCAGGTGGGATTGCGTATTACTGTAATATACATACATTAATGTTGAAATGTTAGTCAATATTAGCATTTCATAAATAATAATCACATTTGTAAGTATTTGTGATCCAGCGATCCGCTCTTCCAAACCTTTTGGTGTAATTTGTCCGACGATGACAACTTTGTGAAAAGGGTCTATAGTCTTTTTCATTATTGTGTGCTGGTCAGTCCACCGTTCTGGGCAGCACGACCACAGCGCTGGGGGTGACCACAGCCGTCCCTGAGGCCCCAGCCATGGAGAAGATCAGTGGGAAGCTGCGGCACATCCACCTGGAGTACTCCCCCCAGAGGAAGATCGAGCTGCTGCTGAAAACCTGCAAGATCATCTACGACTCGATGGCCACCAGCAGTCCAGGTCAGAACCCAGTTATTCCAAAAAAATGAAACATAAAGATGAAATATAGTAAAAAAACATCTTTTCCACCAGAATAAAATAAAAGACAATAAATGAAGGAGTAAAATAAATAACTAAGAGATTAGAATAAAACATAAAAAGACAACATCATATAAAAGTTATTATATAAAACTTTTGAAAGTCATTTACTTAGTTAAAAAATCAGATCAAGAAACACAAACGCTCTGTTTGATCATGAATGCTGGACATATCTCCTCACCTGTGAAAACATGTTTTTTTTCAGGGCGGGCCCATGGAGCTGACGACTTCCTTCCTGTAATGATGTACGTCTTGGCAAGATCTAACCTTGCCCAGCTGAAGCTGGATGTAGAGTATATGATGGAGCTAATGGACCCCTCGCTAACACTAGGAGAAGGTACTAGCACACCAGTGCCATGCGACATTTTAGGGGGGCAGGGGCACAAGCAAAACAAAAGGGCCCTCACCCCACCGACATTCACTATTCTCACCTCCATGTTGCCACACGGCCATCCATAATCACACACTATGTTCATAACATGGGACCTGTTTAAATTCTACTGAAACACATTAATCCATGAAGAAACTACAGATTTAATGTAGTAATTCAAGTCAGTCAGTGTAAGAAATGCAGTCAGTCATTTACCTTTCATGATAGGTAATATTGATCTAGATCAGCAGTCCTACTCTGACCTGGGGTCCGTTTCACAAAGCAGGTTTAGTGAAAACCCTGGGTTTATTAACCCTGAAATGAGGGAAACGCTGAGTTTTCCGTTTCACAAAGGGAGGTAACTCAAACCAGAGAAAGAGGGGTAACTCTAGCCTGTTTCACAGAGAGAGGTAACTTACGCTCTCGGTCAGTTACCGTAGTAACAGACTATGAAACTAACCTGGTCGGGACCAGGTTTTTCTCAATGAACATCGAGTTTCAATTTGTCTCCGCCCTCTTTCAGCCACACACGCCATTTGATTTCCTCATTCATTCAGTCAGCAGGCGAGTTTTGGCGTAGCCGTCTGTCAAAAATCATTTAAAAAATCAGAGTCAATAGGCTATTTCAGAAGTCCATTAGGCACAGTAGGAGGCGACTTTTTTCACGAACATGGCATGTCCTTTTGACCAGCGCTCGAAGTGGAAAAAAATAAGTGCCGGTACTCCCTTATTCACATATGCTAACCCCGGACCTACGACCGACGGGGGGGGGGGGGGGGGGGGGGGTGGCGCGATCGTAACCCACCCCGGACCTACGACCGACGGGGGGGGGGGCGCGATCGTAACCCACCGCGGACCTACGACCGACAGGGGTGGGGGGGGGGGGGCGCCACTCCGGTAGATCCGCCCCTGGCAAAGTACAGTCCTACCGGCAGCCTGTGACAAGTGCCGGTGTCGTGCCAAAAAGTGATTGTCTGCCAGAAATTGATTGAAGGCCAAATACAGTTACTCAAAGGTGATTTCTACCTAAATATGACTTGATCTCATTCATAAGCTTCATAATATAAGCACTGGAGCTCACAGGACACCTTGGAATTATTTTAAAGGACCATTAACACATAATAGGCATTTTCACCTGCCAAAAATTGATTGAAGAACAAACGTTAAACTTTCGAAGACACGTGCCTTTGCTATAATTACATTATAATACAGTTGTGTGTATCTGCATATTATGGCCGTTTAATCCAGAGAAAAGCAGACGTTGTTGCGCTACCGCTCAACGGGCTGCTGTGCGCGCTCCCGCAGCCAGAAATCAGATTCTGGCAGACAATCACTTTTTGGCACGACACCGGTACTCCCTTCACATATGCGACGGGGGGGGGCGCGCGATATTAACCCACCCCGGACCTACGACTGACGGGGGGGGGGGGGGGGCGCGATCGTAACCCACCGCGGACCTACGACCGACGGGGGGTGGGGGGGGGGGCGCCACTCCGGTAGATCCGCCCCTGGCAAAGTACAGTCCTACCGGCAGCCTGTGACAAGTGCCGGTACGCAAGAAAAAGTGCCGGTACGCTAAAGGGTAAAATGTAGAAGTGCCGGTATTCGTCGGGAGAGGGTTATCAGACCGTGCATAGATGTAGCCTTTCCAGACAATTATCATTTCCAGACAATTATCTTTTTCAGCAGTACCGTTTCACGTCACAGTCCATCATTTACATACACAACCTAATCCGTCCTTACATTTGCAACATTACCAACCGTAGTCATGCTCTCACATCCCAGCAGATATTGTGTGTTGCACTGCGTTTCTTTGCAAATGGAAGTTTTTTGTACAATGTCGGAGATGCAGAGCACTTGAGCAAGGCAACTGTATACAGTCAAATAGCCACTTAATACTTTACAGTGTAAAACATGATAAAAATGATCATGCCGAGGTCTTATCTGTTTGAACAATGTTTTTATGTCATCTTAAGCTGCTGCCAAGTGCGCTTCTCCCCCGCGGGATTGCACCTAAATGAAATAAATGAATAGTTACCATTCAAGCAGTTTTCCCCTGTAATATTATTGTGATTGCAAAGGACTACATTTAAACTTACGCAGCAGTGTTGCACTTCTTTCTAAAAACGTGTTGAAACTCGCCATATGAGCGCATTAGGATTTCCAATTCGAGGTTGGTGAAAAACGTAGACCTCCTCTTCCCCGTTGCCATGGTGACTCGTCAAATCGGGGCTCCATTGATGCTGGCTTTTTATAGTTGTGGTGCACGTGCTTAACCCTAGGTGGAACTCATCTGAGTTGATCAAATTAACTCAAGCTATTCTGGAACCGAAAACCCAGAGTTTTCTATTTCAGAGTAGATCAACTCAGCCTTTAGGATTAGACTCAGAGGTTGTTGAACCTGCTTTGTGAAACGGACCCCTGCTGGATACATAAGTCCCCTGAATTTAGGGATACAAAACTTCCTCCTGTTTTCTGTTTTATATAATGTTAAAAGTAAGTAAGTGTTGTTTAATCGTGATTTCATCATTAAAACAGTGCCTACCTGAGTGACGTCATTCACCGAACCCTACTAGGGGTACGGTACATTCAAGACAAGTTAGGAATGTCGGAATTTGCAACGTTGATTGAGACGAAACCATTTGGAAGGCGGGGGGGAGTCATTTTTAAATTGATAAGGTGTATTTATTCGTGGATACTACTACACATTTCTCTGTTTATATTTGATTGAATTTCAATAACAAATACAGAAAAAATTAAATACAATTAACACCCGCTAAAAACACTTTTGACTCTAAGGACAAAAGGGCAGGGGCTCAAGCCCCCCTTGGGCCCTATCTGTGCACGTGCCTGACGCACATACACACACACACACATGTGCAAACATATTTCTCTTTTTTTCCACACTCACACTGTGTGTGTGTGCGTGTGTGGGTGCGTGCATGTGTGTAGGGTCCTATTACCTGACCACCACGTACGGGGCTCTGGAGCACATTAAGACGTTTGACCAGCAGAGGGCGGCCACGCGGCAGCTCAGCAGGGAGGTGCAGGACTCCATCCATCGCTGGGAGAGACGGCGCACACTCAACAAGGAGCGTATGGCCCAGGGCTCTGTGCAGGTATACCTGGAGCTGTATATAGTCACTCTATATACAGTACGCAGCATATAGTCACTCTATATACAGTATACAGCATATAGTCACTCTATATACATTATGCTGCATATAGTCACTCTATATACAATATGCTGCATATAGTCACTCTATATACAATATGCTGCGTATAGTCACTATATACAATATGCTGCATATAGTCACTCTATATACAATATACTGCATATAGTCACTCTATATACAGTATGCTGCTGCATATAGTCACTCTATATACAGTATGCAGCATATAGTCACTCTATATACAGTATACAGCATATAGTCACTCTATATACATTATGCTGCATATAGTCACTCTATATACAATATGCTGCATATAGTCACTCTATATACAATATGCTGCGTATAGTCACTATATACAATATGCTGCATATAGTCACTCTATATACAATATGCTGCATATAGTCACTCTATATACAATATACTGCATATAGTCACTCTATATACAGTATGCTGCTGCATATAGTCACTCTATATACAATATGCTGCATATAGTCACTCTATATACAGTATGCTGCTGCATATAGTCACTCTATATACAGTATGCTGTGTATAGTCACTCTATATACAATATGCGGCATATAGTCACTCAATAGTCACTGTCCCAACACATTGAGTGGATTAACATCAGGTTCTTTCCGAATCCCTGTTCATTGTATCAGACATATGTCTGTTTGGACCTCTGAAATATCCCTATGAAGCATTATGGAAACAAACAAATAGCAAATACTTAGGGCAATGTTTATGCTCTACAACATTCTTTAACTAATTATCAATTAATTGGATATTGTTTTTTTTAATATTGTTTACCATGGTATTGATACTTTTAAGCTCAGCTCCCAATACTAACCAATACGTGCTGCCTGTGTATTCTTTTTTTATTTAGTGTTAACACAGTGCATTGTGTGTGTGTGTGTGTGTGTGTGTGTGCGTGTATGTTGGGTGTGTGTGCGTGTGTGTGGGGGGGGGTTAAGGATTTTCTCACAGTGTGCTGCCCAGAGATAGGATCTAATCCCAAAGCTCTGGGAGTTCTCCCTGACACCAGCATCCAAGAGCTGATGGAGCAGTGTGCCTCACGCTTTGAACAAGGTTGGTTAGCCAGCTGTCACCAGGGGCAGCAGGGCCCTGGTACTAGTCTACACACTATTACACACACATCTACACACTCAATCTATAAATGAATATCCAATAACAATAATGTTTGCTTTAAAGAGTAACTGCACACCAATTTTCTCAGCAATTGAGAATATAGCGCCAGTTGATTATATTTACAGTCAATTAGATTTAATTTTCATTGACTGTGTTCAAATGACAGTTATATAACAGGTAGTTCCGACCAAGCAATCTGATTGTTCAACTAGACATTTAGACCGTGCTCAAACCAGCATGACAGCACACCTAGCTGTGCTGCCACATCACTATAAATATTACTCCGCTATTGATTAGAACTATACATATTTCCATGGCAACATTGTAACTGCCACTATAGGAGCAGAGCGAGAGCAATCCATTAGCCTACAATATTGATACAAAATGGTTAATTTTTTTGTTCGTGCCAATAATGACGGTAAAGCACACCCTCTCGTGTAATATTGTGTAATTATAATCTTTCTGAAAGGTATACACAGATCACATCACATTTGCTCTCATGAGCTTATAATGTTGCATTAGAAACAGTAACGTTGGCGTTATTAGTGTGTTTATTGTTTCTGTCCTCTGTAGACTCCTAAAGTATCAGTGTGTTTATTGTTTCTGTCCTCATAGACTCCTACAGTATTAGTGTGTTTATGGATGGCCTCATACGGCCCCTGGCACCAACAGAGCTGGCTCTCAGTGTGAAGAACAGCCTACCACCAGGGGGATACTGTTTTGTGTTCCACCCAGCCCACCTACCACCTGACAGCCAGACTGGTAACACTCCTGCTGGGGATCCCCAACAGATGCTTGATGACGACGGGCCCGGGGAAAGTGGTAACAAGGACGACACAACGGTTGTGGCATTGGGCAATTCTATTCAGGAGAAAGAAGGGGAAAGTTTGATCAGTTTGTAACTCTTTGGCAGGTTTCCACAAACTATTTCTAGTGGCACAGTATTACAACCTTATCACTGTTTACATTGTATACATATGGAAAGTGTATTTCTGCCTTATAGCATATAACCATAATGGCAAACAGAGCACCAAGAATGTCGAATAACTATTTCTAATTATCTTTTTTCTAATTCAAGGTTTCAAAGTTACAAACCCCAAAGATCACAAAGCAAACACCAAAGATATATTTGAAAATATACACATACAATATGTACATGTATATAAATCATCACATTAACATCTATAATGCTTTGTTCTCCAATGTAAATGTAAAACAGCTGTGAGAAACTGCAACCAGATCATTTGGAGAGAAAAAAGGCATTTTAGAAATAAGTAATGTGGGTTAATTATTAATCATTTTAATGTTACATGTTTATAAATAAAAACTGTATGGACCATTATGAGCTGGCAACTCCTAAATCAATCTTTCATGTTTTGATACTGTTTTGTAAATAAATATTTTGTACACTATGCTGTTCATGCTACTTTTTCAATAGATTTTAGACACAAAGTTATCCAGTATAAAATAAAGGAATAAAACGTGCCTATCCACAAGTCAATCCATCCATTTAAATATAATCCATCCAAAAGCCAGGATGAAATAAGATACACATAACACGATAATGATGCCATTCTCAATGTGGTTTCTGATGTCTGTAGGTATGCTGTAGAAAACAAAACATCACACTGGGAGAAAGCAAACCGAAACATTGGGTCCAGATGAATTCAAACTAAAATGAACAAATGCAAGGGAAATAGGAAATAAGAATCCCATTTTTTATTTTTTTTGTAGGAGGCATATCCACTGAGAACATGGGGAAAATACAAAGTTCAACAAATAAGAGAAAAGATACAACATCTCTTCCGGTAAAGGGATAGCAGTCGTGTCATAGTTAGGACTGTGGCTGTCCAAAGCTTGTTAACCTCCCAACATCCAGAAAGCTCCGGAAGCATTGTTAAGATCAACTGCCTCTTTTTCTTGGGTGCCTAGCAAAGCCACTGTGTGTTAATGAGGTCCCCTAACAACAGCTCCTACATGCTAACAAGCTTCCGGTACGCTACCAAACTCACAATGCTGGAACGTTTTGACAAATAATAAAGCACCATATGACCTATAAGAAAGCCCTACGGTTTTAAAGTGCATTTCAGCTGCTACATAGGTGTCAACAAACTAAAGGCCTGCATTGACATTGTCTTAATTTGTTCTTAATTCCTAGCCTGGCAAGCCAGACCCACATCAAAAAGATGTAGGGTCTGGCACTGCTCCATTGGCAGTGTGGGCGGGATAAACGGTTGTCTTTCAAGTTCCCTCTGCACGCAATAGGATAGTGCTACAATCAATCAGAGCAACGAAGAAGGTGACGTAGTCAGAGCGACACGTACAGGGCTCCAGAGTGCGACCTATATGCGACCTAATTTCTTAAGATGCGAGTTAAAATTTAATGAGGTCGCTCCGGTGCTACTTGCAGGAGGACGAGTGAGAATTTAAAAAAAGTTTTTATTTTTATTTTTTCTTTCTCTCCCCACTCCCGCGGCTATGTTGGTGCATTAATGGTTGTGGTTGATGATAAAATAGTACTTTCTGGCTCATTCCTGCGAGTCCTATCTCTCCTCTCTCTCGCTCCCTGTCTCTGCCTGCCTGTCTGTCTGCACACGTTACGTGCACAGTCGTGTGCGCGCGTGTACACGCAGCGCGCTCACTGAATGATCGCGCTAAATTAAAAAATTTAAACAAAGCAGATATGAAGCGGTCGATAGTAGATTATTTTGCACCAAAGCATGAGTGTCGTGCAGTCCTGCCGTGGACGGCTAGTCTCCCCCCTTCCCGTGGGAACCTCCGAAAACGGCGACGCCGCCTCGCACTACGCAGCGCGGACCGCACAGTTCCCCGACTCAGCTTCGGGGCCGTGGCGAGCGCTTGCAGGTGCGGCCCGATTACTACGGTTTTCTACGGCCATCCTGGTTGATCCTGCCAAGCAGTGGCGCGGGAAGGGGGGGGGCTGCGGGGGCTACAGCCCCCCTCACATAGCATCAGCCCCCCTGGTGGGGGGGCTGCAGTCCCCCTCACATAGGGCTGATGCTATCAACCCCCCCGGTCGGACATTACGATCGCACCCCCTGCACCCCCCCCCCCCTGAAAAATATGGTGCTACCTAATTTGTTTTGGTGCTACTAAATGAAAAGCTAGGTGGCACCAGTGCTACCTGTGAAAAAGTTAGTCTGGAGCCCTGACTACGTAATTAATCAAAACTCCGAATGCATATTTCTTTTCGACAAAAGACTTCAGTGCCGTTCTTTGTTCTTTTCTCAAAGAAAATGTTAACTTCAAGTCTTGAAGAGTCGCGGCCAAAGCCGAGTCGAAAGACAACCGTTCGCCAGCAGCAGCAGCAGCAGCCATTGTTTCCCTCTAACACGGAACCGTCGCAACCATAGACATAATATACGTAGACGCCTCATGACGTGCTGGAACGTAATCCAGCGTCGCCGCCATATTGGTTGGGTCTCCTCACTCTAGTCTAGCATCGGAGTCAACGGAGAGCAAGCTATGCCAGTATTTTGTGCAGCTTACGGTTGCAATAACCGGCAGTATTGACACCAGATCACGTGGGATTACCTTTCACAAGTAAGATTTTTTTTTTTAAACTTTATTTTAGCGTCCTGTATCATAATTAAACCTCTGCCGTTTGTAACAAACCAAAAATCCGGTAAAAATTCGGGGAGTTATGATTATTATAGTTGGGGATACATCTTCCTCAGTAGAAATGAATGCACTGGGGGCGCACTGGGGACCCATCCAAGATGGCGGCCGCACTGACACGTCAGCTAAAAACAGGCAGCGTCAGTCTATGAGGCGTCTACGTATTATGTCTATGGTCGCAACTCTGTCGTCATGGTAGCCCGGCTTCCGACTCCGCCCCCCACGCTGTGATTGGCCTGACAGATTTTCTGTTTCCAGCACAGAAAAACGATGAAGAAGTGCTAGACCCCCCTGGCTGCAAATTAAATTTGCTGCCACTAGGGGCGTCTAGATTTCTAGGCTACTTAATTCCTGTATAGCTGGCGAACGCTGATGCTAACAAAGCGGTCGTAATGAAGTCTGTGTATTCCAGCTTCTTTCTAATCCATATTCTAATATCCTGGGGTAAGCCACACTCCTCTACTTTTGTATTTGTATACTTTACTATGTAGTGGTGTTAGTTATCCACAAGAATGAGAGTAACTCCTACAATAAAGGCTAGGTATGTTGTATATGCACCAGTACAAACACTAGTGAACATTAGTCATATCACCGACCTTCCTTGTTAAAAGGAACATCTTAGCTCTATGGTGTTTTGTGCCCCCAACGGAGCCTTCAAGGCAGCGCAGCCTGGAAGGCACTCCCCGCCCCCAACAGTTTCAGCCAATCACAGCACTGCTCAGGGCAGATTTGAACTTTTCCCGCTCTCTGCATTGAGTGAGCTCGACGCTGGTGAGGTAAGTAGATATTTTGCGACAGTATTTAGACTTTATGATTTTGATAGTATTTTGACAATATTAAGTCCTTCTTTTATTTTGACAACCAAACAGAAACCTAAGCTACGTCTCTTCTTTTTACTTTTTAAAGTCATGGTTAGCAAAAGTGCATGGTGTCAGGCAACCTACTAACTTGAAATCAATATATGATAAGTAGGACTCAACCTTGTTTTAAGTGAGGTGCACACAGGCACGGTTGGTTAGAGTTAGGGTTAACCCTAGGGTTAACTTTGCTACGTCTCTTCTTTTTACTTTTTAAAGTCATGGTTAGCAAAAGTGCATGGTGTCAGGCAACCTACTAACTTGAAATCAATATGTGATAAGTAGGACTCAACCTTGTTTTAAGTGAGGTGCACACAGGCACGGTTGGTTAGAGTTAGGGTTAACCCTAGGGTTAACTTTTGAACCCTGGGGGGGGGGTTAGGGTTAACCCTAACCCTACTTATGTCTGGGGCGCCTCCCAGTTAGGATTAGGGTTAGGGTTAACAATTACCCTAACTGGGAGGCACCCCAGACATAAGTAGGTTAAGACAGACTAACTTCAAACTAACACTGTATTGCTGGCTACCTCTGAAGCAGCCTGTTGAATTGCGTATACCTTCAATGCAGCTTTGGTGATGTTGTCATACTGGGTAACTCAGAGGTATCCAGTAGTTGATAGATGACTGGGAGGCACCTAGACATAAAGACAGACTAACTTCCAACTAACTGTAATGCTGGCTACGTCTGAGGTAGCCTGTTGAATTGTGGATACCTTCAATGCAGCTTGGGTGGTGTTGTCATACTGGGTAACTCAGAGGTATCCAGTAGTTGATAGATGACTGGGAGGCACCTAGACATAAGTAGGTTAAGACAGACTAACTTCCAACTAACTCTGTAATGCTGGCTACCTCTGAGGCAGCCTGTTGAATTGCAGATACCTTCAATCAGGGGCGGGGCTTCAGGAGGGGCTGGGGGGGTGGCCGCCCCCGGGCCCGGGTCTCTAGGGGCCCGGGTCTCTAGGGGCCCGGGTCTCTAGGGGCCCGGGTCTCTAGGGGCCCGGGTCTCTAGGGGCCCGGGTCTCTAGGGGCCCGGCTGTGGATGATTTTTTGGGCCGGTCCAGGACTGTCACAATACGTTGGTCGTAGGTCCGGGGTGTGTTACGATAGCGCGCGCCCCCCCCCCCCCCCCCCCCAATCGCGAAACCCCCCCCCCCCGTCGACAATCGCGTACCCCCCCGGTCAAAAAGGGCCCAGTCATTTGCCCCGCCCCCCGGCCCGCCTCTGACTTGTTCCGCTACTGCCTTCAATGCAGCTTTGGTGATGTTGTCATACCGACTAACTTAGAGGTATCCAGTAGTTGATAGATGACTGGGAGGTACCTATAAATAGATTAAGTCAGACAGACTTACAACTAACTCTGTAATGCTGGCTACTTATGAGGCAGCCTGTTGAATTGCAGATACCTGCGATGCAGCTTTGGTGATGTTGTCATACTGACTAACTTAGAGGTATCCAGTAGTTGATAGATGACTGGGAGTAGGGATGGGCATTTTAAGAAATTTCCTTGATCGATCATCGCTAGAATTATCGATCAATTATCGATTAATCGTTATTTTTTTGGGGGGGGGCGGGGGGTGGAGGTGCGCGATTGTTGACGGGGGGGGGGGGCGGGCGGGATTGTTGACGGGGAGGGGGGGCATTTGTAGCGCACCCCGGACCTAGGACCGGCCCAAAAATAATAATACACAAAATAAAAAATACAAAATAATCGGCCTGAAATCGTCCGGCCGAACCTCCATATGGCAGCCCGTCCCTGGTTATAGGCCTATGCGGCGCTCGTAAAAGCCGAACAATGGGCCTACATGCGCTCTTAAAGGTTTGGAAACGATTCAACAAGACTAAATCTGTATTCCAATCACAATAAGTAGCCTACTTATCGGCCAACAATAATCAAACAAGGCAGTAAAAGTGGGCATTAAACTGTATAACTGTTTTGGAAAAAAGTGAAAAGGCCGACATATGCGATACAATATGCAGCCGGCGCTCGGAAAAGGCTCGCGACAAAAAGATGAGCCACACATTTAGAAACAATTGCATGAACTATCTAAAAGCAATACCTTAGTCAGAAAACATATATGAGGCTGAACTTTTTGCTAAAATGTCACAGTTATGGAAATATTGAAAATGTTGGAGCGGCTGGCTTGACCACGCGAACCGAGAGACGGCTGTCTTGACCGCAGTACGCGATCGGTCATTAATCAATAATCGTATTTACCGTATAACTGCACACAACTTTATTTAAAATCAAATGGAAAACATGTTTGTTTGTATTCTGGTGTCCGGTGCGTGTGGATGTGCGGCTCCTCCGGCGGAGCGGTTCATGTTAATAGCGGAGTCCGGGAGGGTTCACCTTCACGGCGTAGTTACGAGGGATGTGCGGCTATCGTCTTAAAAAATACTAAAGTGTTTTTTAAAGTTAGAAATATATTAGATATTCAACCGATATTCACGCTCCGAATTACAGCGATCAGACACGGGGAACTAAAGCCGCGATCACCGGGCACCGCTTCAAGACTCACAGTACGCAACACAACGTCCTTTTGATCGATAACAATATAAATTGATCGACACATTTCTTAACGATCAATGATCGATCATCGATTAATTATGCCCATCCCTAACTGGGAGGCACCTAGAAATAAGTAGGTTAAGAGAGACTAACTTCCAACTAACTCTGTAATGATGGCTACCTCTGAGGCAGCCTGTTGAATTGCGGATATCTATGGCACCTTGGGCAAGTTCCAAGTTACTCACAGGCAGTGTTGCGAAGTAGATAATTTATAATCAGGATAGCACGAAAAATGCATAGCAAGAAAATGTCTAATATACTTGATCGGTGCAGTGATTTTACATCACATGTGGTCATGGGAATACCTATAAGGGACTGACGAATCGGATGAGGAGTTGACTTCTAGGTTGCTCCGCAAAACTGGTTGCTCATAGTTGACAAGATAAGGAGGCATGTGTATGTGTGCTATGTATAATCGTCTGTTCTATTTCCTCCTCTTCAGGTATGGAGACATATCAGATGAAGGCCATTGAGGATGGCCTTAAGAAAGAAAGAGATCCGAGAATAGAGCGCACAATAGAAAATTTGGGACTATTCCAGATGAACTTTTTATGAGGAACCACCTGGATGGCCTAAATACGAATGGAAAAGGGAGATTCTCCTGTAGGAAGAACCGGACAAATGTCATTCAGTGGAGGTGTGAGTGATCCCACCGTCCAACAGGTTTTTCATCTGGTGACCCTATGACGACAAGGGCAAATTCCTGTCCAGCGTATGTTTCCTTCCATTTTGTAACAACTGCCAACTTCAGGGGTTGTGTTGTGAGGCAGATGTGTGAGCATAATTCAATTCAATTCAATTCAATTCAATTTTATTTGTATAGCGCCAATTCATAACAGAAGTTATCTCAGGGCACTTTTCAAATGGAGCAGGTCTAGACCAAACTCCTAATAACATTTACAGAGACCCAACAGTACCACCATGAGCAAGCACTTGGCACGGGGGCAAGGAAAAACTGCCTGTTAAAAGGCAGAAACCTTGGACAGACCCTTCGGCTCTAGGTGGGTGGTCATCTGCCTTGACCAGTTGGGGTGAGAGAGAGAGAGAGAGAGAGAGAGAGAGAGAGAGAGAGAGAGAGAGAGAGAGAGAGAGCAACTACATCAATGCACTAGCACCAATGATGGGGGACAGCGAGCAGCAACAACAGTAACTGTATATAACTGGTAACTGATATTAGCAATGGCAGTCAAGCAGGACCATGGAGGCTCCGCCAGGATCCATGAGAACCTGCGAGACGAGAAAACACAAGAACTCCGGGGAAGAAGTGTTAGTAACATGCATTAATGGGACATGAATGTGTGCACACACAGAGAGAGAGAGAGAGAGAGAGAGAGACTCAGTGCACCAAGGGAAATCCCCCGATAGTCTAGGCCTATAGCAGCATAACTAAGGGATGGTTCAGGACTCACCTGATCCAGCCCTAACTATAAGCTTTATCAAAGAGGAACGTCTTAAGCCTACTCTTAAATGTGGAGAGGGTGTCTGCCTCCCGAACCACAACTGGAAGCTGGTTCCACTGAAGAGGAGCTTGGTAACTGAAGGCTCTGGCTCCGGTTCTACTTTTAGAAACTATTGGAACCACCAGTAGCCCTGCATTCAGAGAACGCAGTGTTCTAGTGGGGTAGTAGGGTACTATGAGCTCTTTGAGATATGAAGGGGCCTGCCCATGAAGAGCTTTATAGGTGAGGAGGAGGATTTTAAATTCTATTCTAAATTTTACAGGGAGCCAATGCAGAGAAGCTAGTACAGGAGAGATGTGATCTCTTTTCCTAGTTCCTGTCAGTACTCGCGCTGCAGCGTTTTGAATTAATTGAAGCATCTTAATGGATTTATTTGGACAACCTGATAATAAGGAGTTGCAGTAATCCAGCCTTGAGGTAACAAATGCATGGATTAGTTTTTCTGCGTCTGTCTTTGATAGGATGCGTCTGATTTTTGTAATATTACGTAAATGAAAAAAGGCAGTCCTAGAGGTCTGCTTTATGTGGGAATTAAATGACAGATCCTGATCAAAGATAACTCCAAGATTCCTGACAGTGGTGCTAGAGGCCAATGTAATGCCATCTAGAGTAGCTATATCTGTAGACATTAAGTCTCTAAGGTTTTTGGGGCCAAGTACAAGAATTTCGGTTTTCTCTGAGTTTAACATCAGAAAATTGCAGCTCATCCAGGATTTTATGTCTTTAAGACATGTTTGTAATTTAGATAATTGATTAATTTCATCGGGTTTGATCGATAGATATAACTGCGTATCATCTGCATAACAATGAAAGTTAATGGAGTGCTTTCTAATAATATCGCCTAAAGGGAGCATATATAAAGTAAATAGTATTGGTCCAAGTACAGAACCTTGTGGAACTCCATGACTAACTGTAGTATTTATTGAAGATTCATCATTCACGTGTACAAACTGTGAACGATCTGATAGATATGACATAAACCAGCTTAGTGCGGTTCCTTTGATGCCAATTTCATGCTCGAGTCTCTGTAAAAGAATACTATGATCAATGGTGTCAAAGGCAGCACTAAGATCTAATAATACAAGTACAGAGACAAGTCCATTGTCAGAAGCAATCAAAAGGTCATTATTAACTTTAACCAGAGCTGTCTCTGTGCTATGATGAACTCTAAATCCTGACTGGAAATCCTCGAATAAACTATTGTTGTGTAGAAAGTCACACAATTGTTTGGCGACTACTTTCTCCAGAATTTTAGACAGAAAGGGGAGATTAGAAATCGGTCTATAGTTGGCTAAAACCCCAGGGTCAAGAGTGGGCTTTTTAAGAAGGGGTTTAATTACAGCTACTTTAAAGGACTGTGGTACATATCCTGATAATAAAGAAAGATTAATCATTTCCAGTAAAGAAGTGCCAATTAAGGGTACAATTTCTTTAAGCAGCCTAGTTGGGATGGGGTCTAACATACAGGTTGATGACTTCGATGAAGAAATTATAGAAGTTAACTGATGAAGACTGACAGCAGAGAAACACTCCAAATACACATCTAAGTTTGCACCAGTCAAAGTGTCTGATGTTGGAGAGCCTGCGATACCTATTGAGGGCATTTGGTGACTAATTTTCTCTCTAATAGTAATAATTTTATTATAAAAGAAGTTCATGAAGTCATTGCTACTTAAGTTGATAGGGATACATGGCTCAATAGAGCTGTGACTCTCTGTCAGCCTGGCTACAGTGCTGAAGAGGAACCTGGGGTTGTTTTTATTTTCTTCTATTAGTGCCGAGTAAAAGGCTCCTCTGGCATTACGGAGGGCCTTTCTATAATTTTTAAGATTATTTTGCCATATTAAGCGATTTTCTAATAAATTGGAAGCGCGCCATTTCCTTTCTGATTTCCTTGTTTCTTGTTTTAATTGACGAGTTTGTTGGTTGTACCACGGTGCTAGTTTCCTGTGTTTTATTATTTTCTGTTTTCTAGGAGCGATAGAATCTAATGTTGATTGTAGAGAGCCTGCAGCACTATTAACAAGATTATCAATTTGGGAGTGACTAAAGTTAATATAGGACTCCGTTATATTCAGATATGGCATTGAATTAAACACTGATGCAATCTCCTCCTTAAATTTAGCTACAGCACTGTCAGATAGAAATCTGCTGTAGGAAGTTTTGCTTAATGGCTTATAGTCAAATAATAGAAATTCAAAAGTTATTAAATAATGATCAGATAGGAGAGGATTATGTGGAAAAACTATTAAATGTTCAATATCCATGCCATATGATAGAACAAGGTCAGGAGTGTGATTAAAACAATGGGTTGGTTTATTTACACTCTGACAGAAGCCGATTGAGTCTATTAATGAGGTAAATGCGTTACTAAGGCTGTCATTTGTAACATCCACATGGACATTAAAATCACCTACAATAATTACTTTATCTGATTTAAGAACTAAACTTGATAGAAACTCTGAGAATTCAGATATAAAATCAGAGTACGGTCCAGGAGCGCGGTACACTATAACAAATAGGACTGGCTCCAGTGTTTTCCAGTTTGGGTGAGAAAGACTAAAAATAATGCTTTCAAATGAATTATAATTTAGTTTTGGTTTAGGGTCCATTAAAACCCCCGAGTCATATATAGCTGCTACTCCACCTCCTCGGCCTGCGCCTCGGGGAATGTGAGTATTAATATGACTGGGGGGGGTGGATTCATTTAGGCTAACATAATCCTCATGGGACAACCAGGTCTCAGTAAGACAAAGCAAATCAATATCATAATCTGATATTAATTCATTCACTAGAACAGCTTTGGATGACAGAGACCTGATATTTAACAGTCCACATTTAATTCTTTTATTTTGTGCTACTGAGGAGTTGGTTTTAATTTTTATTAGGTTTTCATGGTTAACGCCTCTTGTTTTTATTTCTTTACATAATGTAGGCGGTCGGGGGACAGACACAGTCTCTATGGGGTGGTGGGTGGGGGACTGTACTAGAGGAAGCGCAGAGAAGTGTGTTAAACAGCAACTCTGCTTCCTGGTCCCAACTCTGGACTGTCAGGTTTTAGAAATAAACTGCATCATATTCCTGGATAAGAGAGCCGCTCCATCCAACGTGGGATGGATGCCGTCTCTCCCAATCAAACCAGGTTTTCCCCAAAAAGGCTGCCAATTATCAATGAAGCCCACATGGTTTGCTGGACACCACCTGGACAGCCAGCGGTGGAAGGACGCCATGCGGCTATACATGACGTCACTGGTCACATTGGGCAGGGGTCCAGAGAAAACTACGGTGTCCGACATTGTTTTGGCGTATCTACACACCGATTCCACATTAATTTTAGTGACCTCCGATTGGCGTAATCGGGAGTCATTACCGCCGACGTGAATAACAATCTTATGATATTTACGTTTGTCTTTCGCCAGCAGTTTTAAATAGGATTCAACGTCGCCCGCTCTGGCCCCAGGGATACATTTGACTATGGCCGCTGGCTTCGCTAACTTCACGTTTCTGACTATAGAAGAGCCAATAACCAGAGTCTGCTCCTCAGCGGGTGCGTCGCTGAGTGGGGAAAACGTATTAGAAACGTGAATGGGCTGGTGGTGAGCCGTGGGCTTCAGTGGGTTGCCGCTACGCTTCCCCCGGACAGTCACCCACTCTCCGTGGCTTCCCGGCTGCTCGGGGTCTACCGGGGGACGGCTAACTAGAGCTACCGCCGGCCGGCCCGCACAGACTACCGGAGACGGTGTGGTGCGGTACCGGGCCTCTAAGTCACTAATCCTCACCTCCAGCGCACTAAATAAACTACATTTAATACAGGTACCATTATCACTAAAAGAGGTGGAGGAGTAACTAAACATTTGGCACACTGAGCAGGACAGAGGAGCAGAGGAAGAGGGAGAAGACATCGCTAACTGCTAATGCTTAATGTAACTAGCGTGTGAAGACTTAAAATAGCGACTTGTCGCTATTTTAAGTTTAAATGTTTAAGCGGGTAAATAACCGCTGTAACGAGTAAAACAAATGTATATTCAGCGTTCACCGACAGCTACAACACCAAACAGTGTACACACAGAGCAAGAGGTAGACCGGAAATGAGTCGATGCTTACCGCATAGGGGCCATGACATAACCAACTCAAAAGAAAGTAGAATGAACCGCATAAACGAAGACTTGGTGGAATTCATTCACGGTGGGATTTCTCAAGGGCTCTCAAATAGTGCCATTCTTTTAAAATCCATTGACTGGTCCCAGACCCGGGAAAAAAACGACTTTATGGACCGAACATTCTTTGTCTCTCCAGAGGACATAACAAGAATCAGAGCTAGCTTCAATAAATACATCAGAATGGATGGAAATGACAGTGTATCTGTTGAAAAACTAATCCAGTCTGAGTTGAAAGACAGTATTTTACTGTTTCAACCACTGTCACATAGTGAGGATCAGCCCCTGGTGATTGTCTACAGTTCAACATGGCAGCTGGAGTAGCTTAAAACATTTTGGGGAAAAATGTTGTTTTTGGATGCCACCTACAAAAGTATCACTCAATATGGATTTGCCTTTTATGCAGTCATGGTGAAAAATGAAGCAGGGAAAGGAGTACCTGTGTCATTTTTTATTTTGAGTGAAGAGACGGCATCTATTCTCGAAGCTTGCCTTAAGACACTAAAAGAGGCAGCAGATGACCTCACACCAAGGTATGCTTTGCTGGTTTCATGTCCTCCAAGTAAGCATAACTTATAGGACTAATGCAGATGTGTAACCATGAAAAAATATTTTAAAGATTACTTCCTAAAATAATGCTACGATTTGCAAAAAGATCTCACGATTCATCAGTAATTCTGACATTGTTAATCCTGTTTACATGAAGGCAATCCATCGTTGGCTTGTCAAGCAAGATGGAGGCCATGTTCAAGATTCAGCTGTGAGGAACATCATTATTCAAGGAGTATTTTCACTGAAGCAATGCCATACAGTTAAGTGTTCTTCCTTTTGAAAATTCACTATGATAAACGGGATTGTGCTCACATAAAATACTCACATAAAATGTGCTAACATATAATGTTTTGCCAGACATTATCCACAGTCAAGCTCTCTAGGAATTCAGCAGGAATTTGTCTGTGTATTTGTGTGCAGAGTAGGAAAATATTAGGAATCGAGTAAGGCGGGGCTTAACAAAATTCTTAATTTGTGAACACGAATCGTAATTCTAAAAATGGTGTAATCATTGTTCTAATTTCACTTACATTTCTAGGAGAAACAATTTCATGAGACAGCTTCTACGGTCCTTAAAAATATTCACAAAGTGACAGGGTCTGACAGAGTGCTGAACTACCTGAAGGACAATTGGATACAGTGTGGTGCCATGTGGTCCAATTTTGGCCGGATGTTTTTCCATCACCAGAGTGAAACAAATAATGTTGTGGAGAGGTGGGCAAATATTTCAATGTGCCTAAATGCAAGAACAAATTCAAGGGGGAAGTTTTCGTGAAAAAGTAAATTATTTAAGGATATTCAGAAGGTATAAAATCAATGCCTACAAGTAATTTGATACTGTGTAATCCAAAAGTTAATACAGATATCTCTCTTTTAAAGGTTCTTCTTCGGGATCAAGTACAACTTTCTTGGGGGATATTGCAACAAGAGGTTGGATGACTTGTTACTTATCCTCCATAACCATGTTGTGAAATACTACTGGTAAGTCTGTATACCCATACCTTTATGTGGGTTCTTGGTTCAAATATTCAGTTTTGTAAACAGAATGAAGGCGTCTACTAACACTGAAGAACATTAACAAGTTCATGTTATTAAAAAGTTAATATTTAGTATAGCCAGAATTTGTATAGGTGGGTGGTTGGGTGGCTCATGGCTAGCCTAAATCTATGACTCACTGACTACCCATTGATTCTACGCCCTTATGTCTTTAGCCATCTGGATAAGCTTAAACTTGCTGGCCGACTCCCATCCCAAGTGTCCCATCCCAAAAACAGTGATAAAGCAGCTGAGAGGATGAGGTCTCATGGACTTGATCAAAACGTCAGTCATCTGTCTGGAGGTCTCTTTCGTGTCCCCTCAGAAAATAAACCAGGTATTTTTTATGAGGTTGATTTGCTGCACTGTTTGTGCCAATGTCCAGTCAATGGACAGGGTCAAAAGTGCAAGCACTTAGCATTAGCACAAGAGGTTGCAAAGGGTAAGGTTGACATAATTGCACTGCGAAAACAAGAAGCAGAGACGTTAAGTGCAACCCAGCAATTCCTGATTGATGGGAACACGATTGTGGTCCACTGTAATGACCACATGGGCATAGTCTCTGTTTCTAAACAACAGTGCTGTTGTTTAACCAACAGTTTGGGTGAATTATGTGTTTGTTTGTTGGTGGCAAACAAAGTCTGTGAAAGTCAGATAGTCAGTGAGATCAATGATGAGACAGAGCACATTCATTCAGATGATACACTGCCACAAAGTGACAGCACAGGCATAGCACAGCCACAGCACACAGACACAGCACAGCCACAGCACTGTATCCGGAAAATGCTCGATGATTTGAGCCCTATATACCAACATTAAAGCAGCTCACTAGCTTGCCTTTAGTAGGTTCCAAACACAAAGCAAAAATATAGCTGCAAGCAGCAATGAGGGGCCCATGCCAATCGGGCGATCAATGGAATAATAGATACGTCAAACCGTTCCCAAGATATAAGCTCAAAACGAAATTGGCGTCTTCGCCGATGAATTCGATTGGCTGTAGCGGGCGCACAAAGTTGTAATTGAAAACGCCACTAAGTAACTATTATGCAGATCGGTCTGAAGATGGTCTGTGCCGATTTTCGTGAGGATCAGACAAAATTTGCGACCGCTGAAAATGTCGTTATGCTTTCGCTAAAATCCAATATGGCAGCCGAATTCTTACGATGACGTGAAACGTTTTGCAAGATCCTGAAAGGGGACATTCCACAGTGTCAGCAGACATGAGAATGTACTGTCAAATCCAAACACGTCAAGATAAATGAGCAAAAATGCAATTTTGTTAATTACAGTGCCCCCTAGTGGACAAATGACACTAAATTTGTTTTGCCCACTTCGGACGGAGTCTCGATGCACGTGACCAAGTTTGGTCTTCGGAAGTCAAAGCGTCGCCGAGATACGAGCAAACTTCCTGTTTGGCGGCATTGCCGCCAATGGCGATTGGCTAACATGAAAAGTTGGCATAAACTATCAATGGGGCAACCCACAGTATCTGAAGATAACACAATTTCATTTCCAGTAAAAACACATCAAGAGTTATGAGCAAAAACAATGTTTTGCTAATTACAGCGCCCCCTAGGGACCAAATGACACCAGATTTTTTTCCTGCACTTGGGACAGAGCCTCAAAGCATGCCATCAAACTTTATTTCGATACGTCAAAGCGTTCCCGAGATATGAGCTCACATCGAAATCATCGCCGTCATTGCCAAATTTGATTGGCTGTAGCGGGCAAACAAAGTCAAAGCTGAAAACGCCACTAAGTAACTTTTGTGCGGATTGGTCTGAAGATAGTCTGTGTTGATTTTCATGAGAATCAGTCAAAAATTGCGAACCCTGAAACTTTTTTTTGACTTTCGACAAAATCAAAGATGAAATTGAATTGAATTGAAAACGCCACTAAGTAACTATTATGCAGATCGATCTGAAGATGGTCTGTGCCGATTTTCGTGAGGGTCAGACAAAATTTGCTACCGCTGAAAATGTTGTTATGCTTTCACTAAAATCCAATATGGCGGCCGAATTCTTACGATGACGCGAAACGTTTTGCAAGATCCTGAAAGGGGACATTCCACAGTGTCGGCAGACGTGAAAATGTAGTGTCAAATCCAAACACGTCAAGAGAAATGAGCAAAAATGCAATTTTGTTAATTACAGCGCCCCCTAGTGGACAAATTACACCAAATTTGTTTCGCCCACTTCGGACGGAGTCTCGATGCACGTGACCAAGTTTGGTCTTCGGAAGTCAAAGCGTCGCCGAGATACGAGCAAACTTCCTGTTTGGCGGCGTTGCCGCCAATGGCGATTGGCTAACTTGAACATTTGGCATAAACTATCAATGGGGCAACCCACAGTATCTGCAGATATCACATTTTCATTTCCAATAAAAACACATCAAGAGTTATGAGCAAAAACAATGTTTTGCTAATTACAGCGCCCCCTAGGGACCAAATGACACCAAATTTATTGCCTGCACTTGGGATGGAGTCTGGGAGTGTGCCACCAAATTTGGTGTCATTTCGCCAAAGCGTTCCCGAGATATGAGCTCACATCGAAATCGTCGCCGTCGCCGCCAAATTTGATTGGCTGTAGCGGGCAAACGAAGTCAAA